>JADQWA010000198.1:62964-145464 GCA_018344505.1 Nebria ingens riversi
TATATATATATATATAATAAATCTCGCTGTTTAAACCCATCAATTTTTTTATAAGTCTGTCGCTATTCCAATATATATTACCGACTGCAGATTGTTAAAGTTTAGTTTATATATTGGCTGCAGAAAACAACGCTCTACCTCGCACCAATACGTTAGAGCGCACCTATCACTTTTTCTTAGAAGTAAACGAACCTGATGGCTTTTCATAAACTGGTAGTTCTTGAAACGCAACAGTTTAACACATCCCACAGAGACACTTTAAACCGAAATTAATATAACAAAATAATATGTTTTTTTTCCGAATGGAAATCCTTAAATTTATTAATATATTGAACATATTTGTGAAAATGTCAAAAGTTTTTAAAAACATAACTTTTTACGAATCACATACAATTTGTATATTCAAACTTGTAAAATGTTTTATTTTCTTAGAAAACAACTTACAATCAAAATGAAATAATACGATCCATATTGTTAAGTAACGCGTTGAACCGTTCCCTTATAATCTCCGTTGGTAAACGATGAATTTTTCTCTCATCCTCTTCTCTACTGCATTCAGAAATGTTTTTTAATAAGAATTGTTAAGCGAAGGATGCGCAATCAACCGAAAATCTTTTCTATGGAATCTTTTTACAAACTCTTACGAAAAGTTACTAGAAAGTTTTGCTTGATTCGTTTCATTTTTCTTTCCCCTTCATTTTTTTTTACATCGCAAATGTAGATATCTCTTGTTCAACGGGATTTTTCTTATTTTATGGAAAGAGAGGATCAAACATATATGGTGCATGGTCCGCAGCGCGTTTTCTTCTTCTTTGGAACGGATGTATTTATGGAATAATTATGTGTGAAAATTGAATTTCGTAGCTAAAACATCACGAATTTACCGACATTTATATAGAACCGTACAATTACAACTGAAAATACCACAAATCATTTTTGTTCATTTAATATAAATTATTTATAATGGAACTCAATTAAATATGCATTACATTTTTATAAATTTATAACGAATATTTTTAGTTATTAAAAGCAAATTTCAGGCTTTTCCGCATGGAATTCAACAAAGCAAAACAAAATATTCCCCAAACAAAAATAGATAAAAGTTTTTTTTGCAATGGCATTCATATTTATTTATAATAGTATAATCTGGAATTTTATTATTGTTCAGATATTTTCTGATTAATTACTATATCCGGCACACAATAAAACCCACAACATTATTGCTCGGATATTTCCACAGAATAAACGTAATTATGAAATACCCAAGTCCGATTTTTTTAATAAACAAGATAAAATGTACAAGTTTTACTCAACATTTTATGGCACCATTCTAACATCTAGTATTTTCTACACTATGCGGTTGGTCACGTTAATCAAAAACAGAGCTTGATCAACTCATTCGTATTTGTTTAGTGGCACAATTCATGACAATTATGAAATTTTAATAACTAATAAATGGTATAGTTAAAAATGAAACAATTACATTTACAATTACAACTTGTAATATGTGGGATTATATTCATATTTACATTTAATGATAATAGGAATCAATCATTTATGTAGGTTACGAATTTTTTTTAAATAGAATATTTAATTATGTTTAAGTACATTTTCGAAATATTTGCTAAACGTAATGATTAATTTTTTTTGGTGAAAACAAATCGTTTTTTAAAAAAACATTAAATTAGAAAAATACTATATATGTAGATCTAATTAGGCCAAACAAATATTATCGTTTTTAAATTTGCTTGTATAAGCGTATATTTTTATACTTCCCTTGGAATATATTTGTTTATTTTTGAGAATAGATTCAACGGATAAGACCAGGAAAAAATTAAAAACTTCATTAAACGTAAATACACAAACATACAGATATCAGATACACATGATATGTGGTCTAAAAGTATGGAAAAAATCTGTGTTGCAATGTTCAAATAAAGTTTTTCTCTCGTAAAGGATTCCTTTCGGCAATCATATGAAAGCTAAACAAGGTATATATTCGTTTCATTTCGTTTACCGACCACGCATGGCTACATATAGCCTATAATATTATTTCCTTCAGGCATCATACCATGTGATTTAGAACACACATATAGCTATATAGGAAAACGCTATATTCAGATCTATACTCAGTAGTTCTACATTTTTATTATTGTAATATTTTAGGGGTGTTTGAAATTGGGGTGCAATTATGTTGTAGTTTTCGCTTTATATGTCGATTTGGAACATCCATTTATTTCCATTGGTCTATTAGTGTGTGCGTTCGTTGGTAAATGGTGCGTAGACACCCGAACGTAGCTGTGGTAATGAAATAATCACGGAGCTTTAGTGCCGGCTATTAGTACAAACACATAGCGTCACCACCTTCGATAATTGTTACACAATGAAGGCTCAAAAGCGCCCGAACTTACCTACCGTGCATTTCTCCATTGCAAACAACCTATACGCATCTACTGGTACAATAATAATACCTCTATGTATACAACAAGCTAACCTAAATTCCAGTTGCAATTTAGTTCTTTTCTACGAATATATGTATGTTGCCGCGCCTATACTGAAGTTAGTAACGAGTTCGTTTGGCTCAGCTGTTAGTTGCCAGTTTTATATTATCTGGTAGCTTAAGTTATGTGAGTGAAATATAACAAATGTTTGACTAAAAAAAAAAGAATAAATGTAATATAGGCAATATAATGATATTATTTTTTGTCTAGTTATAGCTAATGCTTTTGTAGTGTGTTTAACTGAACACAATGGAAGAGAAGTATTATTAAAGTATATTTATTTTAGTATGATATTGATTTTTAATATTGCAGAATAAAGAAGCGATTAATTTCTGATGGGGACATTCAGTATTCTAATAAATTATTAATTCTTTGTTAGGAGTATTTTATCTGAAAATTTCGGAGTTCTATATAAGCTACTAGATGTTTGAGTAACAGAAGATCACAAACAACAACCAGGCCAAAACGAGTAAATCAAAAACCGCATGTAATAACAAAACAAGCCAATCACCAATATACAAGGTTCTGGTTATACGTCACACTGCGGCAACTAGTTGTGAAACCTCGAATAAAATTACATAATAACTAGCGCAGAGACCACAATATCATATAATGACGTATAATTATTATAGGACGCCATGTTATGAGGCGTGTGTGCTGGTGAGTACAGGGTAGGAACATGACGCGTATGAAAATAGCTCATATCGAGAGAGGGGTAGCTAGCTAGCTAGCTTCAGTGCATTGATAATTACATGAGAATGATTGATCAGTGGTCATCAGTGTTTCCAAGCCCGTTCTCATTGCACACTGTTCTCTAGGCGCATCACAAATGGGGGTGTGGACGCTTTGTTTTTCTAATTATGGAAACATTGTTCCGTGTAACTAGATATTATTAGCCTTTGCGTCTATTTTCGTTCGTGGATTATTTTGAGAAAATTGTACTTGTACGCAGTCATATTTATGTTGGATTTTTTTTTTAATATGTATAAATATAATTATTAAAAGCGTATCTAAAGTTTATAATATTTTCGTAGAAATGGTTTATTGTTGCTGGAAAACTTGCTCATTAGTTTCAATTACACATTGCAGCAATAATTGTTTATTTTACGATTCAGATAACACATCGAAATATTTAATTTAATATTGTTCTATTCTATGGGTTACATCCACTATTTTCAAAATCATACGAATATACGTTCACTCGTCAACGAAATGTATTACATTCAGTTGCTAAGCGACCACGCGAATATATATATATATATATATATTATATAGTATATATATATATAGATATATATATATCTATGTATATATATATATATATATATATATATATTATATAATATATATATAATATATATGTATATATATATATATATATATATATATATATATATAATAATATATATATATATATATATATTATATATATATATATGTATACTATAGTATACGTATATATATATATATATATATATATATATATATATATATATATATATATATATAAACCCTCTCCTAACATTTTACCCTGCTACACGATACAGACTGGAAATGTTAAAATTCATAATAATTGTCCAGTCACATGGTCGGTTTGTTTTATTAATTCAGAACAATTAAACGAGCCGGCGCATAAAGCAGCACTGTAAATTTAATATTCTGTTTCGTTTAATAACATTAATATAGCATCGCATTCATGCCTCACTCGCTTCTGCGTTCTCGTTATTTAGTGATATGCATTTCCCTATACATTTTAAACTGTTTGCCCTAGAAGTCATTGCTCGTGTTGAGTTGTCTCGTCAACTTTAGGTGTTAAGATAGTTGGGACGCCAACGGTCAGATGGCGCAACTGGTAAAAAGGTGTGTGCAAATACAGGCTGTGAAAAACACTACAATAAGTAATCCAATGAAGTAATATAACAGTTTAATAGTGGAGTAAAATGGATACAACTTTGTTCATTTTGCTTTTAAAATAAATTGAATTTTTCATTTGTTTTTATCTTATGCCCACTATATAGATGTGTTTATGTACCATGAACACTATTTTCGGTCTAAAATGTATATATTATTAACTATTACTAATACAAAACTTCAATGTTCTGTAGCTAAATCTGTATTTTGAACTTAATCAAGTTAAATTTATTATATAAAAGTTCAAGTAGATGGGATAGTTGTTTTGACATGGGCCATTCTGGCTAAATTAATAGCAGTACAGAATTGGTTCGTATTTTTTTAGTAGGGACACGAGAAATGCGAGTTTCTGAAAGCGTATGTTGCAAAAACATCTTTGAATAGATCCTGAGACCGGATATGGAGTATATGAGGTCTAGTGACATTATTACCGACATATAACGCGATTGTTTCCCCTGCCTTCTTTAGTTCCTGGCTCCTTTTTCTCTGTCGGCAACGTAGAAAACTGCATTAACTGTCAGCGTTTGGAGTCCAGGGAGACTGCCGACTGGCATAGTAGCGAAAAAGATTTTCGTCTCACGGGAGACGCTGATAATTTTACCTTCTTCCGTTACTTGCTGTTGTTTTCTTATTTTCAATAAAGCACTTCTTATATGAATGTAGTTTTAATTCTATATAAAATTCGCTATGCAATTTTTATTATAATTTAGAAAATTCATTTAATAAAGTTGCTTTATTATTTTATCGTCTCAAACGATATTTGACTTGTAGATTTTTCGAGCACATTTGTTTGTACCAAATGAAACTCGATCTATGATGGAAGTAATATTTTTTAGTAATAACATCTAAATAAACTGACCATTCTAGACCGTTAATCACAAATGTGCTTTTATGCACGTTTTCCGGGAAGTTTACACGGTCGCTCGTTCCGTAACTCGTTCTGCGGGTTCAGTTTCGTTCGAAGGTAAACATACGATGATCCGGTGTCGTCTCGTTGATGCTGGCGAAAGGAAGGAAGGACGTATGGCATGGCATCATGGTGTGCCCTGGTTCTCCCGTTTAATTAGTGACTAAATAAACATCACCAGGATTTGTTTACGCACGCGCATCCCTGACAATCTCGGATTCACAACATCGCATCGGAGTGTGTGATGATGCCGGTTTGGAAACGCAAAAAATAAAAACCGAACCAAATGAAAAACCAAACGCAAATGGGTAATGTACGGTCGACTTAACGCGTGTTGAAATATGCCATTCTGGGATTAGAAAGGAGCATGTATCTCTGCGATATATATATATATATATATATATATATATATATATATATATATATATATATATATATAATAACAAAAATGTATCCATGTTGTATATATTTAATAATAGCAGAAACCCATTTATAACGAGGATTTTTATTATTTTCTTATTTTGTCGCTAAACAAGATATTAAAATTAGAAAATTTTAAGTTTATATAGGTAAGACATTCCATACTTGACTAAAATAAAATCGTATTACATAAAAATAGTATAGATGTCGTGCAAACAGATGAGACACCACTGGCATAGCTAGTATATGGAAGCACGTGAAAAAGGACGATCAAGTGAAAAAGAGAGCTGATAAAATACAAAACAGAAGGAAAGAGGCATATACACGAGACAAGCGAAAAGATTGAGATAGACTTATGTAGGTAGGAGGCTTCGAGAGCGAGAGCCGCGACCAAAACGAATGTACGGCAGGCTCAAGTGCACGGCACGGGATAATTAGTTTCCTGATCGGACAGCAACAGCGCCGTGCACACTGAGACGGTGAAAAGTCAAACAAAACACACAAAAATAAAGGCGACGACGACGGCAGAGACACTATACCGACTAGTGGAATTGTAATGAAGCTACACGATCCCGTTTTTGATTATAACCGTGTCCGGTTGCCGTTATCGAGACCGGAATGTTCAACTCACACCGCTTCAAGTTATTCTGATTATTTGGGGATGCAAATACTTTTATGGCTATAGTTTTGTTCTCAAGGTACAATCGTAGGAAGAAGTTGTTCAAATTTTAAATTAACAAATAACTTCACTTTACATGTTGCAAGACAATCATAAGCCCTAGATGTAGTGATGTATTTTTTGCATTCTTAATGATTTTTATAAAATAAATTTGCTAATTTTATTTTTAAAATAGCGTCTACAATGTTGTAGCGTTTTGATACCTCCTAAAGGGCAAAACATAATTTCGACATAAATCATGCACATTTAAATTAGTATAAAGATGTAGCTCTAATACTTAATAATTATTTACGCAGTATCAGGACTACATTTGAATAATGGCTTCGTATATCCGAAAAATACAGTGTTGGTTGCTGCTGACTATATAGCATAGTGTTCTCGGCCACTCTATTTCACACTCTACTGATTTGGTGACACACGATCCGTCTTTCATTTATTTCGTTTAATTCACGAGTTGCTCCACACGATGACAGCGCCATGTAGTCGCCGTCGCCTTTTTTCTGTGACAACGAAGAGTGTGCGAAAATCTGTCAACTACCCCACCCATTTGAACACTTTTCTACCTTCTCCGGATGCACACTTTGATCAAATTTATTATTTAAATTAGGTAAATTATAGAGCTCATATATTGATGTAGTTATTTTATTCTTGAGTTACCACCTTTGTCTTTCACATTTTTCACGAAATTGCTCGAACATAATTTCGAGTTAATACAAAAATTGCTAACAAGTCAATTATGATCATATTTCTATCGTTTATAAATTCGAATGTGACATTGGATAAATAAACTGTAGTTGAACAGAAATGTGCTATGATAAAAATAAATGAACGAACGCAGTAGCAGCTTGTGGAGTAAGAAATAAAAAAGTTTGCTGCACACGATAGATGACAAGCCCGTCGACAAGGCCTCGGCCTCGGTCTCGGCCTGACGCACTGGGTGAGCGCTCGGCCGCCCGTCTCGCTTGGCGCTTAGCGTCATCTGAAATTCACGGGCACGCGCTGCCGTCCTATGGTGCGACGCTGCTTTAATTAACGCCACGAGACACATAATTACGGCTCAAAATGAATTAGCAAAATAAATTAAAGCGGACCCCGGCCTCAAAGATGAATGCGTGCTTTAAAAGAAAACGGCAATACTTTTTCCTCTATTTAAGACGTTACAAATTACTGAATTTCACTCCTCATTGAAACAGTATTTTTTAGACGTGAGTGAGGATGTTATATTTGAAGGACGTACACTGTGTGACGTCACACGTACCTGGTCGACCGCTAGAGCGCACTAGCGTCGCCTTTTTAATATATCACTCGGTCTTTGATGGTATTATGTTTTATTACATGAAACGCCTAATAAAAGTAACAAAAAGATATCAAGGAGAGTGTCTGTCACATTAACGGTTTCTCTTCAAAGAAAAATAATGATTTTTGTTTTATACATTTTAATTATTTTTACTTATACTACTGCCAATATTAGGCTATTAAAAAATCCTATCACTGTCTTCTTTTGAAATATATGTTATTGCATGATGAGTAAATAATAAATATGTCAACAAAACGTATAAAAAAGTCATGTGTCATATTTTTTATATTAAAATTTCTTTTATATATTTTAAATAGAATACCTAAATTGTATTTATTTATTTTACTATAATTCAAGTAATTTGTAATATATTTATAAGTGATTGTTCTTGTTTCAGGTATGGAAGCGATTATGTCCGAGTTCTTCAATGATACAACAACAGCATTCTATATAATTTTAATTGTGTGGATTGCTGACCAATACGATGCGATTTGCTGCCATACACTGGTTACCAAGCGGCATTGGTTGAGGTAAATTAATTTTAAAATCAAAATTTCACTTTCTGCTTAGTTAATTTGTGAATATTATCTCGTGAAAATGTACCAAAGGTAAATTATGTAGATGAGTATCAACATTAACCGGAATGTGAATGTTCACATGAAAATTATTAAAGTAAACAAACTCGTGTAAAAGTGCATAAAATTATACTAGGAAATTGTGATTTACATTTACCCCAGCTACTAGCTAATACTCGTTTTACATTTCGTTTGGTTGAGTTGACCCGTCGCGCAGATACGTATGTACTACATGTATAAAATATTCTTGGAGTTCGAAGTACTATGAGCTAGTACAGAGCACCAACGTTCACAACGTTGTGAATAATTTATGACATTTAAAATATAAATACCAATGCGGCATTTATGTGTGTTTTTCCTGGTCAGAATTTGACTTTACTGTTGAAAAATACGATGCATTACAAAGATCGTTTTATGTGTTTATATCATCCTGTAATCATAACTGTGCATAGGACGACACTGACCAAAATAGAGACTTTAGGTAGAATAATCAAAAGTAACAGGTAGAAGTAAACAAAAGTTTAAGAACCACCACATAGAGTTTTGTAGGCAGTTGTATTAAAGAACCAGTCAGTACCGAAGTCTTGGTGTCATTTAAATTTATTGCACTATAACGCGGTGCCGCAAAACTTGGCAGAAAATTTAATTATCCAGTACTTTTATAAGCTACGGAGATATCTAGAGTCGTTACACTGTCGTCCCACTTTGGTGCAATTTCGGGCACAGCACACCGAGACACTTTGGTAAACAGAACAGTGTGCGCATGGATGTTAAATGTTTGAAAGGAATCAAGTGTGCACTGATGAAACAAAAGACACTCTTCGATCCCTCTGGTGGCGTCTAGAAAAAATGTACACAACGCCCAACGAAGCCAGCCACACAATATGTATGTATGTACACGGCGAAATTTATTACCCGGCATTTCTCATAAGCGCTTTAATGAGTTTAAACCACGACGTTTCGAAGGCATTTTGTCTTTGTCGGCGGTATTGCTATCTAACCAAAATGGATCTAATAAAAATAAATATTCCCATTATAAGCACGAGATTTGATTTTCTAGAAAATGTACATTTTCATACGCAATTATTTATTTCAATAGGCACGAAAAGCAACTTTAGGATTAATTATTTAAATGTTAATCTAAAACTAATTTTTCATTTAAATTTTCCACAGTCGTGGGTGTACAATAACAAATAGCTAATAACATGTTTTTCTACTAACGGTCTCTTGTACCAAAACATATCTTAGAGATGTATCGAACGAGAAAAGAGAAGGACAATTTAAGATTCAAAGAGAACGATAGGATAGGATAGGATAGGATAGGGAGAGAATATTGAGAAAGAGAAACAACCTCAAGATGTAATTAGTTCTGTCTGAAACATTCCATCTGTCATGTGATCGACGCTTTAAAAGAGCGAATTAAGCCGGCGCATCAGAGTAGTCGCAAGAGCGAGTAATATACAGTGCTGAGAGTAGCTAATTATAACCCCGCAAGTAGGATGAGCAATCATAACTCGTCAACTCAAACAACTCATTTTAATGATTACGCGCGAGAAATTATCACAGTTTATGAGCTAGAAACGATCGCTCTGGGACCAGCGTTAACAAGAGACGAAATGAGATTATTATTGGGGACCGCAATATCGAATAACCACCTCGACTCTTCGTCGCGTAGCTGGGTGTATCCGATTGGATTGAGATATCGGTTTGCATCAGATTTCATATCTATCTACCCACTCAATTTTTAAATTATCGGTTTTTCACTGTAACATTGATTATTATTTCTAAGTTATTGGATATTCCAATTTACAGACGAGATACTCTCTTAGGTATTGCTTTGTTAGGTATATTTACGTACCTACGTAGGTAGCTAATACGTAAATAAAACAAATATTTATATGAGACGCATATGAAAGGTAAAACCAAAAGGCCATTGATATTCTTCTTCACTAGTATACAACGTATGTATGTATGTATGTACGTACATTTCTCCAATAGCCATTTTAATAACGCCATTTTCATCAATCAATAGCGATTTTGGAAGCCAATGTTATTTGTCGTTTATTTCACTTATTTTGATTGTACCTTAACGAGTATAAGTATCATTATCTGCGATGGCAGCCAATACAAAATGAACAGCAAAATGGATACATCGTTAAAAGTAATAGAGGAAGTTATTATAGAAGACCTTATTACAGATGTAATGGAACGTTATTTTGTATACCTACTTCATTGGTTGGTTAGGTCGTCAGTGATTCTATTTCTTAGAAAAGCGACACGGTGTAGTCGAAGATTGGTTCAATATGATGCAACGTTGGCAAACTGCTCTATTCTTTACTTGCACACGCCGCTGTTTCGGAAATGATGGGGCTCCGTCGTAATTAGATCCGAGATGAGAAAGGGGTTGGCAAAATGGAGTTGTGATTCTTTTTGTCTTTGGTGTTTTTTAAATGAAATTTCTACTCAAAATCGTTTAATCTATATTTAAATAGAAAGGGGTACATTTCTCTAAGGTTGTTTACATTTTCTTAACATCAAAGTTTCTTCCGTGTCGAGGCGTACGTCGTGTTTCAGAACACAAGGAATTTATTCAAAAATCTAGCACGTTTTGGAAAATGATGTTAAAAACAAATCGCGAAAACATTCAATTGGTTGAATCGCCGGTGATACGGTGTGCTGCTCGGCTAGCCAAAGTAATCGTAGACGGCTCATTGGATGCAATGCCGGTTTCATCTGTGATCCAATTATGGCAACGTGTATGTCTCCTGGATCTTCCCTCTACCCCTCGCTCAATGCATCTCTATACATCCAAACTTGATTAATCATAATTACTGAGCGACCAAGTTTACTTACATGCCCATACGCATGTGCAGCAACGTGCTTGTCATCCCATTGCTTCATATTCTACATTTTTAAACAAGTCAAATGATTCGATACAAAACATAATTTGTTTCTCTATGCGATTTGTTAAAAATATACAATCTATGGCCCAAATCATAATATACAAATTTTAATTCATTTATGCAGATGTTTTTTAAATTTTAGGTGGGCCTTTTCTACTTTATTAAATATCATAAATAATTTAATTGTACACGATCTAGATTAATGCATAGTGACCCTTAGGTATTAGTTCGGATTTACGGTAATTCTTACTCGCGACACAAAACTCAATATAGCAAGCTTGGTGCAATCATGCAAATGGACTGTCGCCATCCTCTCCTCCCAATCCTCCCGTGGACCATTAGACGAATCCAACCAACCACCCACTGGAGCCCCCTTCTATACTGCACAGATCTCTGCTCGACCAGCCCGCTATCCGATTACCGGAGTAATCACCGTCCGGAGAGATTATTCAGTTAATAAAATGAACGGCCAACCTTCGCACTAGAGTAATAGAAAAGGAAATCGAGATTGAGTGCGACAGATGTGTATGGATGGTTACACGTCACATGGTCATTGCGTATTGAGAATTTGACACCTCCTGTGGATCGTTTTGTGGACGATAAGATCGGTTTCTGGTTGTGTGTACGTTCTACTGGTCTTATTGCAAAGTGTTAATTTGCGTTCGTTTTGGTTTGGTTGATTAGTTTAATGTAGCGTTTATATCGAATTAACATTTACGTCATACGTTAGTTTCAGTGAATTTTGTTCACAGGTATAACATATATGGGTTTTGACTAAAATATAACAAAATATGTTTTTGAAAAGCTCAAGGCACAAATAAACCATAAGAAATAACTAGAAAACAAAAAGCCAAACAAGAAAAAAAAAAAAAAAATATATATATATATATATATATATATATATATATATGATATATATATATAAATAAGAGCATCTCAACTTCAATCTTGCCGGTTGGCGATCCAGAAAAAAATGCCTTATTCTTTATTCGCCGGGCAGTAGCACCGTTCCACCTTTATAAACCCATCAAATCCCGGTTCATCCTCATACTCTTTTCCTGGTAAAAGGCCTCTTCACTCAGCGACCGGAACGCAAACGTTTCCGGACATAGTCCGGAGCGATATGGATACCCCGGAGTATTTCATAAGTAGCTCACTTCTCGTGGTGCGTCACCCGCGCGATTCTGTTCCTGTCCGTATCTATACTGACCGGATCTGCTATTTGACCAGTCGATTATGATCTGTTTGTACTCGGGTTCTTCAAAACCCAAAGATTTTCTGCACTATGTACCCAATCATCTTATATCAGACTATGACATTTAAAAGTTGCCTTCGCGAAAGATATCTCTAGTAGAAGATGTAGTGTTGATCTTTTTACTTTTCTGTATACGAAGTAAAAGTAAATAAGTACATTTGGAGCATCTTTGAATTCATCATATTGACGGATTCACTGCTCTAGCTCAAAAATCGTTGTACACATACAAATATGAAAATTAAATTTGTGCACTGGAAGTGCATACACTAATGTCGTATTTTTTCACTATCTCGTAAATAGTTGCAGACTCAAATACATTCGAAAATCGTAAACCAATAAATAATTTATTATTACAAGTTGGTCAAAAGCAAATTAAAACGAGCTTAATAATTACTTATTTCATGTTTATTAACTATTATTACAATTTCAACTGTATAAATATATTTGGTCCCACATTTTATCCTCTTGTCTCTGCCACTGCTTTGTCTCGTGGCTTGTGGCACCGCGATAAAAATGAAGACGCACTCTTTCTGCGGTGTCCCTTCCATAGCATAGAATGTCTTCTTTTCTCCACAAAACACACTCTCTGACGTTTATTTTCGGGTTTTACTTAATTATCCAACGGGAATGTAATTTAGTCTCTCTTTTGACCTTTTCTCCGACTGAAATGAAAGAGTGAATTAAAAGTACATCTTGATTAAATAATAAAGCAAAACAAAGTATACATACCTACAAGGATCTCGGTTGTAAGGGAATGAAAAAAAAATGAAAAAGAAACGGACTTCACAGTGAGATTGTGGGCAAAAATTACTAAAAAGATAAAACTTGTGAGATATGGTGAACCAACAACGTTGGATGCCAGACAGATGTCACTGTTGATTCTTTTGTATTTGTTGCGCTTTTTTTTTATTGGGGAATAAAATCAGAGTGTAGCTTTTACTTTTAATTAAACTCGTATTCGGAAGGAGGAAAACTATCAAAAGATGCATCAAGTGTGTAAATGCTCATCTACACGTGTTAAACAAGAATAACTTAAAATCAAACACCGTTCATATGTAATACCCATGGATTAGTGATATCAACTTAACTAGATGGGACCACTTCACTATAATGCACTTTCTAACTTTAGACACTTATCCCCGGCGTTGTACGTAAACTCGTTTGATTATCATTATATGTGTTCGGAATAATTGAGTCAAACTATTCTCTATAAGGGCGCTAAGTGTACTACGACCACTGCAACTCTGGTTGGTCACCGCGAAAGAGCACTACGTATAAGAGTGAATATTTGGAATATAATAAATGGAGCACAAGCTACTATAACGTTATAAATACGACATAATGTTATTGGACTTAAATTATATAGTCTAGAAGTGAAAGCTCGTTAGTAATTTTATTATTTTCTTATCTCAATAACCACTGATGAAAGCTTAGTTTTGTAGCAATGTTTTTAGCTCGCCGTACGTAGTACCGAAGAGCTTAAGTGTTTGTCAGCATAATTAGTCTGTAACGTTTTCGGATTGAAAAAAAGTTCGTCATTTATCGCCCTGATGACGAAAATGCTAATATCTCAAATACTTGGTAACATGTCGCTCGCTCGCTCGCTAGTCGTAAGATCAACCATCCTTACCTC
Organism: Nebria ingens riversi; assembly: GCA_018344505.1. Classification (NCBI taxonomy): domain Eukaryota; kingdom Metazoa; phylum Arthropoda; class Insecta; order Coleoptera; family Carabidae; genus Nebria; species Nebria ingens. Next base: position 77,046 of record JADQWA010000198.1, read on the forward strand.
TTCTCCTCTGAAGATACTAAACCGATCTCAGCCAAATTTGGTACACATATTGTGTAAGGGGCCCAATTCCATCCGGTCGTAAATTAAATCCAATCAGAGCCGTACTTCAGGAGATATTACTTTGGCTCGCAAAAAAAAAATAGTACACCTTAAAAAGCACTTAGTAAAATTAAAAATTTAAAGTTTATTAGTTATGAAACCAAACTTTATTGCATTGGCTCGGCCAATGCTAAATATTGCTCGCCACAGGCGAGCAACTCTGAGCATTGGCGATTAATTAACCAATGATCGCTTGTTTATTTATTCAGAAACTCGCCATTTTTTTTAAATAGCTCGCCTCAGGCTTTTTTTTTGATAACTTACGCATACTGGTTTTCCAACACTCATGCAATTACAATGGAAGTTAAGTTATTTTGTAGCATAGAATTAGGTATGATGTTTACGTTGTATTATTTATATAACTTTGTATATTATTTTCGTTTTATTTAAATGAAAAGGAAAATGTTGTATTGTTCCCCATTTTGAATGCGAATATTCGAGCATATGTGTATGAGAAACGAGATTGAGAGGGTGTGTGTTTCCGGCGTCTTGTGCGCCATCGTAAACAAGTGTTGTTTATCCGACGCAAACATAGGACCACGTGTTTCGTATCGGCGTAAGTGTCACACTTAGTGAGCAATAATAAACTAGGCTTCACACACATACACAAACACTCCTCGGAGTAAATATTCGCTTTAAGGTGAATTTGCTCATTTCAAAAGCAACGTTTCGAACGAACGAACAGTTGATTAGTCGTTTTACCTAGTTGAATTTTTAATTTCCATCCCTTGTAATACTTAGTACTTATTCCAAATTGTCATATGTTTAAAATTGATTGCCTGAGGATGACGAAACAATATTCCTCAACTAACATTCATGATAATGAGTGCATCGTACGGTTCGTTGCCGCCATCCAAGTTTTGAGCGTTGTGATACTGAGAACAACTACCGTTCACATTCCCGCGTCATATCGCATCGTTAGCCATTGCATTGAATCGACCAGACCAGACAGATTAATATCTCTGTACCTCTTCTGTGGTTCATAGCATGATAACATACGCTTAAATCATTATCTAATTGATGCCAAAGCAGCTTGTGGTTACGTTTTGCAAATGACAAGATTGCATTGCCTAGTATTCATTTCAATTAAGTGCTTTTGAACAAATAACAGACATTGGATTGTAGAATTTTATTTGTTTCAAATTAAAATTGTGTTCTATTACTTTTCTGAACATTTGTTTTAATTCTCAAATAAGTCGCGACGAGATTTCGTTATAAATAAACTCTAGATACGGTGGGTTTACATATCAACAATATGTGAAATTTTCATTTCACAGCAAAATGTAAATTCGTAATTTTATTCATGCATATATGTATTTATGTGTGCAAACTTATACACAAACGTAAACATAGAAAATTTAATTTTAAATGATGTTTACAAACTTTTGAATGTAATTTGGAAATATTTTAATTAGTTCAGTTGTTTTCCTGATGAATTCATGGGAAATAAACTGTTGTTAACCAATAACATATATAGTATTTTCAATCGGAATAAACATTTTTAATATTCAAGCGAAAATATATCATTTTATTTCAATTTTTGTTTTGGTTTTAAATACGAATTCAAAGTTACACTGTTAGAAGAAGCTTTACGTTACAGACGACGCAATAGTTGTGCTTTCTGGTTATTCTATTAAAAGAGTGACGCTTGCAAATATGCTAATTTTAACATATCTGTTATGAAAACCCAAAAGGGTGTTAACAAACTCATAAGCTATGCACGACGGGTGTATTTTATGATTGATCTCGTACTAGGACAGAAATACGCTTAGTAATTTAGAAAACCACAACTTATAGCGATTGATTCAAAACATAGATGGTAAACTTTGTGTTGTGCATATCCTGGAAACTGAACTAGCATAGTTTGACTGCTTTTCCGCTGTTGTTGTTGTTGCAGCTAATCCGTGTGATAATTATAAGCAACTAACTATATCACGGCATACGTAAGGGTTTGGTACGCTTACTAACGTTCAATGTAAAACATACGTTAAGACATTAAACTCACATGTACAGAGATAATAGGCTTTACCATAATATGAACGACTACTTCATAAATAAATGACTAACTATTTACAACTCAAAGTTCATAATAATAACTTTACAACATAAAACTGATATAACTGAATAGTTTTTGTAGTGTGGTTGTTCGATTGGAATAAAGACTCGCAATTTTATAGAGTAAATTTATATTTATATCTCAAATAAAATACACGGAAAACAAGTATAGAAGTGAGAGAACACTAAAATAAAGACAGATGTCGACAGTGATGTCTCTTTATTAACGGTACGACGCTAACAGTTTCCGGTAGAAAGCGGTTCCGTTCAAGCAAACATCCACGATGCTAATTTGTCACGCTATACTCTACGGCGCGAATACGAAACGTACAAGTGAACCGGGCAATCAACGCTCAAAACGGCACCGCGCGTTCTTGTTGAAGCTCATCTAGTTTTGCGACGAAACAAGTCCGATTACAGTTTTACGGGGATTTCGCCTGGTAAATTTGTGGTGTCGTTGCAAAAGTTTTGTGTAATGTGAGTGTTGATTTGTCACCCGTGATGCTCCATCCAATTTTGTCTCAAAGCACTTCTAATTCTCCTGTACTTGTAACTGCGGCGTGTTTTACAACTTTTTCATTTAAGGGTTGAGTGAAATTCGCAAAAGATAATGCGTAGTTTTACCTAAAGAATTTAAAAGGACAAAGAGGTTGCGTCACCAAATTGAGCTGTGTTTCGATTATTACAAATCAAATTTAAACATCGGCCATGTGTTGGCCCTAAACTTTCTTTTACGTAGTCAGTATATTTAGATTTGATAGTATATAAATTAAAATATAAAGATTTCCAAAGAAAACATATGTATTTTAGATTTTATATGTTGGATTGTATAGTAGTATAAAGAAAATATAATTATTCATTACATATTATTAAAAATTATTATGGCCGGGCATTTTTTAGTTTTCAAATTAACTTTAAACCAGAGAAAATATTTATATATAATATTTGAAATTATTTACTAACCATTGTAACGGTTTTTCACAAAACTTATTTGTGACACTGACAATAAATGTTAAATGTCAAAATATTTGAATATTTAAAACAGTTGACATGCATAGTAGATACGATTTATTATATATAATTTTCCATACCTATGTAACTATGGCAATATAAATAGGATAATAGCAATTTTCTCGGAACTGGTACACTTTTTGAAGAAATGTTTCAAACAAAAGTTGTTCAAATCATTAATATCTTTCAATTTTATTCTAACAATTTTTACTGTAAGTGCAGCCGTTATGGAGATATGCAAAAAGTGTCCAGTAAACATGCACTTCCGGTTTGTTGAATATGCTTTTCAAAAATAGGAGGTTTTCCTCCCAGGCATATACAAATCTTAAGTTTAAAGTTTCATAATTTTATCTTCAACGGTGTAGACTGTAGAGCACCCAGACACACACACACACACACAGAGACGTCATTCCAAAAATAGTCAGACTCGATTCAGGGAAGGTCAAAAGGTGTATTTCCGTTAAAATTTCGAACTTTTTTTTTTCGTTATTACAATACTTACTTATTACTTCGTAAAAGAAAGTAAAAATGTACAATATTTATTAAACAATAACATTTCCTTGCGTAAACCTAATGAAATAAGTTGCTGTTAGTCTTTTGGTAAATTTATAATTACTTGCGGTTTGCAGGTGAAATATAACAAATTTACTTTGGGAAACTAATAATATCGAATTTGCAATTGCAAATGAGAGTTTGATTTGAAGTTGAAAACGTTTTATTCAGTGAAAATTCTCAAAACTAACGGTGACTTGATTGAAAACCAATACTTCAAATATACCTACTTCAATAAATTCAATCATACACAATTCTGTTGTTATCACAAACAATAATCTTCGATTGTTTCCACTATAACTGTGCCCCTTGTACACACTCACTACGGTCTAGGTTTCATCTTTATCAAATACTTGAACTGGCCGATCGAGAGTATATTTCTGGCCTTAGAGAAATACAATAAGCTGTTGTTTACAGTCCCAGTTAACGGGTGCATATTGCCGCGAGGAATTTGTAAGCTTGCGTGGCGCTGGGATAGGGTTCTGTCATAAGAAAGCAATCAGCAGTTGTCGGGTACCCACCTTAGGGCACTTTCTAGCTATCCAATAGTATCAAGTTTATCCAATGAATTCTTTTTCAAAGCGATTATTTAAAGATTATTCAAAGATTCTTTATTTCATTACGAAATATGTATTTATTCACATAAAGAATATATTTATATAAAACGTTCTTCAATAAATATATGGTCAATGAAATATATCTCCATATATAGAAAAAACAGCTCCAACAACACACTGTCATTGTGCACATTGTCGAACAAATAAACTGTTTCATATGATTCGGACAATGCATATAGAAAATGTTCTTCAAATATCTTCTTTACAATGCAATACCGGCAAAGCAATATATACATATATAAAAGATCTATGCAAGAAAATAAATCGTAGATTCGCTCGGCATAACTTAATGTAAAATCCTGTCAAAGGTCCTGTATGTTACACAATTCATAACATTTCAACAAGATTTAAAAATTGTTTCATTTTTTTTTTGTGAGTAGTGTTCCTGTTTACACTAGCGTGAAATTCCCTGCAGAAGACCATTAAAATAAAGTAAAATTGTGGACGCAAGCTCGTCCACTTCGTAATCCTATTGAAAAGTATGTTTAAGTATGCTGGTCGCAAACACAGTCTTCTTCACACAATATGTACTGTGGAAGGATTTAGTGATGACGTCACTACTCCAAGAAACTGTTAAATCTCTAGGAAATCACTCTTGTGATGGTGATGTGATGGAAATGCATTACGAAAACGACGGATGACTGTAGGCGTGTTATTTCTCCCGACAAATCGTTTTATATCCGGTTTAATTATGTATGTTGTTATTATGAAAATATAGTGAACATTTATTTCTGTTTTGAAATATGAATAAGTTATATATGTAGAAAGAATGATTTTTGAAAGTTTTTTAATGTAATATAAATCTGCTATAATGTAATTACAAAAATTGTTCGGAAATTCATCCGTGTGTTTGAAAGGTAACATGAAAAATTGAATTAACGTTTATAAATAATCCAACAGGCTCAAGAATCTCTTCGGAGCTTATTAGAAATCTTATTTATTATGCAAACGTACAACGAAACGAACGTTACTGCTTAAGTTAGATAAAATATACAAGTCAAATACGGAAATGCGTAATAAAAAATTAATAACTTGATATGTTAGTTTTTCTAAATAACTTCATTACGTAATTATGAACGCTGGTAAATATATAATATAACCAAAGGTAAATAACCTGAAGATGAAATAGAAATAAATTCGGTCGTTTTCTGGCTGGATAGTAAGTAGGAAGTGACAAACTGTGGAAGGAACAGCTTTGCCAGGCGGAAAAGGAAATTTTGCGAATTATTTAAACCGGTAACTCTATCAGAACTCATCGCGAAGTCATTAGAAGTGTCCGAGGCTGACGGGGCCGACCGGCGACACCTTATAATTGAGGTTTGGCGTCGAGTCGAGTTCCACGTCGGGCCGAGCATATCAACTGGCGCCACTACCAATATTCTCGTTCATTCTCTCGCATAGCAGAAATGTAGACTTGCTGGTCTGGTATGAGTAGGAAATATTCCATGCATTGGACGTATGTGACCTGATTTTAATTTAATTTTTTTTTCTTATTTCACATATTTTCTATAACTATACGGTATATATAGAGGTACACCAATAATATTTGTTTTGAAATAAATTTATTTGCTACTCAAATATACAATGATGATCAATAATCGGATTTCTACTTTTTACTTTTTTTTTACGAAGTAATAAGTAAGTATTGTACTCACGAAAAAAAAAAATCTCGAAATTTTAACGGAAATACATTTTTTGACCTTCCCTGAATCGAGTCTGACTATTTTTGGAATGACGTCTGTGTGTGTGTCTGTGTGTGTGGCTGTGAGCGCTCTACAGGCTACACTGTTGAAGATAAAATTATGAAACTTTAAACTTAAGTTTTGTATATGCCTGGGAAGAAAACCTCCTATTTTGAAAAGCATATTCAAACCGGAAGTGCATGTTTACTGGACACTTTTTGCATATCTTCGAAACGGCTGCACTTACAATAAAATAATTATAATTAAAGTTAAAGATATTAATATTTTGAACAACTTTTGTTTGAAACATTTCTTCAAAAAGTGTACCAGTTACGAGAAAATTGCTATTATCCTATTTATATTGCCATAGTTACATAAGTATGGAAAATTATATATAATAAATCGTATCTACTATGCATGTCAACTGTTTTAAATATTCAAATATCTTGACATTTAACATTTATTGTCAGTGTCACAAATAAGTTTAGTGAAAAACCGTTACAAAGGTTAGTAAATAATTAAAATTTTATATATAAATATTTTGTAAGGTTTAAAGTTTATTTGAATACTAAAAAATGTCCGGCCATCATAATTTTTAATAATTTTTCATTATGTTACTAAAGAATCGAACATTATAAATCTAAAATAAATATGTTTTTTTAGAAATTTAAAAATATACTAACTTTATAATTTTATTGGTCATAATGAATGAAAATATTTTCTTGAAATTTAAACATTTTATATTTTAATTTATATACTATCAAATCAAAATATATTGACCACGTAAAAGAAAGTTTAGGGCCAATATCATGTTTTAATAATATAAATAGAACATTTGTAAGACGCTCGCGGGACAGTATTTTAATATTTTTAAAACCGGATATGCAAGAGAACACAAATTAATAACATACAAGTGTGACTTATGTCCAGATTATCCACCCCATTTTCTTGGAAAATTGGTAACTTTTAATGAGTTAAGTTAAAGTTATTGGGACGTTGTTAATTTGCTATGAGTCGGAGGAGCGTGTAGTACCCAAACCTATAGATACTGATACCGTCTTTAATTTCGAAGATCGTACGTACTCATTAGGCCAATTAGTGCTCTGTTCTTTGACTGTGCACAGCAGGTATTTGTGATCCTGTTTTCCAGTGCTCCCGGCGCGGCGGTAGAACACGGCACTGTTCCGCACAAAAATTCTATCTACAGCGATCAGTGTTTCAACAACACCAACATATCCGCAAAAAATCAACTTCTACAGATGTTTTAACTTTTCAACAATACAAGACCTCTTATGATTCTCGCCAGCATGCGGCACATTGTTTCCATTACATTATGGGTTCTGTCCCTCTTACCCATTGCCCTTCATGTGTTGGATACAATTTAATAGTATCACTGTGGGTGGATTTACCACCCGCTGGTGTTTACCATTTATCTTTATTCGCGTATGACACGGCATTTCGATTATCGGCAACGGAGCTGGCGTCGTAAAAATAAAAACCAAACACACATACGGGAAACCTTCGATCAGCCGATAGACATTCAATTGGTAGAGGTTATATTGAGTGAATGTGAGGCATGGAGCGAGCATGATTGACATCTCACACGTCCAACCCCAATGTGCCAAGTCACGTGGTCGTTGCAGTCTTCATTAATACCGTACGTTTAGTTTGTGTACACGAAAACCATATACGAATACACATAGTAGATAAATGTTATATTACTTTACTCACAGTAAACTTTGTGTACATTTGTCAACTCAAATCGAATCTCAGCTCTTTTTTAACTCGCCGTATACCTAAGCGTTTGTCTGCATATTTTATCTATAACATTCTCGGAATCAAAAAAATCTTTCATAGAAATTCATTTCACATCGCCTCAATGTCAAAAATGTATATATTGCGTCGTATACTTGGTAACATGTTGGTCTCTCGCTCGTAAGACCAAATTTTGTAGTCTCTTCTCTTTCAGAGAAACAGAATCGCTGTCAATCAAATTTAGCACACATATTGTGTAAGTGCCTAATTGAACCCGCTCGCATTTTAAATCTAATTAAAAAAAATCTAACAAAATTTATGTAAAATTACAATTTGTATCATGATCTAAAGTTTATTCAGGTTATAACCGTAAAACAATAATGAAAATATTTGTTTTATATAAAATCAACAATTAATTTATAAGTATAGCTATGCAATCCGATATTAAACAAAAAATAAATATTAATTCAGAATAATTCATGGTATAGAGCCATACTGGCATACGCTTAATCCACGTGTCCCAGTCAGGTGTTTAAACACGTGCAATCGTATATACAATTGCATAGAATTAGTACAAAGAGAAAACAATAGTTATCACGTTTATATTTTGCTTCTATTTATAGTTGGATCAATAAAATGAGTATAGAATGCAGCATATATTATTGAAGATTCGTCAATTATATTTACATCGCTATAAATTATTAATAGATATTTGTAATTGATATTTAACGAAGATTGTGTATTTTTAGTTTGTATACATTGTTTGTCTGGTAATGTTCATTTACAATGAATTCTAAATCTGTTTACTGTGTAGTCTGTGCAGCTGTGAATTCATCTTATGTCAGATATAATGAGTTCTTGTTTCATCATAAAACTTGGTCACAGTATGTTATAATACAATTTATCGAAAGCTAAAAGTTCCAACAACTTTGTGTAGGTATGCTTTCCCTCTCTTCATGATTGTGTCTGTGCTTTTATATATATATATATATATATATATATATATATATATATATATATATATATATATATATATATATATATATATATATATATATATATATATATATATATATATATATATATATATATATATATATATATATATATATATATATATATGTATATATATATATATATATATATATATATATATATATATATATATATATATATATATATTTACGAGTACCTCAAAAGAATAGTTAGACAATATCTCTTTTAGTTCGCTCTTCGTCTCTTTTATAAGTTAACTTGTCTGGTTAGTCCAAATCGATATTGTGGTATTCATGCAATCAAATTTCAATTACTCTTACTTCTTCCACAACATACATATGTGTATCAAATAAATTACTAAATAATAGGTAATAGACAACTAAATAAAAATAGAAAACTTATATTTCTATTTTTTATAGTTACATTTGTAGACTTACGTCAATATTCTGTACAAGCTTGTAACTCTGTAAGAAGAATTTAACTATTTTAATTTAGATTCTGAAATATCCAGTAAATTTACTAAAAATATCGCACAAAATTCTTAATTAAATTCAAATCCAAATAACTGTAGAGGTTTTTTTTTTAAATACGGATTCGTCTTATAGAATTTTTTTCGAATTTTCCCCTATTTAAATTTGAGTAGGTAAGAAGAATAATATAAAACGAAACAAATGATTATCTAAACGACATCAGAATCAAGGCTCCCCTTCCTACGCTAATAACGCCTATATTGTGATGCACCATGAAAAGACACCAATTAGAATATAATATTTTCTAAATCCTGAGCGACTGGGGCTGCTCCTGGTTTGGTATAATACGAACGAGGGGCACTTAAGTCTGACGCAATTATCTTGAAATTCATTACATACTTCTTACATAAAGTATCTTTCTAAAAATAATTATCGTATATATGTATATATATATATATATAAAATGAGACTTTCGGAGTTGACGGTAAAATGACAGCCCGGTTTGGGAGGGTGTACACTGATGAGGGGTTGTTCAGAGGTGAAGAGGACTTGAAATAATGTTTGTGCAACCGATTTGTTGCCATAAACACGTGATCAAGTACGCGACATCAATATTTGTTTGTCATTTTGAATTGTGGAATTATGATGATGAATTTCTGTAGAAAAAGTATTGTGTTCCATGCATGAAACATTGAATTCGTATTGATTTTATATAAAATAATAATATGTTAAATTACTACTATAATTTTGAATAAAACGAAGATAGGAAAATGATCTCAGTCGTTGTATGGGGTAAATTTGGCGTTCCACACTGCTAAAAAGTTTGAAAACTTCTAAGAATAATTAACTGCAATTAAGTACTGAAACCGTTAAAAAATAACAATTCGATACTGGAGGCTATCTTGTCGATAGCCAGAAAACAAACAGCCGAAACGAAAATATTGTGTCACAGTTCCACGCCGTAAGGCTAGAAATAATTACAATGTACATACAAGAAGCAAAAAGGTATAAGAACTAAACAACAACAACATTGCAAACATTTGCTGTTATATAAGCTTAAATGCACTTAGTCACTTCTTTTAAACTACTCTAGCAGCATCTTTAAATAAATGAAATTTATTTTATTATGTTTATTTGGAAGAAGAATGCTGTGTAAAATGTGCAAATGTCTACGCCAAACAAGCCAATTATCGGGTTTTTCATTTTTTAATCATGGCATCAAAGAACGCGCCGGAAATGAAAATTAACCGGGTAAAAAACAAACCGGAAACAGAACATTGCGATCAAAGCCCGGTACACACAGCAGCAACAAACAGATATTGATTTTTTATTATTATAACTTTGCTTTCATAATTCTGTAGCTACATTTCTATATACTAATATTAGTATTTGATTATAATATCTTTTGAAAGCTTTATAGTTAGTAAATCGATTAAATAGTTTCATGATACAAATTTGTGTTGGTGGTGGTTATTTTTCCTGAGCACATCAATTGACTTTTAGTGCGACATATCTTTTGGTGAGTCCATCACAGTCGATAGAACGAAATACCCGTTAGATATACGTACCTGTTGTCTTCTATACGTACTTTTCAGCTTTTTAGCTCTTACCAATTCTCACACCATATCACTGATGCTATCAACTGTCATGGTGGCGACGACAGCAAAAAGGTCTGCTACGAAAGAGTATAGTTCGATACTCTCAGTTACTTGACACCGGTACATACGGCAGATAAGAATATGCTATATAGTAGATGGGTGGCTGGGTAATCCGATCGTGTCGTTGTCAATCGGTGAGAAAGAGATTGCAAGGTGATGCCGCTCAACTGACTGTTATCTGTTTTGAGAATATTGCTTTCAGATGCTCATAATGCCCACAGGTTTTGTTCTTAATGTCAATTTTCTTCAGTTTGTCTATACAGGTTTCAGTTATATTACCAAAAATGATTAAATTGGGCGTTTTATTATTTATATATGCAACGTACCACATAATATACTTTAGTTAATATATTTTTTTAGCTCGCCGTACGTAGTACCGAAGAGCTTAAGTGTTTGTTAGCATAATTAGTCTGTAACATTCTCGGATTGAAAAATTTCCTTAACAAAAAGTTCGTCATTTATCGCCCTGATGACGAAAATGTAAATATCTCAAATACTTGGTAACATGTTGGTCGCTCGCTCGCTCGCTAGTCGTAAGATCAACCGTCCTCACCTCTTCTCCTCTGAAAATACTAAACCGATCTCAGCCAAATTTGGCACACATATTGTGTAGGGGCCCAATTCCATCCGGTCGAAAATTAAATCCAATCAGAGCCGTACTTCAGGAGATATTGGGCCCGCAAAAAAAATTTACACCTTAAAAAGCACTTAGAAAAATAATAATTATACCAAAAAAATCTACGTAAATTTCCAAATTATTTGATGTATTTAAACATTTTTAAAATTATAACAAAGCTGTAAAAAAATAATGAACATGATAATAAATCAATTATAAAAATATTAATTATACCAAAAAAATCTACGTAAAATTACAATTTTTTTAATGTATTTAAAGTTTATTCAAGTTATAACTGAAAGCCGTAAAAAATTATTTTAACTAATGCATATGACAGTTGATATTTTAGATTGATTACTATATCGTTGTTGATTTGATTGTTACTTCGATTATTTTAATTATAGTGCAATAATAGTTATTTATACAGAAATTCGACATGTTAAAGTTTAAGCAACAGCTCGGCGACGCCAAGTATATTTTTTATAATAACCAAGGTATGAATAAAGATATCTTTGATTAATTACTATGCCATTGTTGGTTTAATTGTTGCTTTGATCGCTATAAATATATTGTTTATTTATTCAGAAACACGCCATATCAAACTTTAGGCATTGGCTATGCCAGTGCTTGTTTTTAAACTACATTATCGATTATAAAGAGATTTAATTTTTGTTTTTATTCCAGATTCTTCTATCTCTACCATTTTTCATTTTATGCCTATCACTATCGATTCAATGGACAATATAGCAGTCTGGCATTGGTTACTTCGTGGTTATTTATACAGGTAAGTACTTAAGAGGATGTTATGGTTAAGCTTATAACATATTGTAATCAGTAATTAAACACTACAAACGATAGTTAAATATAGCCTAGGTTTGTTCCAATATAAACAACTACAAATAAGGTAATATTCACTCTTTAATAGACTTTTACTTATAGCATTTATAAAATATTATTCGAGAAAACAAACCAAGCCCTTTATAGAATCCCCCTAATTGGAAGTGACTTTGTATTAAGAATTTTAACCGAAAAAGCACTTCGTTAATAATATATGACATGCGCTTAATGTATAATCATAAATTTAGTTTTTAAACAAACATTCATTTATTTAAATTTTCTAAACATTCCCAGAAAGATTGATTACTACGTTGATATTTATTTAAAAAAATAACAATATGCACTGAAAATAAACAAGGTAACGCGTCAATTTTCCAATTTCTTATACCCGATCGGGTCGACAGCGCCACAACAAGAAATTGTTATGGTTCGCGCGTTTCGCCTGTGCGACGAAATATGATTTTTTAATAGTTCCAACACGTCATCTAGAAATTGTGTTACCGCCAGCGCTTGCACGAGCACGACAAAGATAGGGCGATGTTGCGAACGCATTGGAGCGATGTTGACAACCCTTAATTTAAAAGTTCGACGGCTACTGCGCTACAGTCGTTACGTGCGTTTTTTTTTTGTACGCATAAGTAGAAGCGGGATTTTAAACAGCGTTGAAATTCGTCTTTTAATTTTATTTCTCACCCAGAAACCAGGCGCGTTAAGCTCGTTTTAAGATGTATAGAGTATGATTGAATATGCCAGTCTTGTATATTGCGGAAACGAAGCGTTTATTATGGTGTTGAAAATAGCTGGAATATTTTTGTCAAATAGATTTGTTGTACGACTGTCAGAAAATTTTAATCTGTCGTTTTCGATAATCTTTTCTTCCGTAACGATACACATCATGACACTTTGCGAAAACAGCTCATAACATGTCTGCTGTATCCAAGCAGAGGGTTGCGTTCCTTGACGTCAGGTGTGAACTATGTCGGCACAGAAATGAGAATTGATCTCATTCCTATCCAGTAAAGTAGGCAGTGCTAGAGACTACTTTACTAGAACGCGAAAGCCCAGAAAGGGAATACTAGTAGTAGTTTTAATTATTTAAATAATATGCATTTTTCAATGTATTCATTTTAGATTTTACAAGTTCTTTTATCTTGAAAATGACCACAAATACTGTTTTGACAGAAAATTCATTCATTCTTTCAAATTTTCAGTGATACCATATTATATGTACATACATGTACACAAAACATAAGCCACAACTTCCGTGTATCCGCAATAGCGGAAGTAGTGCCATCCCTTTCTGGTTATTTGCACGTATTTCACATTTATCTTCTAAGTCATATGTAATTGCCCTCGAGGCACTTTGATAGTTTATAATTTCTTGGATGCAGCAAAAGTACAGTGGAATCGGTGTTAGTTAGAGTAGCATTTATTTGCTTTGTTTATCAGTCACGAAATGGTCGTATTGTTCTAAATGCCTTCGTTGGCAGTGTTTGTAAAATGACGACAGTATCATCGGCAGCCGTCAGATGCAGATCTCTAAATAATAAACACTTCGGGGAGCGGAAAATAAGCTGGGCATGCACAATCGTCCAACCGAACCCTACAACATTTTCCAACCATTCGCAACGTTGAGTTTTTGAAATGGGGTACTGTAACGAACACGGTGTCTTTGGAAAATTGAGTCGACGGGATTTATAAACAATTTGTATTTAGAAGACTCTGGTCGTTCCTCTTTTACAGAGAGTACTACAAGGAAGAAACATCCAATGTCTTAAAAATACAATTTTCAAAACTATATTTAATATATAACAAATATGTTACATATATATACATATATGTATATGGTTACATAAAATGATATTATCAGCATAAAACATAATGAGATATATGCAATATGAAATTAATTTATCTAATGTGAGATATTGCGTGATTTTCTCTTGTAGTCTTCGTCTTCTTCGCCTCGGTTCTTTCTCTACGTCATTTCCTTCACGTCACTGGCAGAGACAGCGAAACGAAGTGGGCTCTGCCGATCTCAAATTCTTGTTTTTCATAATATTCTATTCTGCCACCCTCCTCCACTTGTCATATTTTACCCAATGATAGCTAGTTGGTTGTCCGGTAAATATACCGGCGATTGTTTTTTACATAAAATGACATTTAGCTTTCAAAACGATATGAATACATATGTATGTTCCTTGCAAAGCTGAGTTGTAAAATAAATTGGGTTACATGAAGTTTTTTAGTTTATACTAAAATTGATTGGGTATATAGTTTAGATTATTTTTGACAGCTGTCATGAGTTCCCCGTTTGTACAACTATAAAGTCGCAAAAATGTTTAATCCAAATTTCAAACTTGTCTTGGAAAATCTCGTTATTCATTTAAAAAATTCAGATTTGGACTGAACATAACTCATCAGCCATATGTATGTGTGCGTGTGTGTGTGTGTGTTGGTGTGAATGGATAATAATAATAGTAATCTTTGTTTCAGCATTCAATGCTGTACTTTTTCCATCACTATGAACTGCCTGTGATCCTACAACAGGCTCAGTTACAACACATCCTTCGTAACCAACACTATCAAGCTGCTTTATTAAGGCCTACCGCACAAGCAGCTGGAACCGGTGCAGGAGGACCAGGAGGAATTGATAATACACGCGCAGCCGCAAATCATATAACGACACGTTTGAGCCAGTTGTTATCCGCAGTCAGGCCATCCACAACAGTTCAAACTAGCACTAGCGAGAACAATGCTCAGACAACGTCAACAATGAGCCAGACGGCAAGCGGACGTCAAGCAACGACGCAGACTAGTCAGTCCACCGTCAACACTACGTCAGCCGTAAGTCAAACGAACACGTATCAAACGACGTCCCAAGTCTCGCAAACGGGAATTGGTACGACGAGTACTGTAGGGGTTGTTGCGCATCCAGTAACGACTACGCAAACTAGTCAAACATCAAGGTCAAATGTTGAGAATACCTCAGCACAAACAATCTCTGATCCGCTGGAAAGCGCTACGGCTGCGAGTCAAACGGCTCTGGGCTCTCCAGCGTCCGATAGTCCAGCGGGCGATTACAGCGAAGATTTGGATTGAGTTTACAAACTATTTGAATGAGTGTGACACTGCTTGTGTCTTTACCTAACATAATTATTTGTTGAGTGTTTATTTTTTATTATTGATTAATTAATAAATTTCCATTTTATTTATTTCGTAGCGAATTGTTTTTCGTGCCCTCTTTTTAAATAATAATACTACTTCATGATGTGATGATGAACACAGGGATTATACGTTGACTTACGTCCCTTTGTACTGGCTAAATGTACATTTTGTTGAGTTTTTTTTTCTCTTGCGCCGTTTAGATAAAATTGTATATATATAAAATATTTTTATGTAAATGTTATTTTTTCCTATAGGTGGCTGTAGTGTAGAGACAAAGAAATAATTATGTATAATTAATTTGAATAAATAATCTAAGTATCAACATGTTTCACTTCATATGTTTTGCTTTAACGTTAAATTATTTTTTGAAAATCGATTTTTTATTTGTAACCAATCAGTTATCAACGTACTCAAGAAAAACAACAGTGCCTATGCCTAGTATATTCTTTTATAACACATCATGTATTTATATATTGAGGGTAAGGGGTACTGAACCGAGCATCAGCTGCACTCACTGATAACGCACTTGACTAGCGAAATCGATTTATCGAATGATCATTGGTGCGGGGAATGTCTGACATAACGTCCGTCCAATGGTTTAGGGTGCACGAATCTAGACTGAACCATCCCATTTACTACTTTTCAGTGGCATAGTTGCGATAGGACATTCAGTTTCTTAGGCCAAATTGCGCGACGAAAATATCACAATTAAACATAAAAAGTTTATTAAAACAATACATAGTTTTGGTTATCATTCAGTACTAGCATTTATGTTTCACAACACTGAAAATAACATATTATATGTTGTGTATATGGTACATCAAACGACTGGTTCGTTGTATACTATTAACGCACGCCATCACCTTGTTTATTGATCTGAGATGTGACGAAGTATCGAACATAATTGGGACGCTTGAAATATTCGGCTATTTCTTTTTGCTAGACATATCTTTGATTCTTTTTCTGTGCAAAAAATATCTAGTTTATTTAACGAGAATTATAATTCTCAGAATCAGTATATATTTAATCTCTCGTTCCTATTTACTTAACTATTGTTTTGTCTTGGCTAATTAGACCACAAGTACAAGAACGAAATCATTCGCGAATGGCAATTTTCACGAATTTCACAGTAGAAGAAGTACAGTGCCGTGTTATTATAATGTTGTTATCCTCTTGAATAA
This sequence comes from Nebria ingens riversi, assembly GCA_018344505.1. Classification (NCBI taxonomy): domain Eukaryota; kingdom Metazoa; phylum Arthropoda; class Insecta; order Coleoptera; family Carabidae; genus Nebria; species Nebria ingens. The sequence continues at coordinate 93,740 of JADQWA010000198.1, forward strand.
ATAAATTTATTTTAAATTGCAATATATAATAAACATTTCAGTAGTATATTTACGTTTAGAGTTGTTAACAGGTACATTAATATTAAAAGATAAATATAACATATATTAAATTAGGTATATAAAGTAAAAATTAGTCAAATCTACATTCATATATTTCATATGGCTTTCATGGTAGTAGTTATATGAATGAAGTAATAAAATTCACGCAATCCAATGAATACCAATTTGAACATAATTTTCGCATTAAAAATTAGCTACCCTTGGAATTATAACTAGTGTATACTATGTTCGTTCATATTGCAGTATAAAACAGATAGGTATACTTTAAAATAATAACGAGAATTGTAATTTAACAAAAAGATCGTCAATTGTTTATATGCAAATTAAAAACGGTTTTTAATTTCGATTTTATTTATTTTCTATTCAATTTTTATTTGAGGCAATTATTTCTCAATATATCCAGAACAAGGTCTCTATTTTAACGCGTTTGTTTTGTCTTGTGTTGTTGATTTAATCACAAATTCTTAGAAATACATTTTTTTATAAATAACATTTAAATTTTCAAAGAACTTATACAGAATAACCATTGCTCCAATTAAAGTTCAAACAAAGAAATTGACAATAATATTATTTAGCCGCAAGAAATGGTATTGTGGTTCCATATTGTTTATTTTAACTTAGCAATACCTTTGATAATGGTGTACGAATTATTCAGTGTTTTAGTATTTAGTGTACCAAATAACATGCGTTCCCATTCGGTGTAATAAACTAATTCAGTAAGTGTGAATAGTATAAATCTAAAGCTATACCATAAAATCTTGTAATTTGAAAATAAATAATATCCATAGATAGATCCTACTGAAATATTGTTCTTTCCACACAGTTTTACAGACCGTAAAAGAACACACACAAAAAATGAGAAGCAGGAAAAGTGAGAGATGAAGAGGAGAATAAATATACACACAAAAGCAGTAAAGAGAAGAAAACTGACTGTGAAAACTTTTGATGATGACGTAAGGTTTCGATTCTTTCTTGTTTGTTATTTGTGCCGACGCTATGAGCACCCTGCGGCACAGGCGGCGGCAACGACGGCGTACAATAATTTCCAGGGTGGAAGAGATTGGGTTACTATGGCGACTCCTCAGTACAGGTGAGGTACAAACGCATAGATGTATTGGTGTTGTATTGGTATACAATAATACTGGTACACACATCGATGGTATATAATATATATATATATAGGAACTCTTGATATATAATAGGGTTGTTCCCCTAAAAATCTAGTTCTTTCTACTGAAGTTCTACGTGTTGTTACTGTTTTGTAATTTGAGAGGTGATTCATAAATCATTTTTGGAAATACATTATTTCACGTTATAAATATTATAGTTAAAGAGAACAACGCTGTTACATCTTTTGTGAGCTACAATGATTGTCATTAAAACGTTATTTATTTATAATAAACACCGGTAGGTAGGCGTATTAATGACATGCAGGGCAAAAACAAATATTTATAATAAATGTAACATTTGAGTCAAAAGCTTTAATTAATATTGTACAACATACTTTTTTGAAGTATTCAATACAGTATTCAGGCACTTCGTTTTGGAGATGTCTGCATAGGTGATATTTCTAGAAATAAATAGTGTTTGGATTGAGGAAAAAAAATGAATAGATTGTAATTTTAATGTTCGTAGTAGAAGGTGTTTTCGGACGGGATCTAAGGAACTGAAGAGATATCAAATTCATAAAATATAAGGCATGCTTTCAATATATTATTTATTTATTTTATAATTTAAGAATACAATTATTTACAGGTTGCCCTAGTTATGACATAGTTACAAATAAAACGTTAAATTCTCAACCGCATATTCTGTTTCTTAAACAATGCAACCAAAAAAGCAATATTACTCACGAATCAACTGTGACAGTAGTGTGCGCAAACTAATGACACCGCATACTGTTTTCAGAAATAAATTTCAAAATGTGGTTCACCCAAAAAAATACATAAAAACAACGAGGTTTTTCCTCATGTGATAGGTAAGGACCAGGTAAAAATAGCAATTAAAATTCCAACAAACAACCCATAAATATTTTCCTAAGGTCATATAGACCGTTAAAAACTCACTTTTATAAAATTGTTAACAGTTAAACAAATAATACATCTGAATAAATATAAAATGTTTTTCATTATTCTAACAACTCATATAAATTTTATAGTAATGTAGAAATAATTTTAGGTTTAAATATTAATATCTACAAAAAATCTATACTTAGTAATTTTTTCCTAGTTTCTAATGTATTATCAGGAAGAAGACCAGTGAAACTTATTTACTGATTAAAATATCAATAGAGGCGGTACGGCATTGCTAAGTTCATGGATCAAGCGTGCTAAAGGAAGGCAAACAGTTCGCGCGAGTGAATCCTTATACGCATTGCCGATCCGAGCAACGATATGGCACTGTTCAACTTGGTTTCTAATTACCTGATCTCAGGAGGCGACGACGGCAATACAACGTCACTCTTCTCTCTCCCGCCACCTCTTCTTGTGTTCTCTTGTTTTCCTTTGAGCCACATAATTACCCATAACGCCTTGCGGCGTGATACCAACTCTGCATCAGCATCCACTATTTATATATATATATATATATATATATATATATATATATATATATATATATATAATATATATATATATATATATATGTCTTCCTTCATCCTGAGAACGTGAAGCGCTCAAACTTTTGCTACCAGTGTTTTTTGGAAGTTTTTTGTTGGCTTCTGTATTCTCTCTGGTAAGCTCTTTCGCTGTATATGTATGTACAAAACAAATAAAATCAATTTAATAAGATCAGAGACTGTTATGTATTGTGGTACATCTGGTTAAGACGTTTCGGAAATTGTTTATGGAATTGATATTATAATATTTGAATTATCTTCTTATAAAAGTATATTTTTAAAAGCAGAATTTGTTAAATCATACAAGAAAATAGCTAAACAGGATGGGAAAGTAAAAATAAATGATATTATGAAATTTGGTATAATGCTAATGTTAATAATGGACCCATTCTTATAAGAGATTCAAAAGGAAATATTAAAATATATGTTAGGAGCATACGGCGAACAAATTAAGGTTTAATGTTGATGTGTAGCTATTACATCCCCTATGCGAAGGGTAGTATGATATAATTTCAAACTGAGATTTCAGAAGTGCACACATATGTGTACGAAAATCTATGACTGTTATTGATTAACCGATCCTTAAAGACTTAAGAAAAATTAGTTTAAAATTGTAATTATGGATTTGGTTGCCATGTTGGCGTTATTCGAATAAGATTATCTAACGTGTATATATATATATATATATATATATATATATATATATATATATATATATAAAATATATATATATACAAATATATATATATATATATATATATATATATATATATATATATATATATATATATATATATATATATATATATATATATATATATATGGTAAACTAATAACCCTATAACATACAATTATATAGAGAAATCGTTTATTTAAATGAAGTCACACTGTGATTGAATATGTTATGTAATATATGTATGTGTTTATTTCTATGCATAAACGTTTCATGTTTAATAGAACATCAGTTATCCATTACAGTGATTATTCAACTACAAGTACCAGGTATCTATAGCAGGAACATTTGTATTGGTATGTTCAGCCGGAGGTACCAAATGTCAACAGGAAATCACTACTCAATAATATAGTCTGCACACTTCAATTAACCTACCCCAGGATAATTGAATAGTTATCAAGAAATTTACACACGTGCATATCATCAAACAACGTACTTATTATTATCGAACATATTTAATATTTGACCAAAAATTTAAGCATTATTTACATAATATAAATTGCATTTAAGATTTGACGTCTCTTACCACAAAAAGTGTCATTTTGTGAGTCACAGGTCGAAGTCAAAACAAGAAACTGTCAACTTGTGTTTCCTTAGCGTCTTGTTGAAAGATGCAAGTAACATTCTCCCCAAAGTGTGTTTAGATATACGAAAATTTCTTTATTGACATAAAAAGCATTGAAATCTCAACATCTCCGGCTGCTTGTGCTCACTTATTTACCCGCGTGTTGAGTTGAAAGAGGACGCGAATGGATTCTTCATAAATATTATAATACCGATTACATTTCGAGCTGATAAAACAAACTCGGATGCTGCTCCGAGCATTTCTTTAACGTCAACAGTTAAATGAAGTTTGCCGTTTCGTCGCCTGAAATCACTTTCAGCGGCAGGACAAAGATATGAAAATGTATATGGATAGAGTTGAGTGCATTACATATAGGAGTATTTTAATAAATTTACAGAAAATAGGAATATCATTATTGCCGTCTGGAGTAGATCATTCTGAAATGTATTAAATATGCAAAAATATTTTAGAAAGGGTCATTACAAATGTACGCAATGAGAATTGAATTAAAATTTATATTTAGATTGTAATATCATTTATTCTCTTTTAAACCAAATCATTTATGCATGTTTTGTGATACTCGCGTCATATATTAAAAATAAAAACGCGGTGTTGTAGTTATTATCATAAGATACAAACTAAAATAATAACATCTTTATATTGATAGGTTTCCGCTAGTTATTCAATAATTTGATACTTTAGTGCTTATTACCTTGTTGTTGTCGTTCTCTTAAAATCTCAACGTTGTCTTCTTGTATCCCTTTATTATTATATCAATGGAAGACTGTTCATATATGATCCTTCTACATAAGATTGTTCTCTTGGTGATATTCGTTTAAACAATCTAAAACAATATTTAGTTTCCGCTTGGAGATGGAAACGAAACCGTGTACATTCTCCTTCCATCTTTCAGTTCCTCGCCGCCGATTCTATATTCTTCTTGTAGGTTTATCCAGTCGCGTCGACATGGGAAGAAGTATCAAGCCTGGAGCCAGCCAGTGTCGGATCGCCGAGCTAAGCTAAATTGCTGTAACCCAAGACTCTGCTTTGTAATTCATGGTCTTTCCTGCTTTATTTGTCATTCTATCACTCTTTTCTTGCCCTCTACTGTTTCTCCCTTCTCTTCTGTTTTGCTGTGTGTTCGTGGGTTCCGTCTCTTGTGTCCCGGTCCGGATGTCCTGAACGAATCCTCCAGTACCGGACTCGATTGATTCCATCCGCATTGATACTTTGTTACAATACTTGAGAAATATTTCATTATCCTCGAGCTCAGTTTCTGGCTTTGTTAACCAATGAGTTAATCACTTATTAACAAAGTGATATCAATTGTTTTATTTAAAATATATATATATTTGGTATCTACCTTATTGTGATCATCGCATATTGCTATTAAAACGTTATAGTATTGAATGATGGGTATGGCAGACTACACATATAGATAGAGTAATGAGTGATGGAAACAATTTTTTTTAGTAAATGATTGATGAGTGTGTGTGGAATGAAGAATATTGTGCATTCAAATAAAAGTTTATTCATTCAAGAATGTTATGGAAATTGGACAGATGTTAGAGTTAAATCCTTGAATGAAAGAAGAGAGTGATTGTATTGGTTTTGTAGTGGTCCGTCTCTGTTTGCCAGACTAAGGGTAAGAACAGTGGCTTCGCCCCTGCATTTAATCTCTTCTGTCCCCCATTTGTCTCCATCTTAAGAACAATGTATTATTTAAAAGAGAGCCGTGTGCAATGGGTTGCCTAATCTACGCCTCAAAGCAACGCGAACAATCTTCTAACGTTTCTCTGTTGCTTTTCACTTGCACATATCCACTATCCCATCCGTTTATCCTTGTCGCATTGCAGGTAGAGCTGCAATATTTGTGATGTTTTAAAAACACAACTTCGCACGTAATAATGCATAAAATTTTGCACCTTTGTTTTTAAAAAGGGCGGCTTAAGCTTTTTTTCCCGTCAAGAATGTGCTTGTATTTTTATTTTTGTGGATTACAGAGACACAAAGAGACGTGCTTATATATTTTTAATTAAAATATAAATAAAATAAAACATATTTTTAGTAATGTACTGTGTAGTATGCGTGGTTTTTCGGCACCGTTGTTAATTGTTGTTGTGTATTAGTGTATTAAACATATACAAATAAAATACAGATGAAAGAATGCTTAATTGAAAAAATATTTTATTATCATTTTACATTACATTTTTCATTTAGAAAATGACATACATATCCTAAATGTTATGATTAAAACAATTACTTAAAAGACGTTCTATTTAAAAAAATCTTTTAATTGGTTTAACTTTTATAGTAAAATAGCAAATATTAACCGTACGTTTTAATTATTCTAGCACTTTTTGCACCACCTACTGCTTGATCAGTTCAGCTATGTGGAATAGTTTTGAATTATATCTTGAGTATAAGAAAAGATACTAAAATATAAACTGTTTCAACTTTGAGAAGTTGTCAATTTAGAGTACACATCATCAATTAAAATATGAATTTTTTTTCTTAAAAAAAAATATATATATTTTCGGTTATATCGCAACAGACAACATCTTCCGTCTTTCAAATATTAATGATGTCAAATCAATCATCAGTTGAACGATCTATATTTATAATTAGTTACCTACCCAGGATTTACCCGCAAGTGAAGCACGAAGATGGTTTGGCAAGAGCAGATATTCATATCAGAGGCGGGCATAAAAATTCGCCGAAATCTTATTAATGCGACGTCACCAGTTGTACAAGTGTACATTAGTGATGAACGTCAAAGGTGGATGTTGAAAGCTGCGTTGGTTTGTTGGATATAAGGAACGACGGACCTTTGACGATAATACGGTTCGCGCTAGGGGACTAAGATTAAAGCAATATTGTGCACTGTCCTTTTTGATTTGGCCGCAACGAAGATAGCAGCGTTGATGGCACGTACAAGTACGGCGTGTCGCACTAGATTAGTTGCGGTGAACTTCCAAGGCTTTTCTGTTTTCGATGTATCGGTCTTTGCACTTGTTGCCAACATACTGTATGTTGGCGTTTCAGTATTTCACAGTGATCAAATCTCGATGCATTTGCTTTATATGAATGCAGTTTTTTATTTCTAATTTTACTTGAATAGAAAAGGTCGTTCGCGGTGTCCACAATATTTTTTAAATTACCTAATTTAAAAGCAAACACGTAAATCTAGATTCATTTACATTTTACTTAGGGACACTACACGCTAGCTGTTGTGGTTTAATTTAGGATATGGTGTAATCGGTAGTCTCTGTCTTATATGTTGCTATACTGCTCTGTCAAGGAACGTAGTCGGGGAAGTATGCTGTGGTATGGTTGATAATTATTGCCATTTAATTAATAATAATAATTGTTTTTACTAATTTGTTAACGAAAACAATATATTGTTTTGACTGATGTGAAAGGATCGAGCGAGGGTGTTGCTAAACATATATTATCCAGATTTTTAATTCAAACACCACAAGTACAATGTTTGAATGCAGCTTTCGTTTTTTACAAAATAAGCATTAAAGCAACAAAAATAATACCATATATACTCTCTAAAAATATAATTTTTAAGATTCATGAAGAAAACCATTAACCGGATATGCAAGAGAACACATATTAAGAAGAAACAAGTATGTGGCTTATTCACCCTATTTTTGTGGAAAACAACAATCCTTTTAAGTATAATTTTGTAGGGAGTAAACACTTTCCTTAATATCACAAATGAAGAATGTGTTGGTAAGAAACAATGATGTTTTATATTAACTATAAACATAAATAATAATAATAATATATATATATATATATATATATATATATATATATATATATATATATATATATATATATATATATATAAAATGTCTTTGTAGGTATTGAAAATAAAAGTAGATATAAAAACATATATGTTTGGTCGAATAGATGTCCACATCGTTACATGAAGTTTATAAAAGAAATACATGTGGAACCTTTGCCATCAAAAGGACCTAATATTTCAGAAGCAATAACGGCATCTCAAGGAAATTGGATAAATTTGTCGGATGCACTCGAAACAGCAGTATCGTAAAGTAGACAAAACAAATAATACAAGCGGAAAACGAACAGAAACGATAACAAAAACTTTATTCTAACTGTTTTTTTGCTTTCTGCAAGTGTATCTGTTTGTAGGTAGCACAAGACGTTGACTTTGTTTACTACAGACTAAATATTAACATGTCACAATATAATACAAATAGTGTAGCTGCACCTATACATATATATTTTATATTTCATTCGTTGTGCGCACAGACGGTTGTTGGATTTAAAGTTGACAGATGGAGTTTCAAATCAAAATGTAATGTATGTATGTATCAGGAGGTAATATTTGTTTAGGAATATTATAAAGATATAGTATTACTAGACAATATTGTTTTTTATACAATTTTTTATTACGAATGAAGCTAATGCGATTGATACTTCAGTTTATTTTTTATGAAAAATTATATATTTAAAACTACATTTGTAATCATTTTTTAATATAAATATAAAATAAAGTAATAATATTAAAAAATGCTCCAGGAAATCGGATTGCTAGTAAATATATTTATTACGGCTTTTCTTCGGAAATTTAAATTTTCTAGCGTGGAAAATATGCAGGATGTTTAAATAAATGTATTTGTTTGGATTTGCCAACACAGACAAGAAAAATAAAACCCCTCGTTGGTAATATAAAATTTATATACTTTTGGCCTCTGGGATAAAATAATATATATGTACTATGCTACATTAAAAGTTGTTCAATGTTTATTTTTTGTTTTGAGGCAATCTCATTTTTACCTTGTACATTTTGTATGTGTTGTTACAACGTTGAAAACATATATTTAGTTTATTTATTTATTTTGAGTTAATAAATTAAAACCGAAGCGGGCGTAGCCACAATTTCATATTGGAAATTGTAAAACATGTCTTTTGACTTGAATTCAAATTAAGTTTTTTATATTTATGTTTCTTAGAAAATTAAACTTTTTGAAACGCTTAATAATTTTTGTTTAGAAGTACCAGGGTTTGTAGTTCAAATCCGAAAAATGTACGTTGATCTTTTGAATATTTCACTCGAGTAAAATTTCTAATCTAGTCTATTTGTTTAAGACATCATCTAGAAGTAAAGTAAACTGGATGGTTAACCGCAGTTTATTTGAATTCACAAATGATTTAAATACAAATAATAATATGATTCCAGCAGCCATTCTCCTAGTAGGGTATGCGAAATATTTAATATTTTAACATCAAACCAAGTAAAATACGTTTAGCATGTTTGGTGTTACCTGCGGCTAGATTTTGTGTTATTCACCGCGTGTGTTGATCTATGGTCTTGAAATATCTGCCAGTATCAGAACTCGTTTTAAATCTCACACACTTCCTTTGTACGACTTTAATGCTTAAGTATTATATTAAATTTAATATATCGCTAAAATTATTTTCAGAAATGAATTTATCAATTTGAAAAGACACTTTTGTTAGATTTGTGTTATTTTCCGTAATTGCGTGTGGGCTTTAATCGCAAATAATACAGGATGTGGCCATTGACTGTTTTTCGAAAACATGTAAATTATGAGTTAGTTACCCCAATTTTACTAAAGTAGACGTAGTTCATCTGCAACATGGCAGCCAACTAGATAATTCGGTAATTGATCTAAGAAGGGAACAATATAGCTAGATTATAGTACATAATAACGAACGAACCGCTCCGAGCGATACATCAAGTGACAACACGTCATCCATCAACTCAATGTTGTGTATATGGTCGACCACAACCCCCACTACTAGGGGTTGTATACGATAAGGGGAGGATTATATTCATTCTTCCTACGACCGTCCCGATATCAAAGCAGCGGTACCAAAATGCTATCAAGTTTAAATACGATTAAACTTTAGTAAGGTGAGATGAAATATGTTTGGGATACAACCAGATTCGGAACAATAAATTAATGAAAGTGTGCAACGCGTATCAGAAACAAATTAATTATTGTTGGAAATATTTCAGATATCGACAAATAAAATACGCTCCACCAGTTTGACATTTTCGATGATTAATGTATAAGAGCTTTTCATATCGTAAACCTAATTTCAATGTAATGAAAATTCTTATTTATGATTTCAATTGCGTTGAACAACTCATATGTTATCGCAAATAATTCCAACTACATATGTACTCGTATATATGTAGCATGTTATTACGAATATGGAAAATCGAGCTATGCTTCCTAAAGGGATACTTCTGCAACTTTATGGTGATGATAATGATACTTTGGGTAGCATCTACCGCGAGGGATTGCGGAGAGGGATATCCGGTATCGAAATTAAATGTGGCATTACCGTTGTGTCCGGCCTGTGCCTGGATCAATAGGCCCCGGGCGAAGCGCCCCTGATTAAACGGCTGCATTAACCGGATATTGCCAGTTCGGAATTGTCACTGTCGACAAAATAGGGCTCTCAGACTAGGGTATGTATGTACATACATATATACATATGCTGCATTTGGGATACATCAGTGCTATTCAATATTGCTAGCACAAATAGCGTGATTATTTTTTATGGAGCCATTTCTAGCTTATCTATACTTTTATTCAAAAAAAATTATATATATATAGATATATATATATATATATATATATATATATATATATATATATATATATATATATATATATATATATATATATATATATCTATATATATATATATATATATATATATATATATATATATATATATATATATATATATATATATATATATATATATATATATATATATATATATATATATATATATATATATATATATATATATATATATATATATATGTATATATATATTAACCACTATATATATACATATATATATATATATACATATATATATATATATATATATATATATATATATATATATATATATATATATATATATATATATATATATATACATATATATATACATATATATATATACATATATATATATATATATATATATATATATATATATATATATATGTATATATATATTAACCACTTTTGAATTTAGTAGTGATACTTATTCTCAATTGTGTCATCCGACTTATGATGGAAGTTTTTATACAATTATAAAACCATATAAAAAATCTATTTTTAATACACCGTTTATTTTATAGCAAATACACTTCACCAACTCAATAAATAACAATGCCGAAGTAACTAGTAAAACTTGAAGAATTCTTGATTCTTTAGAGATGCTTTTAAGAACACCCTAAAGATCAAGTAGAAACGACAACAAAACAGCCCACTTTCGTTGCATTTTGTAGCGACGCAACATGTGCGCGATATGTATTCACTGTATTCAATACAATGCAACACGGTAAATACCTCTTTGTGTTGTGGTACACGCTGCTATAATAATAACAACAACAACAGCGAACCCGTCTCAATTCACCAACATTTATGCTTGTGCATTTACGAGGCAGCAGTACAACGGCACTTTTCGATCAATAAGTATTTTGCACACACAAGTACACGACATCCATATACACATACTGAAAAAAGGCATACGGATCATGTAACTCAAGAAAATACAAATAACAACAATATAATATTGAAATACTCGAACTAATACTGCGTTTTGTTATTGCAGATTTTAATTGTGAATTGTACAACGACAAAGTTTGTTGTAGAAATATAGTTATGGTGAGTATTTACATAAATACAGAGGAAGTCACAGGTAAGTATAAAAATATAAGCATTAGTGAACCACAAATATTGAAGAGCTCTCCACGTTTCGTTTTTACAATGGTTGAGCTCAAGGACCGCATTAGTACGGTAAATTTAACAACACGTATTTGAGCAATGATAACCATCCGACAAGTGTAAGGTAATGATTTAGTAATGCATAAAACTGAGCATATTTTATGTTATATTTTTCTATTTGCCCATAGGTACTCAATAGAATTTTCGAACAAACTTCAAAAGAAGCACCAATGATAATTAAATATATGAACGAGGAAAAAATCTATTGTAAAGCTAAAAGGTATACCCTGTAATAGTCGTTCCTCTTCTCGAATGATTGCCGGTACATGGCAAGCAATGATCCGCTTACAAATCATCAAAGTGACTAGATACATATATGGGCTTGCGTCATTTTCCAAAGCTAACATTGTGTTTTTAAAAGCAGCCAGTATCGTTACAGTTTCAAAAGTTAAAAAAATAAAAACTCATGACTCTTCTTAACCGTTAATATACCTACCTACATATATGAATAGAAACCTAACAAAATAACAGTCATTAATGTAGTATCATCATACACGAATCTTTTCATCGATATTAATAAGGTTTCGCGATGTTTGAACATAAATATTGCCAATTTGTTTGTAGTTCTTTTTTCACATAAAAGATACCTTTGTATTGTGGCTCGGTTTACAAGAAGCCAACTTGTGTAAATTGTTACATATTCAGTTTTAAAATTACGATACATCAGTTTGTTTACACAAAATTTGTACAAACCACTTACGAACGGTTATACTCAATATCGAATGATACAAAAATATACATATACCTACAGTCTATTTTCTTTTTAAATAAATCACACCTTTTATTCAGATATTTTTATGTCATTATACACGAATTTAATTCTTAAAGAAAATAGACTGTTTATTCAATATTCCTAAACAATTTAATTTTATTATTATTATTTTTAAACAATCTAAGTTACAAATACAATAAATTGTACTACACATTTACCTAATTTTAATAATAAAAGTAGCAGCATGAAGTCGATGTTTTGTTGCATATCGGATAGTTCAATGAAGCTCAGAAATGGACAGGTTAACTGTCACACCCTGCACTCTGATCAACTAATCCGATGTCTTCTATTTTAAATCTGGATGTTGATGATGATGATGCTGGTAATGATGTGATTGTATGTTGCTGTTCACACTTGTCAACTACGTGTATTCTCAAGCAATAACATCGCTGATTGTGTGTTAATTCCCCAAGAATACACGTGGCCAACCAAGTTATTGATTCTTCATTTTGTCCCATCTTGAAATCTTCATCACTTTTATTCAAAAGCGTGTTTTTTTGGGCTTAAATCAGGAAGATGTATCAAACACAAAAGAAATATTCTACATATTTATACCTATACAATAAAATAAAAGATTATTGTAGGAAAAATGGTGGCACAAGTTAAATATCCGTTTGCTGGATATTTTGTCAAATTTGACAGTTACTACGCACATGATGCCAGTACTTCTTTAAGTCACTCTATATAGAACCGCAATTTTCTATCTCTTTTATTTCCTTTTCCGTCGCAAATTATTGATAGATCGTACAGACAAGATGAAATAGCGAAATGTAATTTATTTCGATTTCACATGACATTTTATTGAGTTGATATGATTGAGAGTGTATTGGTGATACAATATTCTCCCAAGTGAGTTTGTAGGAAACAGTTTGTGAGTTGTGACCCTTACATTACCTATTTCCTAGACAAGTATTGATATTTATGTACTTGCAAAACCAATATTGCATATTTTTCATTTATCTTTTATTGAAGTGCGGTATATTGCTTTCTATAGGTTTATCTTATGTTTATAGTATAGTTTAAAGATATAAGTACTATTCAAATATAACATAAATATATTTCAATCAGAAATATACAATTTTTCGCGCCATTCGCTACCAGTGATAGATTTTAATAGAAAACACATTGATTTTAGCGCTAAGCCATTTTCTTATTTTTATTTCAACAAAAGATTATCACTGTTTGCTAATGTAATACCCGAGCCACGTTTCATTTTATTCTGTATTTGATAATGCTTCTTTACAAATTCAGTACAAATTATACCTGACGGATAAATCCAATGTGAATAACTAGTGATTATATTTTTATATACCTACATTATTTGTATATGAAAATAGACTCTTTATATAAGATAAATACGTATATGAAAATATTTTTTCTTTTTAATTTACCGTTTGTAAAATATTTTCGATAGATCTTTGCACTTCTGTAAAAGTAGCATTTCTTTTTTGTTAAACATTATTTTAGCAATAATTATTTTAAATAGTATAATTTTTACAATAAAATAGTAAATATTAGCTACGTATACGTTTTAATTTCTCTGTCTTTGAACAGTGTAGCAACTTGATTGAGACTACTGATTAAAGCATTTCTTAAGCTGAACCAGAACAGAATTCCGTAAAGAACAAAACGTATTGTTTAATTTTAAGTTACCGTTGTATTTATAGTAAATAGCGTACAAGTTAAACAAAAGTAATTTGTATTGATGGGAGAGTGCATAAATAGAATTTGAAAAGCCGTCTTGAGCTTAAGAAACTATGCATTGTTTAAAAATTTAATGCTTTTAAAATAAACAAGAGAATATGTTTATGCTAAGTTTAACAACACTTTTACGCTATTTTATTACACAGTTGTTACCAAGCGTACAATTAGAATTTTTCAAAAGCTAGAGATAGCGCTAAATGGTGGAGTATCTCTCGTACAGACACCAAATGTTCACCGGCAGCATTGGTGCTTGTTCCGAGTAATTCTGCGCCCGAAGCAGGGCTTCGCTCGCCTCCCACACACACACACACATACACACAGTTGGCAGTCGCTGCAAATTAGCCAACATCAAAAGAGACGAAGCCGCTCGGGCTTCATGTTCATCCCCTCTCTCCTTCCATTCTGCTCTTCCCATCCGCCAAACCTCGTTCATTCATTCGACCCTAGTTACTACACCCTATGTTCTCCGGCTGTAGCAAACATACGCCGTTTTAAATTTCCAGGATTTAAGAAAAGATATTATTTTTATATTTTTTTTCTTCTCTCATTTGTTGCGAGATAGAAAGAACGAATTTTATTTCATTAACTTTGTCAGGGAAATTAAAAACTGAAAAATGTTGAGGTTTTTTATTTTCTTTGTTGGTTGGTCATACTGTCTATCTATGTTACCAAATTCAGATAGTTAATTTTTTCGTCAACATAATACCTATATACATACATGTGGAAACTATCTGGGTAAATGAAATTCCTAGAATTACATATAGAGCTTTATATTTCTGCAAATCAAATGCAAAGTTAATTACAAACTTGTAACGTAACTGAAACGTTTACAACGTAACCAATTTGAAGTTGCATTATAATCACAGACACACACACACAAACATATAAGTATACAAACAGCAAACGGTACAAGATTCGGGAGGAATAACAGTTGTCGCTGGCGTGTTTCATACAAAGTGATCAATAATTATACACTCAATTAATTCAATTAATTGGTAGCGCCATCTCAAGTTTCCGACTCTGCATCACCTTATTAATTTTCTAATTCGTTACTACCAACTACCTTGTTTCAATATATTGAAGAGTACATTTTAGGAGGTCAACATTGCCACATACCAGAAAGTATTTTAATTAGAAATAGCAATTATTTAAAGCTCAATTATTTCTGCTAAAATTTTGATTTCTAAACATATTTGTTGGTTCTGCAACATTTAAAAAAAAAGATCTATTCCGCGTCTCGCTCATCTGAATATGGAAGTGTACTATTTCTCGCCGATAGAGCGGCGCTGTTTAAGTTATTCGCTACCTTGTCTATTTGTACTTTAATAGTCACAAACGTAAAGGGCTACGCCCGTAGTACCTAATTTTGTCATTGGTTGTTTCGTTTATAATCTAAATTGATTTTCTCTAATTATTTAATATAAACAGCAGATATATTTGGGTATTTTTAACAGTCAAACGTTGTGAATAATAGGATTATGCACATACGAGATGCCAAAGATAAATTTTAGTGCAAATCTGTACAGATATCGTATTTTGTATGTATGTACCTATATAGAATACAGGACGAGCTTTGTACTTTAGCACGGTATGCCAAAGAGACCGAACCTGCATTTCGTTAATGTATTTGTATTATAATAGCATTTGGTTGGATTAATTATTACGTCTGTATTAATAATTCCTGTTGTTGGTTGTCGGTGTTTCACCGTGTATATTTACTATAACCTTGCTCTCTATTGTAACACATTTACACACACACACACATACATACACACATTCATCCTTCCCTACTTCTACTACAAGTATTCCCCTTCATCTCGTGTTTTCAGCGAATTATTTATTATATGCTTCGACTAGCGCACCACCACGTGATTCTAGCGGAACTAATGTAACTTTCAACGGTCTTAACAGTTACAATTATTCTATATTATGAGTGCATTTAGAACTCAGAGAGGGTTTTTCTTCCGATTAACTAGTGTTCACTTATAAAATGTTTTTAATACCTAGCATTATAAAACAAACTTACTCTACAGACTTACATTTACTTACATTACATTTAAAAATTGACGCATATATATATATATATATATATATATATATATATATATATATATATATATATATTTTAAATAAAAAATACGAATCAATTGCAAATAGAATTACAGCTGTAAACAATGCAGTATTAAAAATGTCATTGTGTAGATTACTCATGTTAAAATACTGTTTTCATAGTGAGATTTAATCTAACTTAACAGGTATATGAAGTAAATATATGTGCAATTATTAATTCGAACATTTGAGCACAGTGGCGCAACTATAGCAAAATGCCTGAATTTTTTTATGGAACACTATATTCTGAATGTATATATATATATATATATATATATATATATATATATATATATATATATATATATATATATATACATATATACATACATACATAACTTAATGCCTATTCCCAACATATGGGATGGCAGAAAACCTTTTACGTTCACATCTTTACAATCTTTCGCCAATCAATTCTATCCTTACACACTTCTTTCGCTTCATTCGGATTCTTCATTCGCTTGCTCACAACTTTCCTTTCGCGCAACTCATTCTCAATCATATTCATTCGCTTATTCCGAGGACGACCCCGCATTCTCACACCATTCATCTCGCCCACGTAAATCTTTTTTGTTAATCTTTCATTCGACATTCTTTCAACATTACCATATATATATATATATATATATATATATATATATATATATATATATATATATATATATATATATATATAATAATAATAATAATAATAATAATCAAATAATATTTAAAAAATATCGTGAACAAAAGTAATTGAATAAAAAGTATGTTTGACGAGTCGTCACTGGCGAGTTAATAATTCGCGTGCCAACCCCCAGTTTGTAACTACCCTTTTGTCATGTGGGGTCGCAGGAGTACAGGAAGTGGGATGAGTTGGCTCCAACTCGGCAGCAAACTGCCGTAGGCCACGCGGTGGTCAACCAACAACTGTATAGTGTAGGGGGCCCTTTAAAACAATCGACATTCAGCCAGTCAGGCAAACAGGGAAAGTTTGTCACGTGAAATTACTACACTAGTTACAAACCAACCAAGTGCGTGTGTAACCGCTTCAATCATTAAAACCGGAAACTTAGTGGTCTAATATACCACTGTCTCGCGAATAGTAGTCAATTCTGATTAACACACTTTATACCAACTTTAAAGTTTGTTAAATTTATTAAACTTTTATTTTGCAAACGTCTACGTTCCCTAATACATTTATGTGTATATATATATATAATTGAAAAACATATTTTTCTAGTTTTATATGAAACACATAACTAGGTACCATATTCAATAGCTTATGATTAGGGTTCATACATATGTAAAGGATGGACCATGCCCATTATTATTGAGTCGAAGCACGTGCGTTCCCTGAATCCCCCGTAATGAGACGTCCTGGGACATTTTAATCATTTCGCATTATTATTAATTCCACACGTTCACAACACCCTACCCATCATTTACTACATACAATCACATGATAATGTTAAGACAATACCCTATTTAATACATTGATCGTTTACAATTTATTTCATGTATATTATTTTTATTGACGATACTGATCCACAAAAACGTTAACATTAATAATGTAGGATGGTTCGTCGTTAGTTGAATACAATTAGAATTGCGTTAATGTTTCGGTTCAATTCTTCAGAGCGAAAGATGAAACATCTAAATCCGTGGATATGATTTAAATTGCTTATTTAACATTAATATTCCAGATGTTTAAGATATATTATATCGTATCAGTAATATTTATTTAAAAAAACAAATAAATTTGAAAAGCGCGCCTAACGCTTACAGCGACATTAGGAACGAATGACAATTGATAGCTGTTACTTGTGAGTGAGAGGGTTTGTGGTTTATAGACTCGTTTATTTTGTGTTGTGCTAGTGAAATATACGAAATAAGTGTGTGAATCTGAAAGAAATCATATAATTCTATATTGACATACATATATGGTCATTTCTTAGTGTCTTGGTCATGTTTAACGGTGTAACCTAACCAGGTTTTCAGAGTAGTGTCTACAATATAAGAAATGTGTTTGCGGTAAATGATAGTGAAGTGTTAAACTCTAATATGTGTAGTGCATTTGGTGGAACACTATTTAACACATATTTTTAATATAAAAGTGTATTCAAGCGTTGCAGACTCAATTTCACAACGAGAGAGACAACCAGAAGAGACAATGGTGAGTGTACCAAACTATTAATATATATATATATATATATATATATATATATATATATATATATATATATATATATATATATATATATATATATATATTTATAATTATTATTCGATTTGTATTATAACTATTGAAATGTACTCGTAACGGGTTTCTGGAATCTGTTATTGATGAGTATGAGTATACATTTGTAATTAAGGAAATATCCCTGATGTATCATTAGCATTCGAAATGATGACAAACGAAGGAGAACTAATTTGTCTATTTGATAAACGTTGACACACCTATTTAGATCCATTTAATTTTCATCTATCTTTTTTAAAAATCGTAATGCAAAAAGTCATATACATTATGCATACGCTACTATCATGAATTCCCAATTGATTTAACTGTATTACGTTCACGCACGCTATCCGTAAATACCAGAGTATGTGTGTTAGTTTAAAAGAATATAGTTTCAAAAATGTTCTTTCATTAAACTTAGGTAAATAGTATATTTATGAATATGATTAAATCGCGTTTTAATTATTTAGCATAATTGCTATCTAGGTTATAACTAATAATATTATTAATAATAACAACAAATTCGAAGGTTTGTTATATATATTTAGGTTTGATAGTATATAAATAAAAATATAAAATGTTTCAATTTCAAGAACATATTTTCATTCATTGTCCAATAAAATCGTAAAGTTAGTTTATTGTCAGATTTCCAAAGAAACCATACGTATGTATTTTAGATTTTAAATGTTGGATTTTATAGTAGTATAAAGAAAATATCATTATTCATTACATATTATTAAAAATTATTATGGCCGGGCATTTTTTAGTTTTCACATTATCTTTAAACCAGAGAAAATATTTATATATACTATTTTAAATTATTTACTAACCTTTGTAACTGTTTTTCACTAAACTTATTTGTGACACTGACAATAAATGTTAAATGTCAAAATATTGGAATATTTAAAACAATTGACATGCATAGTAGATGCGATTTATTATATATAATTTTCCATACCTATGTAACTATGGCAATATAAATAAGATAATAGCAATTTTCTCGTAACTGGTACACTTTTTGAAGAAATGTTTCAAACAAAAGTTGTTCAAATCATTAATATCTTTAACTTTAATTATAACTATTTTACTGTAAGTGCAGCCGTTTCGAAGATACGCAAAAAGTGACTCAAGTAAACATGCACTTCCGGTTTGAATAAGCTTGTCAAAAATAAGAGGTTTTCTTCCCAGGTATATACAAATCTTAAGTTTAAAGTTTCATAATTTTATCTTGTAGGCTGTAGAGCGCATAAACACACACACACATATACACACAGACACACACAGACGTCATTCCTAAAATAGTCGGACTCGATTCAGGGAAGGACAAAAGATGTATTTCCGTTAAAATTTCGAGTTGTTTTTTTCTTCGATATTACAATACGTATTACTTCGTAAAAGAAAGTAAAAATATTTCTTAGAAATGAAATTCGACAAAAAATTAAATAATTTCGTAAAGTAGTATATTTTGCGCATTTCTAGCGAACTGTTGACATTTTCGTAGTACGCTTTCGGAATTTTTGCGAGCAGTTTCATGCAAGGGTATAGGACAAAAATGGAGTTGGCTAGCAGGACTTAGCGACTCCGGCAGTGTGAAATAAACAGAAAATAATAATTCGCGAGATGGCACGGTTCGCTCTTTCGTGGTATGTCAGTTATGCGGCCGTTGCTAGGCGACCATTCGAGTCGTCGAGTCTCGAAACACGGTCGTTCGGACGAACAGAGTTCCTTATTACTGAAGGAGTCATCGGTGACGTCAAAAACAAAAAATTGCTTTATAGAAATTGATTTTTCATACTTCAGATGTGAAAGTATGGATTATTTGTTGAACCTAACGGATTATTATAAATTAGTTGAGATTGTTTATGGTTAGATTTAAAACAATAGTTATTAAATCAAGTGTGACGTATTAAATACATATGTTGATTAATTAAGAGCCTATTCAGTAGGTGTTAGTGATTCAACAGATGGCTTTGGTTTACAGCGACATTATAACTTACAAAAGATCATTACGACGAAACCTTGTAGGGCATGTGTACCTATTAGGAATGGAAAGTAGTGTACGATTGTACATATAAGTGAATTGCGGTTGAATTTTGAGTATCTACTCATGTTTTCTGTAGTGTATAACATATACAGATAGATATGAGTGTGGGCAAATTACGTACTACTTGAGCCATACGTTCTGGCCAAAGGACTACAGTATCCGTTTACAGGAATAGCAAGTATAACACGCCTCTCTGACATACCATTAGCGGGTTGCTTAAAAGAGGCACGAATACACAAACTTCACTCCTATTGCGTGTGTGTGTGTATTGTGTTACAACGCATAAATTAACAATTAAAATAAGGGTAGAACTTTACGTCTAACTTATACTGATGCTCGGTTCACGAACCTCATAATTATTGCTTACCTAACGATGAGTTTTCATCTAATTTATGCAAATTTTCCAAATAAGTTTGTTCATATATAAATATTTCCCATACCTGAAAGTAAATTTAAATTTCCCACATAATTTTAAAACTGTTTTCTTTTCTGGTCGCCTAATTACCTGAAACTGAAGTCTCAATCAAACAAGCATTGGCTCCTCTAAAGCACAGCTATTTTGTTGATAAACTCACAACCACTTAGTCATTTAATGGTAATAGGCATGAAGTTATGTATCAGTCACATGAATTAACCTTAATATAGAGTTAATCTCAGGAATAGTTCCCGTGACCACAATAAGATAATTCACGTCACTAAAATGTCTAGCTTCAGTCTGTTTACTATAAACTATAGGTTACCTATTGCAATCATGCGCTAATTAATAGTTATTACTTATATTCACTCTGATTGGCGTACAAATAAAGGTTACAGTGTTGCACGTGCTCAATTTTATAAATAATAATTAACATTTATTCAATATCGACTCATTAACCAATCAAATACTGGTTTATACATATTATTAAAGCAAGAATGAAAATACTAAAATGTTTCCCTTATTATTTTATTATTATATATTCATAAAATATAAATACACAACATTCATGGCAAATAAACAAGAAATACAACTTTTCAACCATCTAATTGTTATCTTATGCAAAATGGCGCAGAATATTTTCATCACTTGTTTTGTTTCTCCTTGTAATGTAAACAATTAATTGTTTGATCGTAGAAATTGTATCAAAGTTGCCCGAAGCACAATATCCAATCATACCAAATTGTGTATGATAAAAAAAAAAATATATATATATATATATATATATATATATATATATAATATATATATATATATATATATATATATATATATATATATATATATATATATATATATATATATATATATATATATATATATATATATATATATATATATATATATATATATATATATATATATATATATATATATATATATATATATATATATATATATATCAAAAATAGAATTAGATTCAAAACACATCACTAAATAAAAATTAAATGACAAAATACAATTTTTTATCTACAATTTCTAGCTAGGCTAAATAAACCCTAAAAATATTTAAGTCAGCAGAATAAAGTTTTACTATAGACCATCCACATTTTCAACGAGTCCGTGTCCGTGTGTGTATGTGTGTGTGTGTGTGTGTTGTGGCATAGCTACCCATAGCAACCGGGCGCCACTTTATTGTCATAGCTGGCCTGATTGCCCGTCGTGTACATTATAATTTCATAATATGCACTTTCATCATGAATATTTAAATTTATATTTTCAGGATGAATTTATCCCGCTGCGAAATTAATGTAGCTCTGTTTCTGTCGCGCGCGGTATGTTTGTGGTTAGAGTGATAAAGACGCAGTGATATAACGACCAGAGGATTTGTTTTTATTAAGAAAAGAGTATGCAGGTCGGCAGAAGGAAGAACGTTTAGTTTTAATTGTGGAATGTTCAAGTCTGTCTGTTTCGAGAGGGGTTTTTATTTTTTACTTTCCCCATTTTTATTTCCTACACAGTAATTTAGATTTTATATTGTAATATGTTGTTAACAATCCGGTTCGAAGGACCATTTCATGTTCTCTTCTATGATAACTAATATCAATAGTTATTATTAAAAACTATAAAAATAGGTTTTATTAATGCATCTATACTCTAATCTTATTTATTTTGCAATAACCATTTTTTTATTTGATCTTAAGGTGAATTATCAAGCTCGCTAAAACACAAATTTGCAAAAAAAAAAGTCTGGTAAAAATTTCATTTATTTTTATATTGTATTAATGGAGAAAAAAAACTATGAAAAAGTGTCTATTTTGGGGGTTTTTATTTTTTTTTCTCCAATAATACTAGTTAGAAATAAATGAAATTTTTACCATGCATTTTTAATGCAAATACACATCGAATGACTTTTTTTTTTAATAAAATCTTCGAAATAGACACTTTTTCATAGTTTTTATTTTTTTTCTCCATTAATCAAAATCAAATAAATTAAATTTTTACTAGGCAATTTTTATGCAAATGCACATCGAATGGTATTTAATTTTTCATTTGCAAGGCACGATGTTTTTCTAAACGAGCTTGATAATAATGAAATATAAAAATGAATTGGTATAGTTAGCAGGTAATAACTATTACAAATTAAAATGAATGCAGAGAAAAGTGTCGAAGCTTTTCGAAACAATCGTTAATTTAAAGAACTAAATAACGGAACGGGAAACCGAAAAACTAGATACGTTTTAAAAGCATTTCGCTGTAACCATTCCAAGTACTAAAAGTCTGAATCCGTAGAAAAAAAGTACAGTTTTAAACCCTAGGTATACAAAGTACTCGTATATAATCATTATCATTTCATATTATAGGCTTAGAATTGTTTTGGATAGTAAAGAAAAGTTGATATAATAGGTGTTTAGAGGATTCGTTACCTATATGGTTATTTTAATTACAAAAATAGGGTTAACAGCAGTAGGCTTTTTAACCGATTGAAATAAATATTACCTAAATAATTATCTAAAGTTCAAAAATGGATTAGTAACTTTAAAGCAGAGTAATTCATCATAAGTTGATTTTAAAATGTTAAATCACGGCTAGCTTCATTTCATACCCAACACCCGTCGCTTATAGCGCCATAGATTAGTAGCGGTAACAACTGAAAGCACTCACTCTTTCAATGTTTCCTTCCAATGACAACACATTGTGTCGCACTTCACCTTGTAAAGAATTCTGCATTTCTATATACAGGCCTAGATTTATATGTAGTTGTAATTATTTGTTTTCGTTAAGAGTTGATTTCGTATTAGGTTAGATTTGGTCTATTTAATTAGTTGTTGTTTTTTCAATTGTTTATTTATTTATTATATTTAGTTGGCAATATAATTAGGAAATTAAAATATATTTCGGTCAACCATATTCCTATAGCCACAGTTTTACATGAGGTCGTAGCGTAGCAGCATATTTATCCAGAGGGTGTTGTCAGTCTCAAGACAAACTTTGCGTTTGCTAAATGTATACCAACACACATAGGATCTAACGAAATTATTTTGCTTGAACTCTAACCCATTTCTACCTGGGGTGTGTTTGTAATTATATTATTTCAGTAGCGCGGTTTCTGTCTCAAATATATATCTCTCTTTATTTTAATTCGCTTTACTCGTTCCTGTTAGCTTTTCAAACCAGTGGCTAGCAAACAAATCAGGTGTTATTTCAGGCTAGCAGCTAGTCGTTAATCTATGTTTAAGAACCACCGCGTATGTATATCGAATAAAGATGCATATCGACATCAAAATAAGTCTCGTCTACAGCGAGTTGCTCAAACTCCAAGTGACGGAACAATGTGGTAATTACGGGGCCGAGGGTTAATTGTGTTTTCTAATTGGGGAATTGCAGCTATAGCAATTAACTGAAGGGGTCTCGAAGCGCTTCGCACAAGTCTAGATGTCGATGCGCATGTTTAGAACGGGGATCACGAGGGTGACAATTTCAAGTAGATTTCGCACCTATTTACCGGTTTATAGGATTTAAAAAATTTTTTTTTCATCTACACCCAAATAATATTTGAAGCAATACCAATGACCGAAAGGGGCATTATGTTTTATTACGATTAGATATATAAATGACGAGTGTTTTATTTTTGATTTATTGTTAATTTCTGCACGTAAGTGACGTCATTATAATATGTAAAGTAAATCGTTGTATTGCAGCCATTCGAATATAGTTCCGATTTGTCTCAGTTCGTAAAACATCGGTCGCACATCGACATCAAATAAAAGAGCGTGTCTTTGAGTCGAAGAAAACGCGAGAAAACTGCTACAACAACACAAACATATACAATTTCCTCAAGTTTTCCGGTAACAGAAAGTGGCTCTAAATATCGTATGGTAAATATTTTAACAGCGCCCTCGGCTCTCCTATATATACCGCATACATAATTTCGTCCTATGCGTATGGTAAAGCTTCCTCTTGTGCTTTTCGCGTAGTTTCACATTTCGCTGTCTCTTTCTTTCCTTGTTCATTCAGTTCACCCTGTGCGTTTCTCCCACAAAGGTATGTTTAAACCCCTCCCGGCAATTCACTATGTTATTTCTGCATTGTTTAAAGAAGTATCACGGGCGGTATACGTATATACTTTTCATAATATATAATGAAGGTAATGCTATGCAAATATGGCAATGTTACAGATTTTCTAATAGAACACGTTCTTTATTATTTTTCTAACTATTCATATGAAAATATACAAGACGATTTTAAGCTGAAATATTTATTATTTTTGTTCCTAAAGTCAGGAAAATTGTTATTTCTATTAAAATTCATTACGAAATGTGCAATGGGATCTTTAACTCACATTACCACTATTAACATAAGTATGTATTGCCGTATCAACTTATCCGCATAATATTACACACACACACACACACACACACAGCTCTTGTATCTAATTCTCATTGTCACATATATTCAACATGGCACACATATACAAAATACAAGCATTGCAATTCGAGCATACACATCGTATCATATTGTTCTATACTAGTTGAAATCTAGAGTCACCATCCCCTTACTATTATCCGCGTTACACATATACAGCATCACTAGTCCAATGTAGCACCTGCTGCAACTGATATTAATTTAGGTATGGTGCTGTAAATAGCTGACGAAATTCGAACTATAACTTTTAGTTTTACTTATGAAATAATTTGCAATATTAATTTATATTACTTAAAGTGAACCATCAGGCTCGTTTAAAAAAACATCGTGCCTTGCAAATGAAAATTTAAAAAATATCATTCGATGTGTATTTGCATAAAAAATGCCTAGTAAAAATTTCATTTATTTTGATCTTGTATTAATGGAGAAAAAAAATATAAACTATGAAAAAGTGCCTATTTTGGAAGTTTTAATTTAAAAAAAAAAACATTCGATGTGTATTTGCATTAAAAATGCATGGTAAAAATTTTCATTTATTTCTAACTAGTATTATTGGAGATAAAAAATAAAACCCCCAAAATAGGCACTTTTTCATAGTTTTTATTTTTATATAAAAGATCAAAATAAATGAAATTTTTACCAGGCTATTTTTATACAAATACACATCGAATAGTATTTTTTAAATTTTCATTGGCAAGGCACGATGTTTTAGCGAACTTGATGGTTTACCTTAAGATGACATATAGCTATTATTTAGCAAACATTCACGTATTGTTAGTTATTGAAAACAATTGAGTTGTTCTGAATCTAGTAGTTTTTTATTATTATTCTCTTTACGAGGCTTTGCGTGTTAGTAAGCTATTTATGTTTTTATAACTAGAGTTTTGAATGTCTCAGAAGTTACGACAACTAGGATTGTCGTTGTTGGAGTGCATAAAACTATTTGAATTTATTACCATCAAGCAGAAAACTTTTCCCCTACACTTTTTCTAATAGCGATCCATAACCGTCATCATATTATTTTCTAATGCTTAAACTGCATGTCAGTTTTATACTTTTCACATAAATTATTTAAAACAAATTGATTTTCTAATAATATATTTAAATGTGTATATCATCTTTAAAATATACGTACTGGTATGAAGGATATTTGCAAAATTATTTTTTACTAAAAAGAAGAAGGGTATACACTAATTAAAGTTGAAGAAATCATTGATTAACTCTTGAAGTGACATTTTTATAACGTTTAAAACATCGTAAATCCTATTTTTCTAACTATATTTCAACGACTGTTGGATGGTTTAGTAATTTTTATTTTGTATCAAATAAAATTATTATCCTATAGGCCGTTTCATGATGATTATGCAGCATAGAGTCTTATGGGGAACAGTGTTGAAACATCTGATGTGTGAGTGGAACAAAGACAAACATAGATATAGGAGTTCTAAGGCTGCGAGTGAAAAAGACAAAACATTAAAAATGTATGACCGCACTATCGCAAGGATTCTTACTTTCAGGGCATGGTCTTTTATTAAAATTCAATATGAATTAAACAAATGAATCTTTAAATTAATTTTAAATTTAGATACAAAATCAAGAATACTTGAAAAACAAATTTGAATCATAAAAATCGGAATATATTTAGCGGAAATAAAATGTTGAATGCATTTGAAACATATTAAATATGTTAAATATTTTCGCTAAACGTTATTCGATTTTTATCGTTCAAATTTTGTTTTCAAGTATTTTTTAAATTTGCGTATGAATTTGTAAATAAAATAACACAATACTAGATTTATTTAAATATTAGTTTTTTAATAAACTATCTGTCGCACAGGTATAAACCCTAAGATAAAATAAGATAAGATCGCATAGCCGAGAGAAAAGGTTCTGTACTGCAATTGTAATGTGGTACAACCATGAGATATAATAGAAATATCTGAATTAGTTGTAAGTGAAACTGTGTTGTACAAAAAACTCCATAAGATTAACATTGCCTATATTTATAATTAACATGAAACGGCCTATAGTAAATTTCGTTTTCTTATGTTTTTCTCTAAGGTATTATTTAATTCATACTATAGTATACTCACCAGTTTGGCTTTGATGTATAAAAATGTATATTTAAAATGATTAAAATCATGGTCTATAGTAATGTACAATTTTTTTTTGTACACTGTTGGAACTCGTTAATCATATTCTCGTAGTCAGCCTCTGTCCGGATGGCTTTTTAAACTTTTAATCCTGTTTCGGAAATGAACATGCAATGTTCACAGACACACTCACGCAGTGGGGTGTGGGGTTGATATGCTTTATCAAACTAATTGATTTTAAAGGTATAATAAGCATCAACACAGTCTGTCCTGGCCGAGTAGTGTCACGCCACTGCGAGTATGCAACTAGCCCAGTACAATTAGCTAAGTACAATATTCGTTTTTTACTTCATTTTATTATTATTATGGAGTCACGTGTTTATTACTATGTATAGTGGTCGTATATTATAGAATTATGATCGGTCATTTTACCAAATTATGTGCAGCTATTTTCTGGACCCCTACGTCTTTTTGTGTGTAATTTTTTTAATTACTTTTACATATTTCAAATTTAATTGTCATGACCAAGACACACCTTCTACAAAGTGAAATTTCCCTACGTGCACATCATGCTATTATGATTGTTATATTTTAATATGAATAAAGTTCTACAGTTTGACCACATTGTAAATATTGAATTGGAATTTTCTCTTGTTCCATATCTATATATATACTATCTATCTCACTTTTTGCTCCACCTACTGTTTGCTCAGTTCAGTTACGCTTAATAACGAGTGGCGTTATATTGAATTTTGATTTGGTCAACTATTCTATCAGGGGTTAGCTGAGTAGACGCTCTCCCCACCTTGACTGAGTAATATAACAAGAAGTATGACAGAGATAACCAATTACAGCATATCCTAAACGGAACTAGAACAGCAAGCGTAACGTATTATATGAAATGTTGCAAAAGTTTGCACCGATATAGAATCTTCTGTTTGGTTTATAAGTTCAAAAAGAAGTGGTTCATATTCGGTATTTGTGTGAAGTATATCGCGTCAGGTTTATATTATGCGTATTTTAAAAACGTGCCGGCTATAAAATGATGCCAGTTTATTATGGTGACGTTGATCCGTTTCGAGGTAAAAGACGGAGCGGCAGTTGGCTGCGAAACAGGTGCAGCAGGAACTTATATACTATTCGCTGTCGTTTGTCCCTGGGGAGAAAATGTGAACTTGGCTTTTGGGAATTGTGTCGCTTTACATTCTAGCTTATGTATGTATCAAGAGATACATTTACAGTGGTAGGGTATAGTGAATTTTGTGTCGTCAATCGTTTCCCTAAAAATGGAGCTTTCAAATTTTGTTTTATTACTTTGTGTATTTTGTATTAATCTACAATTGAAAATTGAGTCACCACAGTAAAGCCTGCATAAATTGCGTTTAATCTACGTTAATGAAACAATAAAATTTGAGATTGTGTGTGAGATAGTGAACATGAAACCACATGACATAATATATGGTGTTATATTACACCGGCGGAAATATTCACGTGGCGCAACACCACTAACGGCAGCAGTTGTTAAAACGAAAGCTGTGTGCTGTGATGACGAGTGAGTGCTGTGCTGCACAATTGTGATGTCTGTGCACTGTGCAGTGTGCAGGCACCACCACCAGACCCATATTAAAATGTTTTATAGTCCAACGCTGTGGGTATGAAAAAGTCAGTCGCCAAGTCGTTTCAACGCTACTGCTTTATACTGCCAAAGATTATTTTTATTTATGGCATTTGTTTTAGGAATTTGTTGTAAAGTACAGGAAAACCGTAACCCAGCAACTGGGACTCATTTCGTTTATGCTTTATTTAGCTACAGTATTTAGGCTATAGTGGTTTCGGCGATAAAACAAAAATGCGATATATATCAAAGGATTATAATGATGAGATTATTTAAATATGGTATATCACAAACAATATTCAGGTTTAGATTAAAAAGCATGAAAAACAATGACATTTTAGGTATTTTCAAAAACTAACCATTTTTCTAGAATAATTCGCTTATTATCAACTTATTTATATCATTTAAATTCTTTTCTAATAAGCCATATTTCTTTATTTTGAAATATTAATATTATCTTAGAAAATTATTTTACTAGTTTCACAAAATAAAAAAAAACTATATCTCGTAAATAGATTTCATTAAGATAATAATATCGATCAAATTGCACTCAATATCCTAATTAATAAAATTCATAGAAAGTCAGCATTTGATTAATTTAAAGAAGGCTGCATTGTGTAAATCAAATTTTAATTTAATATTCATTCAATTCCCATCTGAAAAGTAGTTTCCGACTAGTTCCCAGATTATTTCCGCACAAATGATGCCTGAAGCGAATATGCTTCTTCGCAAATGTGAAATTGTGTTCAACCAATATTTGAAATCAAGTATATATGAGTTTGTAAATCGCGCATGAATTGCAAAGAATATTAATGTATTTTTAATTTACTCGGAATAAAAATTCATTCCTAAACATCAAAACATCTATTTAAAATGCGTTGTGGATATTTTTAAAGCACCCCTTCCCCGCCATTGCACTCCTTTTAAAATAGGTGGGTAGAGGGGCTACGCCTAACTACGCGACACGGTATGGCTTCAGCTCTGAGGTGGAGCCCCAGATGTTGTCTCCATTGCAAGAGCTCGTATAACGAGTCTCTCGGATGAATATCAATTTGACGAGGTTCGAATGTTATTGGCGCACTATTACCACCTGGTGTCGGCCGCGTGGACTACTCGGGTGCCGCGCATAGCCCATTATACACCCTTAACTTGATTATACTGTGCCCGGGGTGGGGCATTATTCTCCGTTTTCGACAACGCAGTTTTAGACTGCCCGCAGAGCGCCGTGATTGCGAGATGTAGACGCCATTCAGCTTGTCAACTCCCAGTTTACCAGCCCTTAATTCTATAACATGGTTCAAGTTTTGTGGACTTCTAGATAGTCGATAGTTTTTGATATATCTACCACTATAAATATATTGCTAAACATGTCATAGTAGTTTCAAACAATTTTGCAAACTTCCTAAACATACCTATACAAATTTAGAAGCTACAACAATCCAATCATAGAAAAAAGTAATTAAATTACAAAATAATATTTAAATCTAAACTTTATAGGTAGCAAAAAACATCGGCCATGTGTTGGCCCTAAACTTTCTTTTACGTAGTCAGTATATTTAGATTTGATAGTATATAAATTAAAATATAAAATGTTTAAATTTCAAGAAAATATTTTCATTCATGTCCAATAAAATTGTAAAGTTAGTTTATTGTCAGATTTCCAAAGAAACCATACGTATGTATTTTAGATTTTAAATGTTGGATTTTATAGTAGTATAAAGAAAATTTCATTATTCATTACATATTATTAAAAATTATTATGGCCGGGCATTTTTTAGTTTTCAAATTAACTTTAAACCAGAGAAAATATTTATATATACTATTTTAAATTATTTACTAACCTTTGTAACGGTTTTTCACTAAACTTATTTGTGACACTGACAATAAATGTTAAATGTCAAAATATTTGAATATTTAAAACAGTTGACATGCATAGTAGATACGATTTATTATATATAATTTTCCATACCTACGTAACTATGGCAATATAAATAGGATAATAGCAATTTTCTCGTAACTGGTACACTTTTTGAAGAAATGTTTCAAACAAAACTTGTTCAAATCATTAATATCTTTAACTTTAATTATAACTATTTTACTGTAAGTGCAGCCGTTTCGAAGATATGCAAAAAGTATCTCAAGTAAACATGCACTTCCGGTTTGAATAAGCTTTTCAAAAATAATAGGTTTCCTTCACAGTTATATAAAAATCTGAAGTTTAAAGTTTCATAATTTTATCTTCAACAGTGTAGCTTGTAGAGCGCATACACACACACACACACACACACACGCGCGCACACACACACACATACAGACGTCATTCCAAAAATAGTCAGACTCGATTCAGGGAAGGTCAAAAGGTGTATTTCCGTTAAAATTTGGAATTTTTTTTTTTTGGTGATGACAATACGTACTTATTACTTTGTAAAAGAAAGTAAAAACCCTAAACTACTAAATTTTCAAGGGTGAATATAAAAACGAATTTATATTTACTTGTTTGGCCGCACCGAAAATATTTGTTGTTACTAACGATTCTGATGTGTGCACTAGTGCACTAAATAGCATCACTAGCGAAGCACGAACGATATACGTGATTTATTTTATTAGTGCTTCAATACCGGTACAAAATATGTTTGCTCACATTACCAATTTAAAGTTTATACCATATATACAAGCAGTATATCATTTCGCAATTTCGTCTCCGCGTCTTAAAGTACGATTTAGCGCACATGAATATGTAATATACATCCATTGCACAATTTTCTTAGCACATAAACCATAAAACTCAAAGATTTATCCGCATTTCGGGCGTAAATAGTTACCTAATGAATTTATTATTGTGAGAATCAAGCAGGGCCCGTAGTGTATATATATGTGAAAGATAGCTTTAGAAGTCATGGGCGGCGCAGCAAGTTAAAGGCAAAAGGGCACTAGAACCCCCCTCCACCCCACCCCAGCGCACCAAGCGCCTGTGGGTGAATTATTGGCTAAGGTTCTCGGCCTTCGTTAAATGAAGATGTGTTGCGGGTAGCTACAGAACAGGCAGACTTTTCGTGCACGCAGTTTAAGCACGGAATCATGTTCACTTTAATTTCTTTTCCTTTTTTATCTCCGTTGTCCTGGCTACCCCGCCGTCTATTGTTTCCGCCAGTCGCTTCTACATTTTTGGCTTTTGTTTTGTTAAAACAGTTGGTGTTGCGTGAAAATATATGGTGTGCTGCTTAAGAATGTTCAGTCGAGGAAAATTGTCTTTGTTTTTTTTTTGTAAGATGAACTCGAAATGGTTTCCGCAATACTTTTAAGCATCCTTCATCAGCTATTCAATGTATAATTAAATTAGGTTACAGGAATCAATATCACACAAACCGAAAGGGTGTCAAATTTTATTAAGTTTAATTAAAAAACAGGCTGGGGATATATTGAATAGTCGCTCTCGTATTACGCCTAAATTTACATGTAGTACTACAACTAACGTACCTATACTAAATTGTAATAGAGTATTCCCTATAGCGGCGCATGCAATAATAATAATAATAAATGATCACTTTTCGAGCATATTTACTCAATTGTTAAACTTGTACCTAAATGATCCAACATTCGTATATATGTATGTATGTACATAGATATATAAAATATGTTTCCCTTTTATGAAATCACAAATCAATCCGTTAACACAAAAAATACATTAGTAATATCCCGAATCATATCGAAACGGCCAAAATATCAAAGTACACCTCACTGTCACTCAAATCCAATCCATTGCATTAGTCAGTTCAGCCATCAAACGTAACCTCAGAACTTCAATACAAAATGTATTATTTCAGTCTACGAAAATATCCATTAGCTCGATTGAGTGCGAGGTAACAAACAATATTTTGCCCTAGGGTATCACAGTACTGTTTCCTCTGAGAAATGGTGGCTTCTTACGACCCAGCCCCTTATCAGTAGTCCACAAGGCTGTTTTGGTATCACAATATGTCAACTCTGAACCAATGAGCCATGCAATGCAACGGTATGATGTATGGAGTCGAAAATATGATG
Source organism: Nebria ingens riversi (assembly GCA_018344505.1). Lineage (NCBI taxonomy): Eukaryota > Metazoa > Arthropoda > Insecta > Coleoptera > Carabidae > Nebria > Nebria ingens. The sequence goes on from JADQWA010000198.1 coordinate 126,977, forward strand.
ATTATTATTAAATTTGTAGAACAAAAACCGATTGAGTAGCACTAGTAGTGTTCTTGAAACGTATTGGTCAAGACGTCTTTTTCCGGATCGATCAACGTTCCGGAATGGACTTCGGCAAACAGTAATAAGGTGACGCCGTTCCGGGACACGTTCGCCGGTTTATAACTTGACCAGTTCAACACCGGATTTGACCCCTCACTTCTATACCACTCCGGAACTCCAGTGTATCTTTGACCGCACTTGTAAGTTGCTTTTGTGTCCGGCAAGATCATATTAGCTATCGACTTTCAATGAACTTTTCTATTCAATAACAAATGTGTACTTTGTTTCCGATCTTATTCTACTAAACTAAACAAATCACGCAGAGTAATGTTACTAGAATATGGTTGTGCAATGTTTAGCTGATAAAACAAAAGAATACGATGTGTAATATATATGAAATAAAAGACAATGTCCGTTGGTAATCCAATCGTGTGTCCTGGTGTTCTTGTGGCCCGGTCTCCATATACCCTTTATTATTTCGCTTCGCTCGCTATCAATAACTTCTCGTTTTATGGATCTTTTACGCTTTCTTTCTGTCTTTTTCTTTTCTACACTACCACCAATATGTTTGTCTTGCTCGAGTCCGATGTGCGGATTTGTGAGAAGACTCCAAACATGTGTACCAGTTTCTTTTATAGTCGGAACACACTCATATTGAAAGTTCATTAGTGTCGTTAAATATTTGTTTTAAAGTATGATTTCATTATGATTCTATTAGATAAATTCTATTGTTATCATTAAAAGCCTTTTTTAAAAACTTGAGATGACATCACCAGAAATTAATACAGCAAAAAAGAAATTGGAATTGGATTTTTGCTTTCGGTGTATGATCGATTTTTGTGCCGGATTCCCTTGGTTGGTTTTATGTAAGTCACAATCACGATATAGGATGAGGGAAACCGTTATTATTTCAAATCTTTGAACAGTCTATTATTACTATAATATTGTCAGTAAAAATGGGAAGCGGACCGAAGTATATGGCAATATATTCGCCCGTTAACAACCTTTAAGTGCGTACTCGGAGGCTGCGTGTGAAGCGACCCCAAAAATAGTATATAATCCAAAATAATTTCCGTGAATAAAAGACAAAAAATGTCGTAATACAAAAACCAGAATCGTGTCATTCGCACTCAACCCCGCACGTTCATATTGCCTACTGATGAAATGTGACCTGCACACACCTATTGTGTATTTCCCAATATTTTAACAGAATAACTTTCTATGAAATACTTGCAGGAATATCGTCATAAAATGCCAAATGTATCACAAAATATTGAACTATAAGTTCCAGTTTATATTATTTATTTCTATTCAAATTTTGTTCCCATACTGCAAATATGCGAATGCATTTGTTGTACGAAGTTTTCTAAATGTAATATTCGTTTTAACCATTCTTGAATCCATATTAACTATTTTTATGTTTTTTTTTTCAAAAATTTTTTTGTGAAACTACCAAGTGTTATAATTATTTAAGTTAACTATGTTTCACCAAGTCCCAACCACACAAACAATTGATTTTATTTTTATGTTTACCTATGCGTGTGTGTGTGTGGAAACTACTAATTCCAAAATCGTTGAACATACAAATACAAAATTATAATTTACGACTTGTATATTCGTAGGAAGAAAAGATCTTATTTGAAAATAGATTAATTGAATCGGAAATTCATGCTTTACTTTAGTGATAAATGAATAATTATATTTCTTTGAATTTATATATTTTAGTATCAAGTCCAGATGTTTAAATTAGCAATAAATTTTTAATAAATAATCTGCAAATAGAGTGATTTTCGCTAGAATATTGTGGGATATAATATAGATCTTCGGACTGTTGTAGCCTGTAGAAACGTACCGAGCATATATTTCGCAAGGGGAGCGGCGCGGCGTCCTTATTAGACGCACATTGGAACGTGCCGGGGCATCCTGAACGGGGATTTGATGGCAAGCGTCGCCTGGCATCTCTGTTCCATACCCCACTATATGCATCCAGCGTAGATACCCATCACACAATTGGGGAGTGGTACACTCTCGCATTTCCATGGACTCGTTGTCATATAAAAGAAATTTTACTTCGAACGATCTGTTTTTAATTTACTCTTCCACATTTTTGCCTGATATTTGACAAAAATAGCACGTATTTCAATTTTGTATTGTTTAATGGATATTTCAAAGAACCGCAACCTCTCCCGACCATAGACTAAGCTATGGATTTCAAGTCAATACCAACAAAATATTCTAGTGCACGTGTGGTATATTTTTATAACAATTTAAACATTAAAATGCGAATATCACTAGGTTAGGTAGTTTATTCTGTGTAAGCACGTAACTGCGCAAGAATTTACTCATTACTGGTAGTGATAATGACCAAAGCATCCCTTAAGGGATTAAGGGGAAGCGCGCGGAACAAGGGCTAGTCCTGTGGAGTGTGGCACTATGAATTAAACATGAATAATACATATTTCAGAGCCGATACTGCCGATGCTCATTTTCGCTTATATCTGTCCATGCAACCGGAATTATTCGTGTTTCTATATCGGCTATATACATATATATATATAGTTCGTTACATATACTATATAGCGAAGCGACCGCAATGAAAACTCTATGAATTTTATTACCGATCGAGAAATGTGATTTGATTCGATTTCAAACCAGAAATCAACAGGGTATCAACATAAAATTGCTATTTTCAGTCTTTGTTCAACATTCATTTTAATTAGTACGTGATCATTTGGTTTATTATTATGTTTCGACACTCAATAAATAATTAATAGTAATCCGTGATTTTGCAATTCATAAAGTAGCATAATATACTTTTTTATACGCGAAGATAACCGTTTACTAAATTAAAATTTAAAATGTTTAAATTTAAAAGAAAATATGTTCATTCATTATGTCCAGTAAAATTGTAAAAAAAAACATATGTATTTTAGATTTAAAATGCTTGATTCTATAGTAATATAAAGAAAATATAATTATTCATTACACATTATTAAAAATTATTATGGCCGGTCATTTTAAGTTTTCAAATGAACTTTAAACCTTACAAAATATGTTTATATAATATTTTAAATTATTTACTAACTTTTGTAACGTTTTTTCACTAAACTTATTTGTGACACTGACAATAAATGTTAAATGTCAAAATATTTGAATATTTAAAACAATTGACAAGCATAGTAGAGATGCGATTTATTATATATAATTTCCCATGCCTACGTAACCAGGGCAATATCAATAAGATAAGATCTTGTAACTGGTACACTTTTTGAAGAAATATTTCAAACAAACGTTGTGCAGAATACTAATATCTTTCAATTTTATTCTAACTATTTTTACTGCAAGTATAGCCGTTTCGGAGATATTGCAAAAAAAGCCTTAAGTAAACATGCACTTCCGGTTTGAACATGCTTTTCAAAAATAGGAGGTTTTCCTCCCAGGCATATACAAATCTTAAGTTTAAAGTTTCATAATTTTATCTTCAACGGTGTAGGCTGTAGAGCGCATATATTCACACACACACATACACACGTCATTCCAAAAATAGTCAGACTCGATTCAGGGAAGGTCAAAAGGTGTATTTCCGTTAAAATGTCGAGGTTTTTTTTGTTTTCGTGATTACAATACTTATTACATCGTAAACGAAAGTAAAAAGTGTTAAATCAAAAAGTTGTGCCCACCCGGGCATAAAGTCACATGAAGCTAGCTACACTTTGCGATCGAGACGAGACACAGAAACGCATAGAATCACATTTGCGACAGAAACGCGTGAATGTGAAGCTAAAACGTTTTGTGTAAAACGAGTAATTATAATTTGGAGGCTCGGTCTCGTGAACCGACTAACGAGATTAACGTCTCGTTCGCTGTTGCTGGAGCCAGTATGCAATGCCATAGTGCCAGTATGCCACCCCAACGCGTAACCACATTGCATTACTGTAAACATCATTTCTTATACGCTATACGACATCGCACAGATTTCATCACGTGAATATAGGTGCGAATGCAACACCACATTTTATAAAAGTTTAAAATTCATATATATTGGTGGCAATAACATTTAAAACGTAATGTCTACTATTGATAACTGTCTCTGGAGGCTGTAAATGATTCAAAAACACTTTCAAATAAGTAATTTAACATCGTCGTCAATTCCCGTAACCGAATCATCTCATTTACGTCAATGCGTAATCGGTCTTAATTAACAGGACAGCCGCATCTGTGTTTTACACCTAGTTCAACATGTGATACAAACACACTTTGTTAATAACGGATACACTGCTTTAAAGTGTAAACACACGAGAGTAAGTGAGATGCGAGACTACGGGTTCCGCGTGTGACGGTTGAGAATACTGTATTACAGACACACTGTGTGTCGTCCCCGTCGAGTTGAGATCATGTTAGTGACGACCCACGGAGCGGATTAATAACTGATGTGTCAACATTCGCCCTGTGTGTGTGTTTGTGTCTGTTTGTATTTCTATCCTTGTCTACCTTCCTTCAATCTCTCGCAATTGTCTCGCTTGTGCAACGGATGGTAAGCTACCGTAGGCTTTCCGGAGTCCGGTGAGATGCTTCGCAGTTAAGTCAGTTAGAAAGCAACATTTAGCTGGTTAGCATGTTAGTAATTTAGTCATGTTCGTGTAAAATGCATCATAAGGTCAACTTTATGAGTTAAGAGCATACAAATATAATTGTATGCTATTTAGTTTATAATAAATTGTAATTGCAGCATTTGTTGTTCTAGTTTAATGTTCGTGTCTGTATATTCATATAGAACATGTCTAATCGGTAGCGAGAAATTGAGAGGTAATACTGATACGTGCCCAACACACAAACCGTGAGGTTTAATTTGTTAGTACATTAAATCTATACAGCTGTATATTGGCACGAACCGGCCACGGCGTTTCCAAGCTACCGGAATCGTACCGGAGCCGCCGGTTGCTCCAATTCATAGTCCCGGAATACACAAAATTAATTTCCAAACCAAGCTAAATTGTATCTTTACATTGATAAACTAGATTAATTTAGTGAAAATAATTTTTAAATTATTTTATATCATTTTCATCACGTTTTAATAAAACCAAACACCAAATAATATTTGATATTTACAAACGTTTTTGCATTTTTACTCCATATAGATTCGCAAATGTATCAAATTATTTGAACATTTCTAAATATTTCACATCACGAACCAATTGCATAGAAAAATCAGATTTAATCGTCAATAAAATAGAAATGATGTTGATTATAAATATTAAAATATGGAAATATTTATTTACTTTAGTACTATTTTAAATGTACACATACATATTTTGAATGGCTATAATTACGCTTAAATTGATATTGAAAGAACAAAAAAATGATACCTATAATTAATTTTTACATTGTCAGATGCAATGATAAAATAATATTATGAATTAATTTGCCATGCAGTATTTATTTATATTGCAAAACATACTAGAATTTGCAATAAAATTATGCTATAGCTACCTGCGGGAATATTCATCTGAAAAGTTGCAACTTTAATTAAAATTGTTTTGAAATTCTTTTGTTTCATATATAATCTCTGATATTAATTTTTTGCAATTGATATTTTGTGTCTCGAACGTCTTAAAAAGAAAACTGCTCATAAGTATTATGTACTTCGCTGTTGTCTATTGTTTCAAGTACAAACGATTAAGATTTGTTTTCGACAATTTAATTAAGTTCGACTTAATAAACCAAAAATATTAATTAAATTATTTCATTTAAAACACTTAGTACCACTTTTACTAGTTTCTGATGCAACTAGTAAATTATACAACTTGCGGCTACTGAACCAGTTTTTAAATCTAATCATTATAATAAATTAAATTAATTATATTATCATTTATGGTATAAAATCGTTCTCCTGTAAATGATTTTCATTTACACTTTTGAGTCTCATTCAAATTAAATTCTTTAGCAATAAAATTACATGTAAGAAATACGTCATTCTATTTAAATAATAATTCTTCAATAAGAAGATTTTGTAATAAATAATACGATATTAATATCTTTCAATTCATTTTTCACCCTATCACTGGCAATACCTATGTTCGTTATTTAAATCGCTACAACTTCTTTAATATCCTACCGGAGTCTGTTAACAATAGCAGATAACAAAAGTTTTGCACGTATAATCGATCTTACACACAATAGACTTGTATATAAAAAGAAGTTTACCGGAAAAGTCCGGGTTCCGGACGCAGATGGTTCCTAATACCACTTACGACTCGCTTCCTTCGTGTAACTGTGAAATAACTTCCCCCTCGCCCTTCTAAACAACTTAGACTTCTCATCATCGGTCTATTCATTGATATTTATTGGTGAAGCAAATCGACATTATTGCTGTAGACATGAATGAATCAGTTGAAATGACAGTTCCGTTAGTTGAATGATTGGACACGCGTTTAAAACATTGCGCTTCATCAGATGGCAATTTTGAAAATGTAATAAAACTCGGTGACAAAAAATCATTGGAAATTTAGCGCGCTCGGTCGGTAGCTACTGTACACTGTACAGTATATTCAGCGTCACCGACCAGATGGAGACATTTGCATTTTAAGTGTTTTCTGCTCGTATAGACACATATTGGATAGCGGGCACGCGGACAAAGTGGGTTGCACTATTCCCATTCCCATTCCCATTCCACCGCTATGACCAGCCGCTGTTGTAGCGCAGCTTTTCAAATTGCCACTCATAATTATATTTGTGTTAATTTTTAAATTATATCATTGTGTTGAACGTACGAATTCAAATTTGATTATATAACAAATATTAGACAGGCGATATTAATAGGTAACCATGGTTTTGTGCTTAGAGTTTATATATATATATATATATATATATATATATATATATATATATATATATATATACATATATACATATATACATATATATATATATATATATATATATATATATATATATATATATATATATATATATATATATATATATATATATATATATATATATGTGTGTGTGTGTGTGTGTGTGTGTGTGTGTGTGTGTGTGTGTGTGTGTGTGTTTGTGTGTGTGTGTGTGTGTGTGTGTGTGTGTGTGTGTGTGTGTGTGTGTGTGTGTCACCTGCAACCAAATTATCGCTGGTGTTGCTCTAAAATGTCGCAAGATATTGACGGGGCGCAAAATACATTCCGTCACAATCGACCAATAGAAACGGTGCCGTCTGGCAAAGCTCACAATACAGGAACACTATTCAACTGGGCGATTATACGATACAAACATTCCACAGTGGGTGGTATTCAATATGGCGTCGATTGATCGACACAGGGGTATACATACATATATATATATATATATATATATATATATATATATATATATATATATATATATATATATACGGTTGCAGGGTACATTCGCCACCAAAATCAACAACACACCAAAGCTTCACGTGTCTCCTATACTTTAACCAAATTCACTGACTATACTGTATGATTCCACAATTTGTGTATAGAGATTTTTGTTTTAATATTAAGCTTACATCAGGCATACGGAAATAGTAATCTGTAGTATATACTATTTTTCGTATCAAAGTACTTACTCATACTTTATAGACTAAATATTTTAATTAGACGAATTACCACTTGCAAACACCAAAATAGTTATAATTTACCTAAGCATACTTCATTTGTTTAAAAACAATTGAATGGTTCTTCATTTGATTTAATCATGATTTTTAGGACTGTTATATATAAAACATCGGTCATGTGTTGGCCCTAAACTTTCTTTTAGGTAGTCAGTATATTTAGATTTGATAGTACATATATAAATAAAAATATAAAATATTTAAATTTCAAAAATATTTTCATTCATTGTCCAATAAAATTGTAAAGTTAGTTTATTGCCAGATTTCCAAAGAAAACATATGTATTTTAGATTTTAAATGTTGGATTTTATAGTAGTATAAAGAAAATATAATTATTCATTACATATTATTAAAAATTATTATGGCCGGGCATTTTTTAGTTTTCAAATTAACTTTAAACCAGAGAAAATATTTATATATAATATTTTAAATTATTTACTAACCTTTGTAACGGTTTTTCACTAAACTTATTTGTGACAATGACAATAAATGTTAAATGTCAAAATATTGGAATATTTAAAACAATTGACATGCATAGTAGATACGATTTATTATATATAATTTTCCATACCTATGTAACTATGGCAATATAAATAGGATAATAGCAATTTTCTCGTAACTGGTACACTTTTTGAAGAAATGTTGTCCAAATCATTAATATCTTTCAATTTTATTATAATTATTTTACTGTAAGTGCAGCCGTTTCGAAGTTATGACTAAAGTGCGTGAAATAGAAATATTTTGAGTGAAACATAAATTTTAAACATACCCCAGGAAGTCAGTGTGATGAAATCAGATTACTGACTGTAAACATATTTAAATATTTACTTTGCCAAATTTGAAAACTGAAACCGTTCTGTAGTATGTGTGTATGTATGTGCTTACACAAAATGTATACATTGCTTGAGAATACACCAGTTCTAGTTATAACATTAATATTTTAATATATACCGATCTAGTACTTATTTAAACAAATTGATTTACGTCAAGAAGTTTGTTGTAATAAATTGTTGCGAGGTAAAAAATTACTTATGAGTAGGTATCGGATGCATTTATAAAATATACACATTTTCAATTTGAAATTCTGTTTAGCGAATGAAATTTTAAAAACGTTTGGTCTGCTGTAATGAAGAGTTGATCTGATTTCAGGTAAATTAAATAGGTCTATTCCATGTCCGGCTCGGTTGGCAAGCATATCACGCCGTTCGCGTAATTGCATTTCGAATACTGCGTGTTTTATATATATATATATATATATATATATATATATATATATATATATATATATATATATATATATATATATATATATATATATACGCAATCACTCTATCCATCTCTATTTCACTCATATAGTCTTCCATTTTTCGTTCGCTTTTCAAACATATTCTCGGGGATTGTACCGTTACAAATTAACAATGTATAACAATTAATTTCCTGTATATTTGGGTGTTTTTTGCCGTTTCACTTCTTATTCGCAGAGGCTTTATTAAATTATAAATTTTAACATGCAAAAACGCTATAATGCGTTGCTTGTTAACTTGTTCATGATTACTAAGTTTAATACGTTAAATATAAGAAATTTATTTAAAAATTACAAATAAATCAATTTCTATAAGTATATAACTTGAATTGATGCTTAAGTTTGGTTGAAATATAAAATATTAGCGTATATATTCTACAAATAGTAGTCTGTTTGTTAGAGAACCCCTCTCCAGCCTCCTAACACATATATAACTAAATTAAAGTAATGAAAATATATTTGATGTAATTGAATTTTAAACTTCAGAGAATAAACTATATTCGAACACAAAAACACCTTGATTTATAATTAAAATTCAAAATATAACCGTCAAATCGATTGAGTTCAATTCATTAGTTATAATGAACAATGAATATACTTTGTATGAATCCAGCAAATTTTGATGTAATTAATGTTACTAACAATGCTATTACACGTGTTTATACTTATAAAGTAAAAATGTATTTGAATATCACAAAAACATACGCGGAACTCTGCTTTCCATTTGATAATCAATACGAAACAAAGCTTTGAAATTGTAAAAAGGATTTTAGTGATTTTGAAATTAATATTATTTTCAATATTTGTAAAGTTTACAACACAAATATATGCAATTTTATGTTTATTATATTTATGAAATTGTTTTAAATCAATAGAAAATTGATTATACATTTTTATTGAGGTTTGTTATAATAAAAATTGTCGCCCTGACAAACTGTGAACTATTGTATCGATTTTTGAGATATACACCAAAACGAAACTGAGCTGGCTGAGTGAGTGTAATGCAATATTTATAGGTTGCCATAGCTTAGAGTTCTAAATGGATAGATATAAATGTAGTTTTAATAGTCGCGCCGTAAAATAATACTAAACTGAACAGTTCGGTAATGCTGCAACAGCTTCAATACCCCGTCTAGGGATTCAATACTCTGTCGAACATTTTGCACAATGCAGACTGAACGCAATATGATAGTTGTCGTCAGAGTCGCCAAATTTACGATTCAGAGGATGCAAAAAAGTATCAAATTTACGAACATACCTACAAGAATTGCTCTTTTATTGAAATCTCGCTAGTATTCAATTTCTTTGTTGCTACACACTTAATTGTTAAATTGTTTATGGTGTAATACAAATAGTTTTATTTTTTTATTTATATTTATATATATATATATATATATATATATATATATATATATATATATACTCGTATATATATATATATATATATATATATATATATATATATATATATATATATATATATATATATATATGTATTCTGAATTTTTAAATATAAAACATCGGCCATGTGTCGGCCCTAAACTTTCTTTTACGTAGTCAGTATATTTAGATTTGATAGTATATAAATAAAAATATAAAATTTTTAAATTTCAAGAAAATATTTTCATTCATTGTCCAATAAAATTGTAAAGTTAGTTTATTGTCAGATTTCCAAAGAAAACATATGTATTTCAGATTTTAAATGTTGGATTTTATGGTAGTATAAAGAAAATACCATTATTTATTTCATATTATTAAAAATTATTATGGCTGGGCATTTTTTAGTTTTCAAATTAACTTTAAACCAGAGAAAATATTTATATATAATATTTTAAATTATTTACTAACCTTTGTAACGGTTTTTCACTAAACTTATTTGTGACACTGACAATAAATGTTAAATGTCAAAATATTGGAATATTTAAAACAATTGACATGCATAGTAGATGCGATTTATTATATATAATTTCCCATACCTACGTAACTATGGCAATATCAATAAGATAAGATCTTGTAACTGGTACTTTTTGAAGAAATGTTTCAAACAAAAGTTGTGCAGAATACTAATATCTTTCAATGTTATTCTAACTATTTTTACTGCAAGTATAGCCGTTTCGGAGATATTGCAGAAATTGCAAAAAAAGTCTTAAGTAAACATGCACTTCCGGTTTGAATATGCTTTTCAAAAATAAGAGGTTTTCTTCCCAGGCATATACAAATCTTAAGTTTAAAGTTTCATAATTTAATCTTTAACAGTGAGGCTGTAGAGCGCTCACACACACAAACACACACACACACACACACATACACACAGACGTTATTCCAAAAATAGTCATACTTGATTCAGGGAAGGTCAAAAGGTGTATTTATGTTAAAATTTTGAGTTTTTTTTTTCGTGATTACAATACTTCGTGAAAGAAAGTAAAAATGTGCAATATTTAATTCATTTTGCATTTCAACATTTACTATTGCTAAAAGTGTAATTAATAATACAAACGAATAAAGATAAAACGCGTTAAAATATGTATATAATATATAGCTAAAATAACGTATTTCATTATTCTAACAGATAATATGTCTCATACGTTATGGTAGTTGGGGTCGCTTTAAGTGGAACGTTTTCGTCAACTTTTATAACAAACGTGTGTCAAGCTGGAGTACCTAGGGATATTTAACAGAAAATATAAAATATTCATAGTGGAGCATTGAATCGAATAAATTGCCGGTATGTTAGGATTGTATTGAATTGTACCCTTTAAAAACGACAATAAAACTATCATATGATGATATTTAATAGCTAACACGAAATCATACACCAGCCGGTAAAAGCACTTGCTGACTGTTCTGTTCACACTGCCACCTATACATAAAACGGATGCACTACGCGATATGCAGCATATGATCAATAAAAAAGACCAATTGATGAATTGTCATTATGCAGTAGGTACACGTTTTTTATTCCATCAGTCGCGGACAGTCGCTACAGTCTACAGATTTCCTTTCTCTCATCAATTCTATTTAAGTGAAACATTTTCGGTCGCATTTACATCAGCGAGCATTTAAATATCCATTTTATTTTCCGCCAGGCGCACAGATAACCCTAACATCCAATTCATCGTAAGTAAGAGGAAGACATGCAATGCTTTTTAAGTGTTTCGGAGAATATAAAATCTCGGCGTTGGTATCGTTGCTCGACTTAGTTTAGCTCTACGAATTACAACAATTGCCTACTTTTCCTGAAATTAAGCAATTTAAACGTAATGGACAGTTTTACCTGGTGCTGCGACTGTCAGTGGCGGCAGCAGCGCAGCGCAACACAGCACAGCGGCTGCTTACCAAACTAACACACACCAGACACGCAAGGTGTATTAACGAATACACTGGCTGAGTTATGTGCACTTAAACGACAAACACGCTTCCTTCAAGTCGGTTTTGATTGCTTGCTATTAATTCTCTCTAAAGTCACCCGAATTTAACTATAAATATACAATCACTTAAAATCACAATGTCATTTAGATAATACGATACTCTTGTTATGGTTGGTTAGTTGCTTGACTCGAGTCGTCAAGGCACACCATTTTTATTTCATAACACGCGTACGTTTTGTAATGATATAAGCTGCTGTACTATGAAATTGTCGAGGACTTATAGGTACTACGGTATGAAAGTGCGGATAGATACTTGAGTATATACAATAAAATTTATACTTCAGTCAGGAAAGCTTTGAAAGCTGTTTCACTGATGTGTACTTTATTTAATACTCTTAAGTATCTACTGGATACACTTGTTACAATTTTTCAAGTAATTAATTAATTTCTGTAGTCAAATAGTTTTTTATTTACTGCAGTTATTAAACGCATTTCCTATTGTTTTAAATTAAATTACTGCTTTAATCGTTCAGGAATTTCTAATAGATCAACTCATACACCCCCCCCCTATCACCCCTCCCCCAGTTATTGATTAGATATATTATAAATCTCCAAGGTGACATGTTTGAGGAATTGGATTGTAAATTTAATATACCCCAAACCAGTCGATGATTTTATTTTATTTCTTCCATTACTTTGATTTAAATCAAATTTAATTTAGTGGAAAATATTAGGTTATAAAAACAGATTTTATATATAAGTGAGCTTGAATTTAGGTTGTTATGGTTACAAAAATAAACTAATAAAAGTTTATTAAATCAAAATCTGTTTTATCTTGGAAACCAATATTGATTGTTTTCAGTGTACAGATTGTATGTATGATCCAGAGTACAGGCTTTTTGTAATGGATAAAACTAATAGCTGTGCCTGCTGACATTATATTAAAAGGTAAATTAGCATGAAGCACAAATGATTTTCAATAATCCGAAATTGATTTTGGTTCATTGTAAATACCATTGCTATAGTACCTATACTAATATGTACAGACCAAATATCTATATATGAACACATATCACAATGAAATCGCATTGTGTTCAAATATAAATTATTTATGATTCTCCATATTTGAGTATTTAAATATATATATATATATATATATATATATATATATATATATATATATATATATATATATATATATATATATAATATATATACGATATATACATATATATATAATATATATATATATATATATATATATATATATATATACATATATATATATATATATATATATATATATATATATATATATAAATAAAATATTTTCGCAATGAATTCACTATAAATAGATTTTTCAGAAACTACTCTTAAACATATATATATATATATATATATATATATATATATATATATATATATATATATATATATATATATATACATATATATATATATATATATATATATATATATATATATATAAATATATATATATATATATATATATATATATATATATATACATATATATATATATATAAATAAAATATTTTCGCAATGAATTCACTATAAATAGATTTTTCAGAAACTACTCTCAACATTTCAATATTATTAACTATCAATTATAATATTTGGTAATTGATTCGTAATACACGATTTTAAAACCTCGTTATTTAGTTTCGTAAATATAGACAACTGTTACAACGTTCCAAGCGGTGTTTAAAAACTACACGTGTGTACCAATTTGGCTGTTAGTGTAGCACCGACAAAAATATTGCGCACCTTTCGTTTGACGGCACATGGAAAAATGAAGTGAGCGACTGTCAAGACGAGTAGCATTTTCCTGTTATATATAAGTTAAATTGCCAATTACTTGATGCACAGACTGAAAATTCTTCTCAGCCAAACCAACCACCGATTTCTCTATTCTATGTTACATTTTTATTTACCGCGGTGTTCTTATTATAACATTTTCAAAACTTTGATTTTTATATCATAACTACGCTTAAACCTACGTTAATTTTAGTTGTGATTGTTAATATTTGTTGTATATTAATAACTTATTGATTGGTGAATTCATGTCAAGTTATATACGATTTAAAAATATACTTCTTGGTTTTCATTATCATAAGATAAGAAAATAATAAAAGTTTCTACTAGACATATTTATAAATTTCATTATTAATTCTGCCAAGAAATGAAACTCATATTTTTCTTTGCACGAATATATCAACTATTTTTAAAATAATTTTAATTGTAATGCGACTATTTAATTAGAGCTTTAATGAGCTTCGCAGAGTACGGATTCATTTATGAGTTTTAGAAGGAATGTTATAGAATTTACACAGTAATTTTCACCGGGATTACCTGGAATATTTCGCACGATACTTTGTGCACATCAATATAGTTGTAAATCCTGTGTTTGTTTGTAACAGCGTAGAATTCTGTACAAGTTTCAATATAACAGACAATGGCACCGGAAAACAATGCAAATAACTGCAATGGCAGACTAAGGCTCTATTTAATGTTGAACACGGGGTTTGTATTGTTTAAAGGTGGCGAAAACTTGTTTTTATTTTGTGTTTGAATCGGAAATATGTTATTAGTAAATACTTTTTTACTATTTAAAAATTACTATCTTAATCAAATAATGTATGATGTTTAATGATATTAGTCAAATTCATCGTTGTGTGTTCGCACATTGTATGATAAATGTTATACATAATTAATTAGCATCAATTGAAATTCACTGCGAATCGAATTACTGTCATTTTAATAATGTAATACAAGCATTTAGGTAAATACAGAGCGCGATATTAGCAGCAATAATATATGACTGAACATAAATTATCGTACGTATTTATGGAGTAATACATTTTACTTACAACCGATCTTGTTTACACTGTAACATATTCATTATCGAATATCTATGTGACTCTGTGTATATGATATAAATTTATCAAATACAAACACGAATTTTAATTGACTCCTGTGTAAATATAACTTTATACAACTTGCACCATCAGTTGTTTATATTACATCTTTAGTCTGCCAAACGTTAAAGTGATATTAATTTTGGCAATATTAATTTTGACAAACAATAATTTAACAATTTTAACATAATTTCAAGAACACTACTTTTTTACGCTTAAAGTTACTCATTAGATTTTCTTTTAGTTTTACAAGCCATCTTTGATGCTTATAATCAAATATGACGTCATTTTTAGTTACTCAAATTGTAGTTTACTAATTATTAATCAATTACAATATTTGATAAGCGCACGTATATAGCTTCTTGTTACTTTCTTTTACGAAGTAATAAGTAAGTTTTGTAATCACGAAAAAAAAAAATGTTCGAAATTTTAACGGAAAATACACCTTTTGACCTTCCTGAATCGAGTCTGACTATTTTTGGAATGACGTCTGTGTTTGTGTGTGTGTGTGTGTGTGTGTGTGTGTGGGTGTGGGTGTGTGTGTGTGTGTGTGTGTGTGTGTGTGTGTGTGTGTGTGTGCTCTACAGCCTACACTGTTGAAGATAAAATTATGAAACTTTAAACTTAAGATTTGTATATGTCTGGGGTGAAAACCTTCTATTTTTGAAAAGCATATTCAAACCGGAAGTGCATATTTACTTAAGACTTTTTTTGCAATTTCTGCAATATCTCCGAAACGGCTATACTTGCAGTTAAAAATAGTTAGAATAACATTGAAAGATATTAGTATTCTGCACAACTTTTGTTTGAAACATTTCTTCAAAAAGTGTACCAGTTACAAGATCTTATCTTATTGATATTGCCATAGTTACGTAGGTATGGGAAATTATATATAATAAATCGCATCTACTATGCATGTCAATTGTTTTAAATATTCCAGTATTTTGACATTTAACATTTATTGTCAGTGTCACAAATAAGTTTAGTGAAAAAAGCCGTTACAAAGGTTAGTAAATAATTTAAAATATTATATATAAATATTTTCTCTGGTTTAAAGTTAATTTGAAAACTAAAAAAAATGCCCGGCCATAATAATTTTTAATAATATGTAATGAATAATAAAATTTTCTTTATACTACTATAAAATCCAACATTTAAAATCTGAAATACATATGTTTTCTTTGGAAATCTGACAATAAACTAACTTTACACTTCGATTGGACAATGAATGAAAATAATTTCTTGAAATTTAAACTTTTTATATTTTTAATTTATATACTATCAAATCTAAATATACTGACTACGTAAAAGAAAGTTTAGGGCCAACACATGGCCGATGTTTCTTATATTGTTACTACTAAGATAATTGAGCACTGTGAGTCGTTTAGATATTTGTATATTAACTTGTGTTTTGTGGGTGAAATGGAACAATTGAGAATATTGAAATACATTTAGAATATATGTCCACGTTATTAACAAACAACAACATTAAATGTGATTCTTCATTGAACTAGAGTTTTGAAGATAAAATATCAAATCAATCCATGTTAAACGTGAACCAAACAACCATTCATACATACATCAGCACCTGTGTAATAACCGTTAAGCGAAGTGCCAATAATGAAACACAAATTAAATCCATTAGAGAGCGCACTGTTTGTATGTACGCGTTCCTCCGTACTCTAACCAGCCAATCCATACCCCCCTAGCACCTAGGCGCCTATTATGTGCGCATGCGTAGCACCGAATACAGTTTCAGACAACCAGGATGATAATAATAAGCTTAACCGAACCGAACTATATGGAACTAATGAACGATATCAAATGCGACCAGGTATATGATGGACATCAGGTGAATGATAAATGATGGTCCATGGTACATCTGGTCCGCCGGCCCAAGCTCGCCTGATTAATTGATATTTAAATCAAAGCTCTGCAATGGTATATGGATGTATGTATGTATTAATAATTACATCTCTCTGTTGTTGTGAATTCTGCGTTGTGATTTCGTGTGTGTTTATCTAAATCAGGGTGCGTTTGTACGTTTATTAAGACCAGTCTAGAATATAAGGAATTGTTTGCTACATGCGAAATTGTAATAACAATGCACTGTTTGTAAACAAAAATAGTTTAGGAAATATATACCTAGCAATGAAGTAAAAAATTAATTCTAGAAACCATATAGTGGAATCTGTTTAATTAAAAAGTTACTTTTGCAAAGCAAGTAACTTGTGCATAACATATATACTAATCCATTATTTCCACAATAAAATTCGCTCCAAATCCGAAAATGTAAATTGTATCTGATGTTTTTCTATTTACTAGTAAATCGACTACTACCCATTCAATGTGTATCCGTTGCTTATCGGAAAGCAATAAAAATGAGGTTTTCACGCCGAATTTAAAACGAGCAATTTTAATGGTCGATTCACTTCCGACAATTTACTGAAATGCCAATACAATTCCACCATAGTTGCACCTACATATTGCGCAACAAATTGCCCTGAAGAATGATCGATATTATTCAATTAAATCACGTAGATTTACGTCATTAAATTCAATTTCAAATTGCGAATTCACTCATTTAAATTACACTCAATTGGCTATTGTCACAGAGTAATACATAGTGATACTCAGTAAATATTGTTTGCTATCAAAATCATCTCAAATATAATCTCAGTTCACTATGATATTCTTGCCGGTCGCAAACCGGAAAAAAAAAAGTAGGTATAATAGAATCGAAAAGGACAGAGTGCACGAGATCTCTGTTCATCCAATAACAGGTAAAACCACGATATTGGATCACGTCTCGATGATGTACCTCAAGCCAAGCCAACCACGAGCGTGTGCATAGAATCCAATGATTTCAGCATAGTGCGTTTTTTTAGCGTCTAATCACGCGAAAGTCAAACACAAAGTGACGTGATGCTTTCAAATCTAATCCACTATTATTTCACATCCACCCTGAATTAATGTTTTATACTTCACGGAGGTAGCTTTTTTGACTGATGCTTTTAAAGATAGATCCTATGTATATGTAGTAAGTCCAGATTCTCCAAATAGTGTGATATGGTTTGGCATACATCGACAGAACGAAGAGAGCGGGAGACAAATGTGTGTTTGAGGCCCTTCTCATCGTATAAACCACACACACACACACACACAAGTGGCAACAGCGACCACCACGAACAGTAGTAGTA
>JADQWA010000002.1:0-172077 GCA_018344505.1 Nebria ingens riversi
AAGTTCAAAATACTCTATAAAAATGGCGAATTATTTATTGGTTCAGAAATGATGTGTGTGCATGAATAAATTTTTTTGGAAAACTAATGCTTAATATAGACGTAGCTCAGTATTTTGACTATAAAAAAAAATTGTCTCCGATTAACTCCTAAATATGTTTATATCATAATTCGAAAGTAGTTATTAGATTTAATTTTTACCGCCTTTACGTGCCTTGACGTTCGTTCTTTTGTGTTCCATTTTATATATATTGAAAAAATCGCAAATTGTTAAAACTTGTCACGTTGATGATTTACTAGTTTATTCATCTTCATTGGTTTCAAATCATCATTGTAATCTTTGAAAAATGCGCGACTTTTTATGAGCATCAAGCAAACACTTTCTGTGAACTAGCCTTAAACCAGCTATTTTTTTTTTCTAAACGTCAGTGAGACCCGGCGAGACCTTTAAAGACTTTGTTTTACCCAAATATTTATTATGACGCTATATCATTTTGGAAATTGTGTTGCTTTAATTTATGTTCCTTATTATTTAACCTACAAGTATTCAGGATTGTAAGTTTTAAATTAGATTATTAGTATTATGAATTAATCAATTGCTTTAATTAAGGTCAGAATATGGAGCATTTTGGAAATGCATCCAGGCCGGATGTGTGTACATGTTTACGCAATTGGTAAAAATGTTGGTTCTTGCTACATTTTTCCCGGATACCGATTCATTAGGAGGCACCAGTCTACTAGGCGTAAGTTTACTAATTGATTGATTAATTGCATAGATACATTATATATATATCTTTCAGGAATTCTTAAAAGCTACGGTTGATTTAGCTGATTTAATTGGCTTGCACATAGTGCTGACTGGGATTCCGGGTAAAGGACATAGCAAAGTGTTAACTGCAGGGATTGGCTGGGCAACTGCTGAGGTCATTCTATCTAGAGCGCTTTTACTGTGGGTCGGAGCCAGAGGGGCAGAGTTCGATTGGCGATACATACAAAAATGTCTCGAATCAAACGTTAGCTTGGCCCAACACATTATAACGGTTACGCTCATTTGGCTGTGGTCCAGGCATGATTTAAACAAACACTTTAAACCCATGGTTACCGTTTTGCTTGTACTTTGTTCGTATAAACCAATGGTTATGGATCTAATAATCCAGATGCTTGGTAGTGGACCATGGATGGCATTGGTAATTAAAGCGTTTGTTACCATGGGACTTGGAGCGACTACTTTGCAGATTTATGCTGGGTTAGCTCAAAGTATAGGAATTTATTAATACTTTGTCATTGTATATATAAGATTGTTAAATAAAACTCCTCATTGTCATCCAAATGTTTGAATTTTGTAAACCTTTACCCAAGCTACAAATAGAAAAAAAAAAAACTTATGCTTGTAGGAACAACTTTAAAATAATTTATATAACAAAAACGTTATTTACCCACACTATGGAACACGTTGTTATTTATTATATTGTGTTCTTATAATCGTTGCATTAGATTGCGGATCAAGGATTGCTTACAAAAGATCTAAAAATCACGATCACAATTTATTTATTTCAGCAAAGTCCAAAGATCTCCAACACTTAAAATGTAAAATTAACCATGGACGAATAAAATCATAATAAATTTAAATAGATGGCAACAATACGAAATTAAAATGAAATATTATTCTAATCCTAAAATCCAATTAATTCCTTGGACTAAGAATAAAATTAGAGGCTGCCAGGCGACAAGCCATCTAAGCCAGTCTAGTAGTTGGCCATATAACACATGGGGTCGTTCCCATCTGAGAATTTGCTAAAGAAAATATCAACACAATACGAATATTAATGAGAGAAACATATAAGGATACGGATTACAAAACATTTTCTTCAAGTCTACTTTCTCTTTACAGTACGGGCAAGTTTGTTTTTTACCTACAATGCACCAACCACGAATACAAAACTCATGGAATCTAAAGAATAACATAAACAATAAATAATGTGTGTGTGTTTGCTAGAAATATAGAAGGCATACACATGATCACAAGATAGTTTATAAGTGTTTTCAATGACGCCTTCTTCGTCTTCACTGACTAGAAGTTTATTGCCACACACTGCACAGACGCCTGGGTCTAAACTACGCGTTGGCATCCCTTGGGCTGTATAATACTAAAAACACAAACACATTCAAAGTACTACAGGAAGTATTGTTTGTTTACATTACCCCTATGTGAGAAGCCATTTTATCAGCGCAAATTTCGGAAATGTCGCGACCCAAAACGCCGTAATAGAGACCATAAAATACAAATAGTAACCCAACGTCCATCCACGAGCTTGGTTTAGCATCAAAGATCAGATTTAAACCAAAGAAAGTCGCCATCATGATAATATACCCGATGACGCCAAGCACGTAGCTAAGTTTGTGGAGGAGGTAAAACCACTTGTAGACTAATCTGGGATAAATTAAAACCACTGCATTCAACAAGAGCTATCAGTATATGGAGTGTGATGAGTACTAATAAAAGCAGACACTAATACCAGATAAGGCGGATTTTATCCACCAATTTTTACACTTACCTAGGAGTTGTTCCTTCGATGGGTTTCTGAAGCGCTTTGCGCACTATAAGACTGGTCACACACGAGAATAGTAACCATAAAAATATAAACCGCCACCAGCGGTTTTTTATACTAAATGCTAATGGTATCACCCACATTCCTAGCAATGTAGTTAGCTACAAACAAAATCAATCATTGACAGAAAGTGGCAGTGAACTCATAAATAAATAAATAAATCAAATCAAAAAACTTACCGAATACGATTTGTAATGTCTTTTTTTCCATTCGACTAATGCGATTTGAGCAACTACAAGTGTAACGATTAAAATAAGAACCATCTCTGCGTGCATGGCATCGTGCCCCCGGTGTTGTTCGTGTAATTTTTGGTGCTCTAGCCTGTAAGATGAGAATACATGACGAAACAGACAAATCTAATTACCACGAATATACCTCCATTTTTCTTCAGGTGTCAATTCATCTAAACTCTACAAATATACACGTATCACAATTGAATTAATGTCTTAATTTAATATTAATAATTTGATATAAACATAACCCTTATTACCTTATTCCCGATATCTACCGGTTTATGTAGATCCATGCTATTCTATATGTACAGATAACAATTGTAAATTATATTATTCTATATACTCGTTTATTATCATACCATTTTGTGATTTAAATAAATATTAAAGTACACACATCACCAATTTGGTACACCTACTTGACAGATACCGTGTTCTGTGCTGTGAAGTTGGCTTCTGAGTACAAATTACAAGCTACATCTAAATCTAAACGTGTTGGTCTTGGTTGCGCACTTATACGTATCATGGTGAAAGGTATACGCAACTCAATAAATATTATAATCCAATGGTTCACTTAATATTTATATTAAAATAAAATTTTAAAAGTATAAAAAAGTAATATTTGATAGGGGACGTATAGTTAAGCAACGATTTTATTTTTAAATATTTCTGCATTTAATAAACGAGTATATTTTACCGAATATTGAACAAAATATATGTACATATTTAAAAAAATGGAAACAATATACACAATAAAGTTATATATACACACATAAAATAGGTGGATTCATCGGGATAAGAGTGAATCCATTTTTCCTTATGCATAATTAGTGCTGTGTTTGTAGAGATCATTACATTTATTTGATTCTACAAAGATTGCACATACGAATAATGCTTTTTTTAATGCTTAAGACATATAAGATACAAAGTATTGCTTTCTTTGTTAGTCACATGTTGTAAAAATATCACTTACTCACAATTTGGCAATTTGCCCCATTTCTCTATTCACTTTCTCCAGTCTATAATAACAATAATAATGAAAAATTACAATAATCAAAAGTTCATTCATCATTACAACAGCTGTACCTAGTTATACAGTTTACTGATTATTTATGAAATATGAATAAACTAAACGTCTAGTATGGCATAACCGAATAAAATGTTTTTTTTTTTTTGGTATTTAATAAATGGCGTTATCATCTTACAGTGAATCTATATCGCGATCTTTTACATTGTGGTATTTGTAGTAATAATATGCAGAGTTTATATAAATAATTATTTAGTACCTGCTATTCTAATGATTAATGTACCGCCGGTATACACTGTGTAGCCTTTTTACACTATTACAATATTTGGTTTCTCGTTTTACAAGTGAAAATAGAGGATTTATGCAAGGGGGTTGAATCTGTTTTGTCTGTAATTACTGTGAATTATTGTGTATACTATATATGTGTGTAGTAAGTATGTATTAATTATCAAGCACCGAGGAGGAGAAAGAGACCATCCAAACTTAAAAAATAATCTATTTACACAATATATATATATATCATTCATCTAAACTCTAGGAGAGTATTTTTTATCGCTTAATCTCTACGTAATTTTTTGGGAGACTTATTATAATGGTTTGAAAAAATTATCAGTCATCTTTCTTTGTGCATTCTACAAGTCGATCTTGAGATCACAGGAATAGTCATAAAATCCACACATCACAGGCAAAGTCATGGATATTAAGGGCTGGCGGGGTAGTCCATTATGGGGGGCTAAGACAAAGCGCACAAGAGGACGTAATTTTTCCCAAAAAAATGCAACAATCACTTTTTCGTTCCACCACTACAGTTTATACCATATATAAAAAGCTTTTTTGTTTGTTTTTGATATATGTTTCTTTGTATTTACAGTCAATTATACTTATATATTAATATATTATATATCTAGATAGTAATTTAATATTGCGTAATCATTCAAACCTCTTTTGTAAGTAATTCACTCGTTTGCGTACAAGCACAACATTTGTTACTATTATTTTTAAGAAATTTTATTCTGGTATTACTCTGCTGCAGAATTGAAATAGTGTGTACCCTGTTTGAAGTGTTTAAGAAACAAAGTACACAGAAAATAAACGGAGATCATGTAGGCCTGACTGAATCATATATAAACAATTGAAATTAAGCAGGAACAAAACGTAACCATTTTTAAAACATTAATACTAACACACAAATACCGTATGATCACAATACCATTAAATATTATATGTATAATCACAATGTCGAGGTGTTTAAGTTTAATTTTGAAACTTAGCAGCCTGCATTAATTATGTGATCATATTTTGGCCGATTGTACAACATGCGTGTAAAAATGGCTACGATATGTGTTCCTTTTGTCGGCTTGTATTAAATACGCAACTGGACATCATTCGTAGATTTAAGAAAGTTCTTTCATATTATCAAAATATTAAATGCTTCAGGATTTGCATTGTTTGATATTAAAAATATGTTATATGTCCTTACAAAGTACTTAGTTATGTTTATGTTACTCTCTACAAATAGGGTCGACTAGTTATTTTTATTTTAAATCCATTTGATGTTGATTTATATGGCACATTTAAAAATATCTTTTGTGTGTGTGATGTTCAAGAATAATAATAAGAATAATAATAAAAAGAGTTTCACTTCAATGGTGGGGTTGTATTCTATGATTAGACTTTGTCAAAAATCACGAGTCGTGTCTGTGGGAACGATTCCTTCGGCTACCACTCTTTCGCCGCTTGCGTTTTGTATCTCTCTGGAAGGCTACATTACCAGGATCATCTGCTAATTGTGGGTACCGATGTATACTATGGATATCCACTCCTTCGTATCCATCAACATCTCCATGAGAAATCAGTTCTTCCTTTTCTTCTTCAGTCCAATCACCACGACCTTGGAATCCAGCTGCTACTAGCTGTTTCTCCAATTCCCATGCTCGTTCCACTGCTCTCTTGTGTGCGTGCTTCAAGATTCTGTGCCGTTCCTGTTCTGGATCCGCGCCATATTTAATAATAACAACTGCGTCTGGATTATGCAGACGTAGTTCTTTCCCAGCTGTTTGTCCGTGGTCAGTAGTTTCATGAGTAGAAACATTAAACATACCACCTAATCGGCGAAGCTCTTCCAAATCATCACGAATCTTCAACACGTTATCTTTAACGAAATAGAAGACGTCTTGGTCATGTATGCTAAAGTGTAATTCCAGGAAGAATGAATTGTTGAACACTGAAGTCACGACATCTTGCACAACACTGTTAACACCTTCTACAACGCTAACCAAAGCTCTACCGTCTACTCGAGAGATGAGGACTCCTTCTCCGAAGACTGCTCTTCGATAAGCGACTCGTGGCAGCAGGTTCCTGGTTTTTGGTTCCATTTTCAGGAGGGGCTTCGGAACGAAACCGATATCAGAGAACTTTTCATTGACCTAAAAGAAAAGATTATTTGACTTAACACACTTGCTATGTATAAACATAAAATTAATACATTGTATTTTGATTTGAAATTAACTTACCCTATCGACAATGCACTGAAGTCCAGACATGACTCCAAAATCAGGTGCAAGTTGTGGTGAAGTTACTGTGGCCATAGGCTTATACACCATTTTACTGGTATATTCAGACCCCAACATATTCTTAATATCATAACCATAGACATGTAACCAGCTATTCAAGTCTGTCATATACATCATCCTATCCTTCAAGTTAATAGGATCATTATTTTGGAACCGATATATGAATACATCTGTAGGAATAGTTAATTTTGTTGCTAATTGCTCCCAAGCTGGAATCATCCACTGTCCAACCGCAGGATCATATAACCGCTTGTTCAAATACACTAAACGTGTATTAGGATCCAAGACACCTCCATGGAAGTCCACCGGAAGATAGAAGTCAGGATTAGAATCTTTTATGACTTTTCCAAATGGAGTTCTACGAATTTCTTTAATTAAATTTCCGTTGGTATCAAATAGAGCTAGTGGAGATCCATTTTGATCTGAAGCAACATAGAATCGTTGCTCAGAAGTTTCAACTGTGATCAAAACATTACGTTGATCATACAAGAACCGGAAGGTTCTGCCAGTTTTGGGGAAATGTACATGGGTTATAAGATCCGGTGTGCTTGGATTAGCGTAGAAGTATTGAGTAACATTTCCTTTCTCATCGTGCCAGGTTATTAGTCGACCTCTGTCATCGTAATAGTACCAAGTTTGAAATTTATCACGCTCAAACGCGTGTATCAATTGCCCTCTGGAATTGTATCGATACTTCTGTTCCCCTCTTCGTACAACAAAACCTCGCATATCATAATTGTTGAATTCGACATCTCCATATTGGACTACTCTATCGCCACTGTCGTATCCTAGAGTTATTTTTTCTTCTTGCTCAATTATGCCGATAATATTACCATTTTCATCATAAACATACTTCCAATTATTAGTTCCAACAACTTCTAGAACGTGTCCGTCTGAGTTGTACGTAATACGATCCATTGCTGAAGTCCGACTAATCATTAGTTTTTGTGTCTTAATGCGATTCCGTAAATCATACTCTAATTCCAATCGGAATACGTCAAACGATTTGATATTTATTAAAATAGATTTTACTCGACCGTGGTCATCATAATCAGTAATTGTAAAGAATTGTTTACTTGTATCTTGCATTACTGATCGGTTGAACGTGTTTCGATATATTCTTAAGTCGGAAACACCTTCCAACATGCCTAAGTTTTGATTGTATTTTAATCGTAATTGTGGCAATTCTTTCCCGTTAATATCTACATCAATTCCTGATAATCTAGCATTTCCATCATATTGGTAGCGATAGTGAGCGTTATCTAAACCACTCTTGCTACCAAATTTCAATTTCTCGTCTTTCAAAATACCAGCATGGTATTTGAACTCTTGTTTCAATTCAAAGTTTGGTTCAATTATATCAATACTTTTTACTAACCCGGTGAGTTCTTGGTAGACGTAGTGCGTCGAAGAAAGTCCAGCTAAAGTAGTTTCTAGTTTGCCAGTGTAGTCATACACGTAAGCTACTTTGCCGGATTGATGTGGATATACCTTGGCTAGGATTTGTCCGTCATCGTTGTAGATTATTTCGTATGGATGACGATTCATTGGGGAGAAGTATTGGTACTTGAAGAATCCCAGCGAGGTTTGTAAAGAGAATGTATGGATATGCCCTCGTGGGGTTGTTAGAGATATTAGAGCTCCGGCTTCATCATATTGAAGAAGATAATCGCTGCCTCGTGGTGTTGTTACTTTCAAAGGCTGTAACGAAATATATATTTAGTACTAAGTTTGCTACATGCGCATATGTTGTGGTAACTGAGAGAAAATTTATAAACTTACCAAACTACTGAACATATCCTTGAATGTATAGATCATAGAAGACCCATCTCCATATTTGATTTCGTAAAGTCGTCCAGCCCGATCAAACCCGTAACTCTCACTCAGCTCTCCCCAACGCCAATTAGTCAATCTGCTGAACCTATCATATTCCAATTCAACTCCAGCAAATATTCCATTCCGGGGTCCCCATTTCACTGGCCTAGCCGTGCGGTCATAAGTTACATTGAGTAACTCAACACGATCATCTAAGAACACTGCAACTGTGGCCGTCTCCCTATCATATTCCATAGTCAAGAGATTTTCTCCGTTCACTCGTAATTTACGGCCAACTTGTGCTATGGCTTTACTGCTAGATTTCCCTTTTCCGTTCTGGATTCTTCGCAAGAAGTAACGCCATTCAAATCTGTTGGCTAAATCTCCACCTACTTCCGTACGTTGCTTCGCTGGCACAGGATAACTCTCTCCTAATAATGGTTCTATTTCTGCTAAGACCGAATATGGAACTGTGTCCGTGGTGATAGAATGACTCCATGGTTTTAGATTTATGACGCTGCCATCAGCCAAAACAGTTGTAGCATATTCAGCTTCACCAACTTTCGTCACTACTGAAGAACCTTTAATTAACATGGACACTGGCTTCTTGTTGTTTTGTCCAACCATAACAGTAGCACCTTTAACACTTAGATCAAAAGCGAGGCTTATGACTTTTCCTGTAGGTGTTACCGCAGATGTTAATCGACCAAACTCATCATAATTGTAAACGTAGCTACGACCACTACTGTCTAGTTTTGTCTTTAAGAGCCCAGTAGGTCCATGATAATCAAAAGTAACGTTGTAGTTATCCGGTGTACTTAATTCGTGAAGCATTCGCATTCGAGACATGCGTAAGCGACACTTTTGTCCTTTGGTGTTTTCTATCGAGTTCACTTGGCTTGCGTAATCTCGAAGTAAAAATACTTTATTTCCAGCAGCATCTGTAACTGTGCTTAGTTTTCCATTGCTTGTGTTCACATTGTAAGTGAACAGATAGCTGGTTTCTCCTGTTAGGATATTTTTGGTAGCAATGTGTTGACCAAACCGGTTAAAGATGTAAATTTCTTGGGTATCTGGGGAGAAGATTTCATACTCTCTTGAAGTACTTGCGTCTGGAATACTAGCCATGACTGAACGGATTCGATAGTTGGCTTGGTCTCCAATGTGAACGATTCCATCTGGACTGACAGCCACTGCAGAGATTGTATTAAACTTAGAATATGATGCCAAGAAATGATCGGCTTCAAAACAATCACAACCACGTTCCAAACAATTGCATTTGGATTCAGCGCCGGCGTATGGCATTATTTTTCCGTCAGTTCCTATAACGCGAACTCTGTTGATTCGCTGTGAATCACTTTCAGCTACGTAGAGATCTCCTGATGGACCGAAAGCAATGCTTTGTGGCATTACTAAAGTAGCATGGGTTGCCAGTTCCATATCAAAACCGGAACTTGGTGAAGCGCAATGAAGCGGTCTTCCAGCAACGACTTTTACTCTTCCATCAGGCGCAAGCTGAAGTATCATATGGTCGTCAATAATGTGCAATGAATTATCCAAAGGATTTATGGAGAGTTCAGTCGGCCATCTTAAATGGACTTCCTCCACGTTCAAGGTGCCTTCGCACGGTATAGGCTTCCAGTGCGATTTGTGCATGTGATTCCCAATAACTGTAGTCACGATTCCATCTCGATCGACCATTCGTATATTAGTTCCATCAGCAAAATACAACACGTTGTCTATAGAAACAGCTACACCTTTTGGATATGCCAATTTGGCATCACGTGCTAGTGCACCATCTCCACAATGTGCTTCATCTCCTGGTAAACACCTCTCGCCAGATCCAACTACTGTCTCCCAGTTATGATCTGGATCACTGTAATCGTCAATGTTTCGAACACGAATGATCTGATGTGACTCTGGATCGCTGATATAAAGAACTCCATCCAGTGGACTAAGAGCGAGATGATAGCGATAGGAGACTCGTGTTGCACTGTAAGAAGAAGAACTGTTAGTAACTTGTTAAAGTGGATTCTTTTAATAAATGTAGTAATAATAACTTACTTTAAACGCACGACAGTTCTAACTGTACCATCTGTAAGGATGCGACGGACTAGATTGAAATCACCAACGAAGATGGAACCATCTGGAGCTGTAGCCAACGCAACCGGTGCTAGAAGTCTTTGTTTCGAGGCAATGCCTTCACAATCAGTGCAGTCTAGAGGTCGCTGATGTCCATCTCCCATTGTTGTCAGGATGACGCGCGGCTTGTGTTTTAGATAGATATTTGAGCCGTCACCTTTTTGAAGTATTCCTATTTGGAGAAAAATAATATATAGATTTGTATTGCAAGTCTTGCTTGCAGTTATATCTCAACTAAAAGAAAGAACCCCAAGTACATTTTCGAAGTTCACATACCTTCGTGGAAATTGTATCGATGGTGAATATCTAAATTCCAACCGCCCACTTCTGAGATACTCATATCATGTCCGCTTAATTTCGTAGTCTGAACATCCCAAATAATATCTTTGCAATCAATATACTCATAGCCGACTTTCACAATGGCCGTAGTCACCCCATATACGCGTTGACGGTAGACGTTTAGTCGATTCCAGGCATAGGTAAACTTAATAACTGGATCAGCTTCAAAGGTTTTTTCGAACAGGATTCCCTCAATGGTTATCCGCAAATGAATCAAGTTTAGTGATGGTGGAATTACATCAGGGGTTAATTGTAGTTGGATGGTTGATAGGTAACCGGCAGCTCTTGAACTGTGATAGACAAGGTTGAGACCAGTTCCAGGAATTTGAAGACTCTCTTGCACAACCTAGATATGCAGATTATATAAGTATATAGAATTGGGGTAGTGGCATGAAAAACAAAAATATATAACGCTTATTTCCTTCCTCCCATTCTTACCTGTGACTCGGCTAAAATAGCACTTTTATCCGGACAGGCACCTTGGAAGCCATGTTTCCATGTGGCTAATACAACGGGTTTCATCATATCATAATCGTGTGCGGCACATGGATGCGGTGCAGCGCTTAGCGATTTATCATCGCCGGTTATCATCGAAATGATATCGATGATGACAACTTCATTCCACGGTACGAAGACGATGTGACTCTGTGGCCGGAACGGTGACCGACCGAATTGTAGAGTAACTGCTCCTCCACCGTTCACAAGAAGATCGAACCATCCATCATCCCGTGTCAGGGTGAATCCTTCCAGAGGCGTGCTGGTGCTAACGCGGACTCCCATTAGCCCTGTGCCCATAACCGTTACTACGCGTCCCCGAACAACGGCCGATCGACTGCGCAAAAAATAACAATCAAACAATTACACAACTGGTAGAGAGCTCGAGGGAAGGTTTGAAGAAATTAAAGTTTCTACGGCAGGCAATCTCTCTTCTATTGCTAGATATAAAAAATTCTACTATACAATAAAGAGATTTACATAGTGATTCTTAAAGTCAGCGTGGATTTACGTCAACGTGGTACAATTAATAATAATTGTCTGCATAATAATTACAGATAGATGTGTTAATGATGACGTTATGTTCACATTGAGTTCTGAATCGTAATGTATAACATCATTTGAAATCGTTTACTAAATATTCACTGTTATAGAAAGTGATTTATATATGACACTATTAATGGTGATATAAATGAAACAATAATTCTACCGATACTACTTAATAGTCTCAAATAACTAGTAATTACTTAAAAAATAGCTTAATAATTAAAACAATTGCAGATTTAAAGACAGGACTTATGAAATATATACAGGATGAGCATAGATTGATGTTGATTAGTTGAATATTTATTATCCATCCTGTAATGACTCTTCTAAGTGCTGCTTTAAAAGCGATAAAAATAATAGCCTGTTTGTAGAAAGTCAAACAACAGAACATTTAAATTTTATGATACATTAATTTTGTATGCTCTCCTGTAGCTAAACATATTCCTGAAGTTAAATAAGCATATATGCGGAAAATGAAAACATCAAAAAGCGAAATAATAGTTCACAAACACTGTTAGGATAAAAAAACAGAACCAGGCGACAATCATTTTGACAAGGAACAGAACAACGTCACGTATAATAACAACAACCAAAATTATGATTTATATCTCAATATGTTTCGTCATTTATTTAAACCCTTACCTTGTGTTGAAGTGATTCCAAAATACACTGAGCGCAGCAAGAGGAAACAAAGCCCATATAAGGTTAAACATATGTGGTAAAATTTTGTATTTATGTTAAAATATAAGCAAATGTATAATATAGATAATACTATGTCAAGCATATTATCTGTATTTTTTTTTTTACAGATTTACTGTGTTGTTATGTTACAGTACAATTCGAAAATCATTAAACAAATAATTTTGGCACTAGAATTACCATTTAAAATCATTTAAGTACTAGAGATACGGCCGACAGGAAGTAAGATATGTTGCAAGCGCAAGTAATAAGCGTAAGAAATTATTAATTGCGAAACGAGGTCGTTTGATCTTTTTCAATAATTTGCAATTATTAGCGACATCTTATAGTATTTACAGGCTTATTACTTTTTATCATAGTACTTTATGAAGTCTTTTAAAAATGAATATATTAGTTTAATGATTTTCAATTGAAAATCGCGTAGTGATTTGTTTGCATGCATGTGGTCACGCGAGTGTTCAATAAAAAATATAAATCCTGTTATAAATTCACGCGCCGGGTTTATAAAACATACAACAAACACGCAAAAGTGAGTGTTCCAAAATCCACGTCACACAAAAAACCAGGGGAAAGTGAATGAACAGAGGGCACAACAATGCACAATATATATAATATTTATAATAATAAAACTCCCATGAACATAAAAGACAGGGACACATTAAACAGCAATTTCTGACAAGACACTGATTATTGTGTGATGACAGAAGTGACAAAGATACAGGAGATGTTATAGAATCGCTCTGAAGACAATATTTATAAAAGAAATCTATAATAAAAATATAAAGAATTCAATAAGTAGCACGTACCTTTCGTTGAACGTCTCTTGACGGGCGTAGTTCTGCAAACTACCTTCGTCAATCAAAAATTTCATTCGCTCAAAGAATGATGCTGTAATTGCTGGTGGTTGTTTTCGCAGGAGAATATCAATTGGTTTTGGAGAAGCCACGCAGAGTTGACTGCTTCGGCATAGGTGGTTTGCACAACACTCTGGATCTTCACAATCAACCAAACCATCTAAAGAAATTAAAATAAATTAAAGAACTTTCCTGTTTCCAAAAGAGAAATCAAATCTAATAAGATTCAATAGTCAAGATATTCACTCTGTTTTTAATCACTTACCTTTATCATTATCTCGTCCATCACTGCAACTCTGCTCTAACAATACACTACAATCACGTCCATCCCATCCGTTGTCGCACCGACATTCCCAAGCACCGTCAGTGTTAAAGCGACACTGTCCATGTCCAGAACAGCTATTGGGGCACCCTTCCATGGTGCAATGTTTTCCATTCCATCCAGTGACGCATAGGCAAGTCCCGTTTTTGCACTGCCCATGTTCGTTGCACCTGGGATCGCATTGCTTCATATTGCAGTATTCTCCAGACCAACCTGTTATGCATTGGCAGGCTCCACTGACACAATGGCCATGTACACCGCAGTCCAAGTCACATAGTTCTAAGAATAACAGAAATAAAAGTGTTTCCTTAGACTACAAATGCTAACTTTGAATAAGTAGGAAACTACTGAATATATATATATATATATATATTTTGGTATATTGTAATTTTAACTCTTAGTAGAACTTACCTCTGGAACAATCTTCACCAGACCACTTCGGTTCGCATAAGCATGATTGAGTTTCTAAATCGAAAGTACCATGGCCAGAACAATCTGGAAGACACTGGAGCGCATCTTTGTCCATTTGACTGCAGTCTAAACCTTTCCAGCCTTTTTTACAAAGGCAAGTTCCCTCCACGCAGAAACCATGTGCAGAGCAGGTTGGATGTGGGCAGTCAACTATTTATGAAATAATTATAAAACATTGATAACATTATTGAAGTGGGATAAAGTTATGTAGTGTTACAATTTAAAATCACCTATATAATATGATTTTGAAATGTCTTAATCAATTTCTTTTGAAATTACTTAAGGATGTAATGATTTTATGTTTAGTAGTAATCAAGCAAATCAGCACACACACAAACTGTTAATCATTCCAGTGTTAGTAACCAACATCTTACCATCAGCACAGAATTTTCCTTTGTAACCGCGTACGCAATTGCATTTTCCGTTCACGCAATGACCATGTCCATTGCAGTCAGGAACTTCGCATTCATCATGGCGCAGACTGCATTCTTTGCCTTTCCAGCCAGGGTTGCATTGGCATTCACCATTGATGTACTCACCGCGCTGACTGCATAGCACGGGGCATACACCTGCAGGGAAACATGCACGGACATAAAATTGCCGCTTATGCAATAGAAATATTTGTTTAGGAATGGACAAGGGTTAAGTTAGAACAGTCGGACAAAGCCATATATTTTTGAACCAACCAAGGAATAATTGGTGTACATATCAAAAGCATTGTTAATATTAAGCAAGAGAACTTACTCTCACTGCAGTCATCACCACCAAACCCAGGGTTGCATTGGCAATGTCCCATCAAACACTCGCCTTTGCCGCTACAACCATTGGGACAGTTATGGGTCATATCATCAGCAACTTGTGCTATAAAAGTAACTTCTTGCGGATCACCATCATCGTTATACAGTGATAAAAACCAATGCCCTTGCTCCATATAATGCGTAACTTCTTTTTTCATCGACGGCTGATTAAACATATAAAATTAGTACACAATACAGCGCATCACGAGTTAGTAACACTTACATGCGATGCTCTAGTTGTACGAGCTTTGAACCCACTTAGAACTTCTAAAATATGATATTGCGTATGGGTGGGCAACGCATTTCGCCGAGCATAAACTCCAATACTGGCCCCGCGCGGGATGTTATAATCAAATTTAACATATGCAGCTTCTGATTGATAGAATTGCATGTTCCAGTAACTGTACGGTGGGATTTCTTTGGATAAACGTTGACCCAAAGAGATTTGTGAGAATGTGGTACCGTCTGGGGGGAATGATTGTGCTGGGAATGTTCGAGCACCTGTGGGGACCATTTGGTTAGTTGAATGGCGATTTATAAGAGTTGCGATGAAACATTAATACCAAACGTATGGTTGAGCTATGGAAGCAAATTAGCATATTTTGTTGTTATGGATGAAGTTTCATAAGCTGCTGTTAAGCATGAAATTGTAAAACTTAAAATACAATTAAATAATCTACTAATACATTTGTTTACGTTTCTGATTTGTGGATTATTAATATTTTGAGAGTCGTAACATTTATTATTCAACAACATAATATATATATATGTATATATATATGAAAATTAAATAAATATAAACTAGATTCATGCAAAAATCAAATAATTTGGATATGTGGTCGAAGTATCTAATACGTAAAGCAGGGAAACATGCATGCCAATATATATATATATATATAGGTGAGTAGAACAGTCGCGGCAGCTTTAGTAATGTTAGTCATTAGTCGCCGATCAAAGCGTCTTAGTGACGAATCCCTACCTTCCAGAATAAGAATGGTTGGCGGGGGTGGTAAGGCGGTAGTAACTTCTGGACATGCACTAAAGTCACTACTCCAACCAGCACTTGTCGTCGAACTGAATTCATCCATCGTACTAGAAATATCAGTTGACCAACTTTCTGTTGTGCTCGAAGAAAAATCTGTTTTACTATAGGTCAATTCCGTCGAAGAATCTGTAGAACTTGACTCGCTATACGGTGAGCTAGTTGAAGCATTAGAAACAGTGTCTTCAGTGGTTTCGGGCGCAAGCGTGGACGATGAGACATTACTGTTATCTTCAGTTTTGTTGTCTTCTAGACATGGACAAGAACACTGACACTCTCCACCCCAGAAATTGTAAGGGCGGCTTTGAATCAATGGAGTTGGATATGCAGTGGTAGAGGTAACTTCGGTAGGAGTAT
This sequence comes from Nebria ingens riversi, assembly GCA_018344505.1. Lineage (NCBI taxonomy): Eukaryota > Metazoa > Arthropoda > Insecta > Coleoptera > Carabidae > Nebria > Nebria ingens. Next base: position 16,318 of record JADQWA010000002.1, read on the forward strand.
TAGTGATAGTAGGTCTGTCTGTGGATGAAGTCACTTGAACCAATGACTCTGCGCGAGGAGGATTCAGGTTACCGATATTAATACCAGGAAAATTGTTTGGGTTTCCATCAGTTGGAACAGACACGGATAACACATAAAATGGTTGAGAATTTGGATTGTTGGAATTGGGTTCAGCAGCAATAGTAACATTAACAAAAACACGGCTGGAGAAATGGGATTTTTCAATTGCTGGGATCTTCACAACTTGCACTGTAGGATTATGGGACGTATTATTAGAACTCAAATCAGAATTAGACACAATAATATCAGCGTCACTCGCATGCTTGTTAATAACATCACTGGGTGCGAAATTTAAAGTTTGCATTTCTGCAGATGACTCTTCTACTAAAGTTTTATTTGAAATAACTACGCCTTCGAGTGGATGTTCTACTTCATTGTTCAATTTGTTCCAATCTGGACTCTTTTCCACTCCATTGTTATACGAAACTTTTGATTTAACTGTGGTTGAAATTGGCTCATTCTTTAGTTTGATGATTTCTACTTCGTCTTGGCCGTACGCGTAGATTGGGTAGTCATGTTGGATAACTTCTGGACTTTCAGAGTCCGAAGGCTTCATACTGTGACTTTCTGGTAGTACAGACTTTTCGTCTTTAGACTGAACAATTTTAGGTAGATCAGCTTGGCCGGCCTCAGTTACAGTAATAACTTCATCTTTTACGAAAGCTTCATCAACTTTGGGAGAATTTTCCACATGCACTTTTTCTGTCACAGTCATGACTTCATCTGGAAGATTTTCTATTATAGATGATGTCTTCTGTTCTGTAAGATCCCGATCGGTCTTCTGTTCAGACTCAGCACTTTCCAGTGGACTATCTTTTGTAATATTCTTTATTTGTTCTGGTATTATTTGTTGCTTCATATTGTCTTCGTATGACTTGGTGGACATATCGAATGTGATTGACGATTTCAAGCTAGATAAATACTCGTTGGTTTCGTTGGATGAATTGTTTGCAATAGATTGAGTACTACGTAAAAATGAACTAGTTTCATTTTCAATAGGTGTTGATTCAGTTGTAACATCCCTATCGGTGTGTAGGGAAAATATTGTAGTGGATACATTAGCCAATTCATGACTAGCGTCATCATTTGAAACACTTGTAAGCGAAACATCACTAACATTGACTTCATGCAGGATATTGTCAACATGCTCACTAGAGGTTGTAACAACAAAACTATCATCATGCTCTAAGTGATTGGTAGCTTTTATACTGACACTTTGATTATTGCCAGTGACAATTTGTGCGGGTAACATAGAATCATGCGTTGGTGATGTGTTATTATTAGACACATGTCTACGTTTGCGACTGTAAAATTTTGCAACAGTTAAAACACGATCCATTAATTTACCTCCACCTGAAGACGAAGATGCTGACGATGAAGACGCCGGCCTGGGTCTGCTCGACGTAGACAAATTTGTTTCAGATGTAGTTGCTTTGGAGGCTGGGAACGTTTCGGGATTTTCTCCAACTAGAACTGTACAAGTTTTCGAGCTCTGGTATGACCAGTTTAGTAAACTTGATGCTGGAAAACATGCATAGAAGACACTCAGGTAACGGCGGCCCTTTGACGATTTGACAAAGTTTAGGACATACCTGATATATACGATAGCGCAGCGGTCAACACAACTGAGAGCATGATAAATACTATCGCTGTGCATTTCCAGCTACATTTTGAGGCCAGCCCTTTCCGGAAATGAAATCTGGATGCTGGTGGGAAATGACTGGAATTCGGGCGGCGCAGATTGTTACGGACGGGCAGCACGGGCACTGTTGTACCGAACGGTAAATTGCACCTTTCGGAGTTCTTTTGGTCCTTTGAAGGACTGCTACATGATGAGTTGGATTTGTAATCCATTGTCGAATTCTTTGGCAAATCTAGAAGATGATTACCAAACGTGTAGACACTCATAACGAGTTTAGTATTTTATAAAAGTACATGAAGCAAGAAAGAATTTAACAATTATTTAGAGGATTTTTTTTTTAGAAGAGAAATTAATAGATGTAGAAAACTAGTGGTCAACTTTTATAAAACTGCTTCGTTGATTGTTGCAGAAGAAATATTGCTTCAAGAAGTTGAACTTCAAAGAATTTCCAAGACCTTCAACTGTTCCCAAACTAGTAAATTAATTCATGCATGCATAACTTACTCATTGTACCACTGGGTATGTAAACGTTCCCGGATGAAGTTCGCACAAGACAAGATGGCTCAAAATCTCCCGTAGGATCGCCGGGGCTACCGGCCAGACGGCCGTTCAACCTGCTCATTGTTGGGTTACGTGGGGGAACATCGGGGGGACGGGGTACTCCGTCCAACAAACAACCTATAATTATACAAAACAAACGAAATAATTGTAACAGTAAATAATTACGAAAGATAATAATCGAATCGGGAAAAAACTACTGTCAAAATGTCGTTTCGATATTGTTACAGCTTGTGTTTCAGTAACTACAGTCGGCGTATATTTTATTCATGGGCAATTTCAAATGTAAATAAATATGATTATGATATTTAAATAAAATAGTATCCCATTTACTATATGTACGTAGAATTTACAATATAATATTTATGTAACTATGTTATTGGCGCATCAGATAATAGGATGAATTTCAGAATGTAGTATGTACTGTTAATATTTTATATGTTGACCTTTTGGAGTACAAAGGTGACGTGTTCATATTTTCGCCAAATGCGTCAACATGTTTGTGTCACTAACACATCCGCTTATTTCTTCTATTGAATATTTGGGCACTAAATCTATAGTAATTTGCAAATAAGTATATTATTACTGCCTAAGGTCAGCAAAATGAATATTGAATAAAGTTTTCAGTCGTATTATGCGAGATTATATATGTACGTAGGTACCTATATATAATTTAAAAAACATTTTATAGTTTCTGTATTTGAACTCAATTCCATTAATCTAGTTCAGCTAGCGAAATATAAAATTGCGAATTCGAATTCCACTCAGGCCGATTATTTTGATTATTATAAAATTATTTACAAGATTTAAAAAAAAAATGCCCGCTTTCTGTCTATATGTTTTTGGGTATTTGCGTATGAATGTTAGAAGAAAAAATACCTGCGGCTGATTGTGAGATAGAATACCAATCTTCCATCGCGATAAATAACTTTTAAATCCTAATACAGCTGTATATCATTCCTCACCATACCAAATCACAAACGTTATTAGGTATTCATGAAAACGACGTAGGAAAAAATGAGAAAATATGACCAAAACATAAATGAACAATGTCGTGCGATATTTGACATCTGTTCAAGGCCATTATAAACACGTTCACAACACAACACATAAATTTAAATTAAAATTCATCCCCCAACCCCTAACACTGGCTTATATATATATATATATATATATATTTTTTTTTTTATTATCACAAACATATCGCACACACACGCCGAAGAATAAAAGTAGTCACATGTTGACGTTCTGTGGGAGCGTCAATATGTTTTTAAGACGAATCTTTTCGATGGCTGGACCAACGCCGGACGTGGTATCAGTGTCAGAGCCACGTGCGCGTAATGCGAAAGACTAACGGTGACAACGGCGCTGGATGGCATGGGGTAGTGGTGGGAGCACCCGGTATATGTGTGCTTAGGGTAGGGGGTTGAAATAGGCCACGTTGCCCGACATGTTTACAGATCATGTCCGTAGATATTCGATATTTTTAATGCGATTTAAATGATTAAAAATGCGATCATACATGAGCGATATGATTGAAATGTACGTCTGTCCCCCGGTAGCCCTGCCGAGTTCGTTGAATATTGAAATGGCTTTAATCTTTTACAAATAAGCATTGATGCTAGTTGAATAATTAATATTGGATGTGATTAGCATACATGATAAATAAATCTACTGTTACTGGATGTTTTAATAACGTAGCGAAAATGGTTTTGAAGCAAAGAATCTGCTGAAGTAAAATGTTTGTGCAACTTGATTGTTGGTTCAAGAGGAAACGTTTCATTTTAAATAAATAATGCAATGAAAGAAATAACATTGATCAAATCATTTCTCTCATTTATATATGTACAGTCGATAAGTTCATTTGTAACTTTGTGTGTTCACCGAAAATGTTAATATTAATACCCGTCCAAGTTGCATTCATTTCATGGGGCAGACCGTCTGTTGTACTCGTATATAATATGAGGCAAGTTTTTCGTAAATGCCAAGCCACTGAAGCAGCAAAAACTTCTTATGCATGCCAGATGTCGAATTTTTACCTGCTCCAGCTCAAGGGATCTTAAAGACTCGACCTTGGAATAACAACTGTGATTTTGTGTAAAGGCCTCTTCAAACAACACTGCCTAATCCAAGGGGTCTTTGAACAGACTGTTGTGAATCTTGAACATGCTACATTTTCCAATTTCGACCATTGTTCATATGCGTGCGCTAAATTAGTTACAGGAGGATGACTTTCTAGAATTCTTACACTTAATACTTATTCGTTTGCTACCCACCATATCTATCTGAAGTGTGTTAATAAAATGTTACAATCAGATAATTAGGAGGAAAAACTTTCAATCTTTGCGACGTAATAATTATCGTGTGTTATGATTCATTGGTGCATGTAAACATGCAAAAATGTTTTATCTACCCCCGCTAATCATTACTAGGTTTATATAATTATTACTTAGTCAAGAGTATTATAAAATCTTGAGAACAATTCCGGTTAAGGACAATTAATTTTATTATTCTGAAAGTTTAAAAAAATCGCTGATTTGTGTATGTGTTTTGTTGATATAGGCTACGTTTGTATTTGTTAATCAGTGGTGTATTGTAGGAAGCCGTTAAATGTTTCTAGCTATGTTCACAGGTTACCGTTCATTAGTGAAGTTAGTCGCAAGATAGGCAGCAAACTTCACGTGACATTCCTTTGTAAAGGAAACGCGAGCGCATTTTTTAAACTTTGTCACAGCCTCGTGCTGTAGTTCCGTTAATTACCGGCGTTTTTCTTTGTGATTGGTATCGGGCATACTGACAGAACCAGAGAAACATGGGAAAGGGTACTCGAGGTAGGAGGTTGGGCGGAAAAAGTACCTGTCCTTTGTTTCCGTCTATGCGCCAGCGAAATTTTTTAATTGAACAAATTTCATTACGCTCGTTCCAGTATGTGAGGAGAAGTACGCGTTCTGTCTAATCATCGAAAGTTTGGAAGAAACATGCTTGAATATTTCAAAGCTATGGCCAACGAATTAAAAGTTTTTTCCTCAAAAGATTCGGTTCAGGTTTAATTGGAACCTGCAGTTAGTTTTCTTTGCGCAAACAAATTGCACAAGTATACGGAGAAAGTTTCACGATTTTAAAATAACTCTAATGATATATATATACATATATAGCGCATGTTATGAAACTAGTTTCCTTAAAATGGAATACTTATAAAATAGTCCTAAATGCTGATAAAAAGAAACATGGTGTACCAAAATCGAGCTAGATTTGATAATAATGTAAATGTGCTAGTCAAGTTGGCTATCCGATCATGTAGGCATTAAAACATTTTCGTTTGTGCACTCTCATTCTTTTTCAATATATTTATAGAGCGCGAGCACTAAAACGAATTGAAATAGAATTACAAAATGATATTATCGAAGACTCGAACCGTAACAAAGCAGATTAGCCTACTATCGATCTGGTCCGAAATTAAAGCCGCTATTACTTTTCGCTTTGTGATTGCTTTTCTGGTTTTCCCCCATTTTCCACTAAATCAACACAGGTTTTTTTTTATTTTTCGTTTTTCTTTCCATGCTACGCCTATTTTGCGTGCGAATCAACTGTAGTTTTTCGGGTTATTGCGCTGTATCACAACATTTCGTTACATTTTTAATGCTCACAAACATACACCCAATTTATGTTGGACATGTTCAATTGGACCTACAGTAGTAAATGTTTAATGACTTTATTTAAAAAATTGTCTATTCGAAATATAACAACAACTCTATATGTATGTATGTATGTATGAAATAATAAAAATTCTATTTATATTTAATTAAATGAATATAAAATAAAATTCTCTACTAAAACAGTCTTTGATTATTGTGCGTAAATGTCGTGAATTAATGTCGAAACAAACGTATCCTAGAGGTTCTGTATGTAATAAAATAGTTGTGCGTGTTTGTGGCCGATGCTGTCCCACGCAAACAACATCACGACAGTCTGACATCCGGACTTGCACAATATTTCTGGTCGGGATAAGGGATTGTTATCAGAGCACCAACTTCACTCTGGTCTGTTATCAGTTCGCTTCTCTGCCTACGTCGTTCTCTCTATCTAGCCTGTCTTTCCGGCCATTTTTCACCGTCATTTTTATTTCGTTTGCCCTTCGTATATACCGTATGCCATTTACGCGTGGAACACTCATCTATCCTTCATTTCACGCGATATCCGTTCGATACACCATTGTCAAATAGGCAATGCGAACTTTTACTAACGTATTAGGAATGCAGCAAGTAGGAATGAGTCATGCAACCGTGTTAAGATAACCACTGAGATACTAACTGTTATGAAACTTTTATTAATATAAGTAGCACAGTTCATTTTTCTTAAAAAAATATCTACATTTATTAATAAAATTTTTTCATCTGAATTAAATTTACATGTGCTCGTAGCGTTCATATTATTTCATATCCCTCTGCCGGAAATAACGATTCGGAAAATGCATAAAAATAAATGACGTCTTTATGGCTACCCGTGAAAATATCAATTGCTGGCATTGTTCCGCGGAAACAAGTATTTATATACCCAACCCTTGTACGCAATAAAAAGCCCCGTGCCAGCGATATCAAATTTGCAAAACCTTTACCGTTCGCAAACAACACTGACGTCACTAATTTCCATAAGCATATGCGTGTCTGATTTTAGTTACTGCCCTTTTGCGAACAGAAACTCAGTCATCGTATGTTAGACAGTGACGGCGAGGCAATTTATTTCTCGACGGTTACCTACTTAGGGGGATGGGAACTCGTGACTCAAGTTTTAAAAGGGTTGAATACGCACGATCGCTTGGGGTTACTCGTTTGTAGTTTTGATAGATATTTAAAACAAGTTAACTGTCTACCCCTTAAAGTATAAAACGCAACCTATTATTATAAGTTGCATGAATAAAATCGATTCCGACGAACATTTTTAAGAAAATGGAACAGATATGCATTGTAACTCAATAATAGTTGATATTTAATAAATTGTTTATTACATTTAGAAGAGTTGATTAGGTTTCTGCAGTAATTGACCAATCGGAAATGGTAGTTAACTTGAAGGCGATTTAGTGTATTTTAAGAACAACCAATTGTTATTTGGAAAATATACTTATTTAGTAAACGAGAGGCAATACAATTTGCGGCACGTTTTAAAACAGCTTCCGATTTACGTGTTATGAATGTTTGAAATTTCATGATTTTTATCTATTTAAGTATGCTTTGAAACAAGTGATGATTTATTTTGAACTACTAAAATTGTGTTATGGCCAATATAATTATAATTCTGTTGGTTTTATTAAAGTGGTATTTTAGTATCAATTATCACTCCAGATATTTTTTTAATCGTATGTTTTGCCTTAAATGTAATGTTTTAGTAATTATCTTTAACATTCTGCTTCATATTATTAACTAATAATTATCTTAGAAATTAACAGATGTTTCGATTAATGTATTGAAACAATATCGAACGGTTGGCAATTAAGTCTGTGTAAAATAGTTGTATTTCCATCAAATATAATTGTAATAATAAACATATGCACACCTAATTTCGTGTCTGCGTGTAATTGACAAGGTTGAAACTAAGGGAGGTGATTTATAAAGACTAGAGTTAACGGTATGGTATATGGTGTTCCGTTTCGTTCCGTTCCGTTCCGGACGACCGGAACTAACCGGAAGGAATCCGAAGAGAAACGCACGCGCATATACAACTTGTATTTATGGGTACGGCATAGCATGGGTTATCCCCTACCCAGCGTATTTTACATATTTCCTCAGCACACATAAATATAATATAAACACCAAGTGCCTATTATTTTGCAGACACGCGAATTGCATACGAATTATTCCCATAAACATACATACATGGGTATATTGTTTAAGTTCGAACCTTGTTATATACAATGTATTATTTATATTTTGAATAATCGCCAAGACGTGATGCAGGACGTAATAGGTGGTCCTTTAAATCGGAGAGGGGCTTTACTTTTTTCAATGATGTTTTGGTAATTTTAGAAATACATAATATGAGCGGAAGTGTGATAATAGTGACTTCCTCGAAATATGGTTTATTTTTAGATTTTTTGTCGTTATGAAAGTATTTATAGAATAAAATATGTAGATAGGTACATAATATCATGTTTCTGGGGAAATTATAAAAACACTAAATTATTCATAATATAATCTTAAGGTCGCATAAAAAATAGTTATTGTGCAATAAAAAGGTTAGAAGTCATAATTTTCTCAAAAACAACTCAGTTAAATGTTGGGCGATTTGTATCTTTGGAATCTAGATTGCCATAAATATAAAATTATGAACCAAGTGCGTGTTTTGAAGTTCTTAAAATGAATTTTCAATTTTAATTCCTGAACTTATAAATACGTTTCTTATTTCATGCAATTAAGAACTGTTTATGTATTTCATTTTGGTAGAAAACTTTGCTCCATTTTCCTGGAAATTATTATTATTATTTTTTAAAACAAAAACTAGTCATTATTAACAGATGCAATCTCAACGATAAATACAAAAAAAAAAAAACTGGACCAACTCAATCACAATTGCCAAAAACTCACGGATATTTTAATAATAAATAAACACTGAATTGTTGATGATCTCGCTCAATTCGATTCTGATTAATAATTCAATAAGGACAGTTTATCTAATTATGTATACGAAAATATATAATCAATGCCAGAAATAATAATGGTGTATTTATATTGTTTCATTATTTCAATTCTTTGAATCGAAATACAATAAATATAATAACAATAATAAAATTATATTGACTCTAGACTCTATAATTTTCCACTACCTAAACGAAAATTGTATTCTAAAGTTTGTTCTCTTTATTTGAAACGCCATTTGCTAGTTTGAATATATTATTTAATCGAGTAATGATTTTCGCACAAGTGATTGTGTGAAGCTCTATAGATAAATGTCAGTGCAATATTGCAATATGTGCATATGCGTGACGTCATGAGCCGTTCGTTGGAGGCAATCACCCTTTCGCAATTACACTAGACAATGAGATGTACGTTTAGATATTTCATGAATCTATACAACATATGATTGTGTTCCCTGTTACAATTTCTGCTTTCAAAGTCAATGCGTATTATAATAGATGAAGCCGAAACACTGACATAGTCTTGTTATATACCAATGTGTACCTACATATGTATTCTATATACCTACATAATAATGATTGCACACTAAATAATAGCGTGGATGAAGAGTGTGACATATAGGATTAAAATATAATCTAATTACTGAAGTTTGCATAGGAAATAATAAAACAAATTGTTAATGTTTATTGGCACCCACAAATATACGTTCTATATCAATGGCTAGCGGAAGATTAAATAGTCAAAGGCAGAAAAAGGACAAAAACATCGTTTCCGATTCGTGTCAAACTGCACATTAACACATACGTACGACTTACAAGGGAATAAAAAAAGGCAAAGCTCTCATCATTATAAATACAGTGTGAAAAGGTTATATTATCCAGCGCGACTGATCTCCCTCTATACATATATGTTAACTGCCCGTCGGCGAGTCACACACTCGGTACTATGCATTTTCATAAATACAAGTCGAATAAACAGTTCAATTCTTTTTGTATATATGTTACAGTAAATGTACGTTGTAGAAGAGATGTGAAAAATACTTTTTCCTATTGTAACTTATATATTAGCTATGTATGTATATAAAAAATAATTTGTATTATGATTGCATTGAATCATGTAAAATAAACAAAATGATAGACATTAAATGTTTTAAAAAGATGGATTAGCTTAAGCCTCTTTACATTGGTGTCAATTATGTGGCAAGAGATAATTCGCAAGTACATACATGTATGTATTCAGAAAAGATTAATCATTGGCAATCAATCACAGTGGTACGTCAAAGAAAACAATGAGGAATCACATTGAGAAGGGAACATTTGTTACAACACATGGCTACACTGACTCACCAAACAGGGGGACGCATTTTATTAACTGAAACGTGATCAATATTAGTTTTGCATTGATTTAAATACGCAAACACTATTCTATCATCATTCATATACACTGTATCATCATCTGACGGTGAAACACGTCAATCAAAAGAAAAAACTCTATAATAAAAAGTAATATTTACGGAGTTTAACAGAGGGGATCGGATCATCTTCCTTAAGAACGTAGGTACCCTCTTGTATATAGGCGTATCCAAATATTAATAACAACAAGTTTTTCGAGACTCTGCATATGAATTTAATGAAAGGCACGTGGATACACCATGTAGATTAATTTTACCCAGGACCGCACTTGTAAATTATTACGAAAGGGGCTATTTTACTAAAACGGATAAGTCTAAAATAATGAAATATGATATTTACGATTTTTATTAAATTTAGATGTTCTGTAACAATTTACCACCCGGAAGTGTTTTTAAATCTATTTTATGAAAAACTTCTCATTCATTCTAAAATATACTTATTTAGTACACAACTAGCAGGCAATTTATTTTCTACACTTTAAGCTCTATAAGAATATATAATTTTGTATGCATCATTTATGTCAATAATATATATGGAAAAACCCATCTAGAATACAAACAATTACGTATAAGAATGTACTGACCACAAAGATACATATATTGTTTATTAAATATAATGATACTAGGTGGTGTCCATCATCTTTGGTATGGGGCACGTAGAGATGAAGAGCCAGGGGAGCAGTAAACTGGGATAAATATAAATCGTGACGTTACCATAACTACGTTTTATATGAAACAAAAATAGCAATTTTTTTTTATTGTTAAAACAACTAAACAAGGAAAACCTTCGCAATTTATACGAAATACAATATGATTATTTTCGAAATGCGGAGTAAAAATTTCACAGGCGAACGCAGATTTATAAAGCTCATTTCGATGTGTAAAAAAGAGGCGCTATTGGCCTAGAAACGACAAAGAAATGAGACCGTAATGCATATACGGTGCAATAAGGTGTGACAGAGACCGAGAGGGGAACAGACAAGTGAGGGCACCGCTGCTGCTAGTGTTCAGTTCATTCATCTTGATCAGTATCCAATCTCGAGTCATCGCAGCCTGAAACTCACAATGGTTCGAGCTGCCGATTTATATTCAAAGTACCCGGGGTTCGATCAGACACACGTTTTATACAAAGGCAGAGCCGTATTGCGAGAAAATTGCCGCGAAGAAATCATTCACATCTCCCTTTTAACTCAATATCGATTTTATAAAAAATACTTGCACTGAAGCGAAAAAAATAAACATTATTATAGACCAAATAAACTACTATCAAAATAGTTTTCTTTTTTCACAAGTTTATAAAATAAATCTCGCTTGAAGCTAAATAGACTTTTGGAAGTTGAACCGTTTTAATAATTGTATTTGATATTGGAATATTTTTAGTGTCAAAATTATCCGCTGAAATTCCAATCGAACTGCAATAGGTATATTAAATTATTTAGGATTATTATTGTGCGTTATTGTTTGCTCTGTTCTATCGTTCAGAGTTATTTGTGTATAGAAAACAAATAAATTTTAAAATGTGTTTTAAAATAAAAATAAATATTGGATTTACATTTTATTCACATCTACTACACACTTAATTACAATATAATCAATATAGCAATTTGGTAAATGTTAATTTTATGCTATATACATGATTATGTTTATTTTCATATTGGTAACAAAATAATTAATTTATACTTGCAGTTTGTTTGATTATCAAGCGAAATATTTTGACACTCTTTCGCGGTAGTACATTAAAATATATTTATTTAAAATAGATTTTTTCCTTCCTTGAATTAACTAGAAACTTGCTCTTATTTCAACTTCATTATTGCAAGAAACATAATATATACCTAAGTGCAATTTTTGGTGGAGTCGCCAATAACTACTGAGTTAATTTGTCACAAATAAATAAAAAACTGATTTGCTACTTCATTAACGGCATGTGATGCATTTAATAAAAAGAAATATGTAGTTGGGAAACTTACAAACATCTATGCTGTTGAACGATTTGAAAGCTGGATGATCTGGCAAGGTTCTCTTACCTGAAACAAAATACTGAAATATAAGTTAAATTACGAAGATTATAGAAATATCTTTAGGTACTTTAAAATATATATATATATATATATATATTATGGTATGAAATGATTAGCATACAGCATCACTGGACCACTGTGAAATAACAAAAAGAATCCTAAAGATCTAGGGCATAATCAGCAACGTCTACAACGAGCAAGTTTATCAAATAAACGACTAGACTATTTGAGAAGTGATGGTTCGTATTTTTTTAAAAAGAAATACAGAGTAGATTTGCTTTATGTCGGACATATGTTTTGGGTTACATAGACTCATATTTATTAGTTTTGGTGGATGAGTGAGTAACACAGTGAAAATAGTGTTTTGCGCGTTTCGGATAATTAACGTTATGAAATGTGTGTCAATGTTGAACGAAACCAGCTGATTGAACACGTAAATTTCAGCATGGCGTCGCCCGACAGCGAGGCGACTGCATGTACCCGGATATCCGTTCGACGCGATGCGAACGCGCGTGGCGATTGAAAATTGCAAAACGTCAGCACGGTGAACTCTTTTAACAGAAACCGATTGTTCACGCACAAATAGTTCATTTGAAAAATGGTCTCTCTCTCTATCACGTATACCTATCTATATACTATGTACGTATTTATAGCTAGGTATATATTCGTGAAAATGGAAAATGTAACAATGTTCATTGTATTCGTTTACATTGACAAATTTTATTTAACAAATATATGAACTAATCATTATTTTTTTACAAATTTAATTCACTAAATATGTAATCGAGTTTACCACAAATTGCTACCTATATTAATTTCGATATAAAATTAAAATATGTCATGAATAAAAATTATAAATCAAATTAAATTGGTTCGTATTTTATGACGTTTTGGTATTAAATTTTGTGCTAAGAAAATTTAGAAAATGCATTTTTAATTTATTTCGGAAACTATGACGAAAAACGCAATTATAATTCATGTGAAAATCGTGTTTTAACTATTGCATAGCGCGGAGAGTAAACATTGTAATTAAATATATTGAAGAAGAATGACGACTTTTTTGGGGAAGCTTAAGCGTAATTTCAAATATAAATTACAATAATAGCATATCTATTTAACGAGGGTATTTACATTTGTAGACAACAACGCTGGGGTAACACAATAATAACAGTGGGTTGTGCGAATGATAAATATCATAGCTATTTTTTGGAAGCATTTCGTCCATTTATTTTTAATGCAAAAATGTCAGCGACTAAAAAACGACTATTTATAACTGGGTGAAATTTGGCCACGAGTGTACTGGACACCCGGGGGATGTTTTTAATAAATATATCTCGACGCGAGACTCTCACCCTACACAACCCCGTCAGCTGTCACTGGTTTCCCCAAGCGTCAGTGGCGTAACATTTTAACCGAATACATTTTGATTTAACCAATAAAATGATATTTAAATTATTGCCTTTTCAAATTTTCTACAGACAATCTTCTCCAGAGCATTTTCAACAGACATTAAAGTAATAATAATAAATAAAAAAACTTCTCAACATTATTATATGTTTGGTTTACAGACACATTTTTAAAGACGCGTAAATACTGACTTAAAATCGTTTTGCAATATTGTTGAAAGAGTTATAAGTAGCGCTACTGATGTTTGGTTGGTTTGAAAGGAAAGAGGAGTAATGAATTCGTTTTCGAGGCATCGAACCCTTGCCCTTAATGTAGTGCAGACGGCCGGTGACATCAGAAGATATCGTCGGGAACTTAATACGCGCCGCAACCCATATCGTTCGGCATGCAACCATGAGCGGCCTCCCGGCAAAGCAAAGTAACCAGAGGAGACGAACATTTCGTTGGGGTCGCCACTAATATGTTTATAAGTGCGTGCGACACTGCGCAAATTGATATTTGCTGGTGACGGGGCACCGCCTTCGAACCAACTCCACGAGCGTGGTCGCAACCCAGAAGATTTAAAATTAGCAGATATTTTCCGCATGTGTATTTGTTTCCTCCGCTACACTGCTTATGCGCGTTGTCTTTTTCTTGTTGTTGTTCTGCCTCTCGCCTAGAAACCACCGTTCCTAGCCACGATACTTGTGATAATTAATTACTTCGTTGTTTCGCGCGAGAGAGATGATCTTCAAACAACAATTAAAACAACCGTAATTACTTTCGCGCAGTATTAAATGCGTTTGTAGTGTCGTATATAAGTTTGAATTTGGTAAACTTTATGGCCTCCACATATCAACCCTTTCGGCAATAAAATAATTTTACGCGCCTGGGCCGACCGCGACGAACTGCTGCTTATAATACGTAGTACATATCCACACTGTATCTACATACCTATATACTATAATAGTCTATAGATATAGTATAGAGTGGCTTTATCGCCGACCTAGACGTTGTTTTGCACTAATGAAAAACTAATTTATAGTTAACGCGGCACACTCTACCTCCACGATGGCAATACCCATGTAATTTAATATGGAAATTCAACGGTGATGGATGCTTAAGTGAAAATGCGACATTGTGTACAATGATTTATAGGCATCTAACGTCTACAATTATTATCCTATGAGTTACGTCTATCAAATCCTCAACGTCAAGTGTATTTCTTAGCAAGAAATTTACTGCGCAAAATTATCGTTAAATATAGCTTAACTTGCTGCACAACTTGCATGCGCTGTAATACAATGCATTTTCAAGATGCGACAACTACTACAGCGTCCTTTGTTACGTAAATTACGAAATGAAAACATTCAGTTCACTTAAATATATTCAGAAAACATATATAATTTACATACCTATAGCAAAAAGTGATAACCTTTGCTATGTGCAATAACTAAATTATAATTTGGCATGACATTTAAATAGAATGATTGAAAAGCTGTTGTAAAAGAATTTTCTAAGGATAGAGTTAAATGGTGAAAGATTGTCAAGATGTAAGGGGTTTTCTGCCACCCAATTTGATAGTAATAGGCATGAAGTTATGTATCTATGAAAAGCTGTTGCAAAGTTTATCGAAATAACATTTGAATAGTTGTTCAACCAGTATGCAAGTTAAGTTATTTAAATATCCCTGTCAACAGTTGCTAAAATATTTATAGAAACAAAAGTTTTGAATGAAATATTATAAACTAAATTAGTAAATAACGTAACAAGTTTCGAAATGAAACTTGAATAAAAGTATAATATAGTGAACAAACAACAAATATCTCCTAAAACTACTTTATTCATTATGAAGCACTGGCAGAGAGTAATCTTTCTAATATACTCATTAGAAGCTAAGATTTGCAGTTCTAAATTGGTTTTAATATCAATTTACTGATGACAATCTCGAGTTTAAATGCACAACAAAGTTTGCCGTCGCAAATGAAACAGCAACCGAAGAATCAGTGGCAAGAAGAGCTAGATTTAAATGGTGCGAATGTTGATGGAAAAGGCCACGATGATACCATTATCTGGTGCTGTTCCCAAAGGCATTAACCTGAGGAGGGTCTTAGCACTTGCGCAACCCTGAACCTCGATAAAGAAAGTGAAAGGCAAAGGGAGTCTGAAGAGACAGACAGTAAAATGCAATGCATGAAGGGAGAAGCTAACAGGACGATCAGAAATATCCATCAGATGGATTTGTGGTCGGAAGGAGTCGATGCTGGTCTGGGGGACACTGCACTCTGTGGTTCTCCCGCTGGTTAAGGGAGTTCTCTTCCAAGCGGAAGTGTTCGCTGTTGGGGCCTGCTGATGAATTATGGTAATTACACTGTGGTTTCCTTTTGCATATAGTACATAAAAAAGTTCACCAGCCACATTTTCGGGAATCGATTAGAAATTAATTTATTGTTTTACACACAGAAACGAATCTACTTATAAAACAATTTACGAACTAATAAATATTTATTAAACAATATCATTTCCGTTGGGATTGCATGCTAAGTTGCTATAATAGAATATCTGATTGCTACGATTGAATGTTTGAATGCTTGCGTAAACTATTAAAATATTTGAAGGACCTGCAGTTTTTGATTAATTTAATTCATTACAGAAATTATGAACTATGCTCAGAATATGTTTTCTTTCCGTTATGTACGAATGAAAATTTGGTATACGGGTCTTGTTATTATTATTATTATTATATTCCAGTACCTAATTTAAAGATATTTTTATAGTTCATTGAGTAATTCGAATAGATATTAGTTTCCATTAGACAAACAATATTGCACATACGTACGTTACTGCAATAGCCGAGTTGTGTACACGGATGTACAGTTGTTGATAAAGAAAACCCTACGAGAATGGTGCAGCAAACTGCATATATACATATACATATATAGGAAGACATTGATTTAAATTTCTGTAAAAGCTAGCAGCGCCTTTATTTATTTGTATTTATTTAATGACAGAATTGCATGAATTCGTAATCTATCTAGAACACACTATTCGCGTATTTATTAAGTAAATTTCTTTTTCTAAATCTCCATATACTGGAAGTTTAGACTATGAGTTTGATGGGTAAGGGTATGGGAATGAATTTGGAAGGAAAACGATGGCATTATTCTGGAACGCATGGGCTTAACGAGCGGCTAGCGTATAAAATGAACGATAAAACATATTGGAAAAAGAGGGAAATCGCCTGCGTTGAATTATAGTATTTTCCAGGGGTGCCCCCGCATCTTTTATACGTACGTTTCGTGTCGATTTATGTCAGAAAGAGATGATACACGCCTCCTCTTAACTCTCCCTTAGCTTCTTCACAACACTCGCCCTTAAATTTCAAATTCGTGTGACAACCTACATATATTTTTTACTACCGAATATATTTTATTTAAAAAAAAACAGAGGTTTACCCACTATATAATAAATTTTCACAAATATATATATATATATATATATATATATATATATATATATATATATATATATATATATATATATATTATATATATATATAAACAACGTATCGTAGAATAATTACTTTGAGACCAGCACTGCAATATAGAATGTAGATGGTTGAAGTGTTGTGAGTTTCGTGGTATATCATGAAGTACTGTTCTCATTTTGTCGCTGTAGTGACGGCACAAGCTGATGAACATGTGTGTGTGTGTGTGTACATGGAACCGTCATTGTTTTAGCTTTGTTTGCCAACAGACGCACATACACACAGCCATATATAGACAAATATAGAGCGTTAGCAAGCGTATGTTAGTTGCATCGCTACACTTATGTCACTAATGAAGCTGGAGTTTGGCCTACGAGTATTTACAGTGGCGCAGTTGCCCAAACATCGACAACTCAACACTTTTGAGAGTTGGGTTACCTCAGCGCGAATAAGATAATTTAATAATCGTTAGTTAACGGAGATGAGTACACAATAATAATAATAATATTATGGAAACAGATGATTCTAGCACACACTTTGTTAATTAGTTATACCAAGAACAATTTTAGAAGTATTAAGAAACATGGAAAATGTTATTACGAATTAGATTAACAGTTAACATATAGCGCCAGTGTGGCTTGTAATTTATGTATGTATGTATGTAATACAAATATGAATAGAGGTTTTGGTAAATGCGAAATAGGAGCTACAAAGAAATATTTAATTTAATAATAATTAAAATAAACTAGGCAAATGTAAATCAGACAACAATGGAACTTGTTATGAAATTCGAAGTAATACATTTTAACTAGACTCCAATGGTTAGTGTCCACAGTGTGTTTTTCAGTGGAAATGTGCATTTTGGTCATTCAATTAGTGAAAGTATAATATATTTAGAACTCTGAAGAAAATGTGTACATTTCCTGTATTTACTACGTATTAAATAGTAAAATGACCATCAGAAACAATAAACTTGAGTGAATAGTACTTTAGGGGGAGTGTCCCCTCGTAGTACAATGATTTCCAATGTAGTGCGCCACTGGTTTACATGTCACAATGTCGAAAAGCCCCGGACGTCAACTGGCGCATCCCTTTGTCCAGTAACCCCGACGCGGCCGTCACCGGTAGATTTTAATTTTCCGCAGGTCTCGTCGCTGTTTCAAAATACGCAAACAATGAGCGGATTTCGGCCGCACCAAAGCAACGTCGAATCACCGCCACCACCATCATCATAGCATACACCGACAGACTCTGGATATTCTATATAGGGGCATTGGCATTGGTGACAGAGAGTAAGGGTGTCCAGACTACCAAGCCAAACACGAGTGATGGATTACGCTACAGACGAGATGACATGAGAATTCCAGATATAAGCATATATGCACACACACATTCATACATACGTACACACACACACACACACACTCATGTACACACACATGTATCACAGTGTATACTCTCTTGCCATCAAGCGATATATGTTTGATACCAGAACGTATGATGTTTTTATATATATGTTATGGGTTTTGAAGGTGATTACAACTTCAATCAATGAATGTCCAAATGTATTAATTACTGATTCTTTTTGTGGTAAATCAATGACACGAGATCGTGTTACCATTGATTCCGCAATTGAGACCTTATATTAATTGTGAATCATTTAACAAGAATTAACTATTAAAAATTGACTTTGTGAAAAGAATTAATTGCAATGTATGTACCTATTTTTAATTCTAAATTTGATTCAGTCGATGAGTGAATGCTTTCAATCATGGTGCGTTGGCAGCGTCATCGACAACAGTGCAGCATCCGACGTATATGCATGCATATATACATATACAACTAAATAACGGATTGGTAAACGTAACAGAACAGAGAGCAAACGTCCGTTGGCCGCAACCATCCGAAAACGCGGAAATTATTCGAACACTGCATTTGTCAGCAATGTTTACAATTTGCGTGGGCGCCACATTGTATAAACACCATACGGCGAATACAATAAAGCCAAAATAATTCATTTATCATCGGCCAGTTGGGCGCAGGCACACTCTCCTATAGGCTCGGACCATAGTCCGAAACTACAAAAACACTAATTGCAAATGCTATACGCGCGCGGCGCTTTATTTAAATTGCATGATTCGTGCAATTCATTAACTCTAAACTAAGCTAAACAACAGACTGACAGACAACTAGCTATGTATGTATGTATGTACTTCATGTGAACATTGTCATCTGCGCACATATTACATATTTTCCATAATCAAACATCGACGTTCAAACAATTATTTAGATTACCTATTAGTTTAAATAAACGATGCACTGACAGATGCCACCATTGTGCTCTAAAAGACAACACGATATTGTACTAAAATAGAAATTAAATTATGATTGTATTCCTGTAACAATATTACCCTATTTGAATCATTCTTTTGCTCTACCTATATCTTATTGCAATTATTTACGTATAGATATACGATGCAATCGTTTGGTGCGTGTTAGCGGAAGAATGACCGTCATGGGATAGTAATACGCACGCATAGGAAACATAGTTAGCCGGAAGGAATGTAGGAAACTTGTGGTCCGTTTGGAGTATGTGCGCGGGACGTTACGTCCTGTGCAAGTTCCCCGAGGAATACGAAACTTGAACTTGTGCAAGCAGAACACTCTACCCGTAATGAGAAATTGTGTGATTTATGTCTCCTCCTCTTCCTCTTTAAGAAATCATATATTTTCTTTTAAATCTTCTTCCACATTTCTATTCTTATTGTGAACTAATTTAATTAAGATCATACAACAAAACTGACTGATGAATATTAAATGTAAAGGTTTGATTGAAGAAGTAATTTCATCATTTTAACAGGCTTCTTTTAATTATCTCCAGGACGATATGAAAATTAAACGAAAAAAAAAAAACAGGATAAGTTTCCAACATAACACGGTTTCACGGCTTTGTGCAAGAGCGCGATGGTAACATAGACAAAGAGAACTAGCGATTGCTTAAAATATGGTCTTAGTGATTATCGGAATAGTTCACCCAAGCAAGCAACGAATGAGGCGCTCGTTTTAGTTTCAACATGAAGTTTGCTACAAGTTTCACTGGCGTATTTTAGTTTTGTTCAACTTACCCGAGATGATTGTGTTGAAAATTAACCATACTCGCCACAGCCTAGTGCAGATTAATTTCAAAATAAGCACGTACACAACAATGCAAAGCATGGCTGGGTAGAGGGTAACATTTTATTGTGCTTCAAATACTAATCATAAGAACATTTTAACTCTTGACTTGATCTCAAGCGTATCTCAGTAACCTTTGTGTAAAAAGTATCTACGAAGATACTTTTTTTATTGTTAGTGAGTGAACCAGTAGTGCCAATGTATAATGCAGGGCCAGAGGCGGTTTGGCTGGAGCGAACGAACGCCAAAGAATTAACGGGGTGTGCGTTTTTCCGTTGCGCCAGTGGTTTGTTACGTTTCATAAAACTTTAGAAAGCCACTAATTACGAACCGGAAATGAAATTGAGATAATGGCATATCCCGACCGGAAGTAGGAAGCAGGAGCACAACAAACGCTAAAGAAATACGAGGAGCCGGCCGCCTCATTCGTTCCAAACATTTCTTTCTCCCTCCAACTCAAATGCACAAGGGACTTGTGTTTAGGTGAGTACAAAGCTAGTTTTTTTTTTGCTCTAAATAGTGTATATCTTGCTAAATAGAACTGATTTTAATTCCTGCAAAACGTGATGGTATGTAAGCTATATGTTGTTTAAGGGTAATTGTGGAATAGTACATGCTTATTACTAGTACGAATGTCTGTTCAAGTATTTATTTAATTTAAACTCGATTCCCAGGTAACTTTTTACTGAAGCGAAGAAATACATTAGATTTCTCTAGTTCGTTTTTTCTTCCTTCCAAGAAACAGCAACAGAGAGAGAAAGAAGAGTCGATAAAAAAGCTACCGTTAATTAAAGCAGAATCACTAGCAGTTTATTCTGGAGTTGAGTGGCTCATAAATCTCCAACTAACACAAGCTCATAGCAGAACATAAAAAATACTCGCGAGTCAGCTGTATTACGTATAAACATGTATAAAAAATTGTTCATAATTAAATCTAATTTTCATACATGAAACATTTTAGAAAGAAAGTGGAAATATAAATTATAAAAACGTCATATGTTTGCCTTTTCACTATATTTATCAATGGAGTAATGTCGACAACTAAACAAATTAAACAAACACTTGTTTGCTTTTAACAATTATTAAATTTTATTTCAATTACCTGAGTGATATTCATTGTTTTTCGGTGATTAATTTAATTATTCTATAGTTCTATAGGGTGGGGAGGTCTGTGCATCTTAAATTAAAATACATTAATGCTTCATCTGACGCATTTTATCATTTTACATTATCAAATCTAAATCAGGATTACTTTCGAAGCGTACCTTAATACCTCGAAGAATGTAAAAATCTTTAACAATAATCCTTGAAAATATTAATTAATATTTAATTTCGCCCCGCGACAAATCCGATTATGGTATTAAGTAAAGCAATAAAATATACGAGGGAATCAGTTCGTAAGACGATGCCGATGATGAAGTACGATGTAAAATGCAAGAAGTAGAACAAATGTTCCCGAGGGACTTAGGGCCAATCAGGTATACGTACACCTGGCGCGATCTATATTCAGTGTTCGTCGTTTACAAACACCTTCGATACAGAAGAGGTCAACATGAAACGCAAAGCAACATACACCCGCGTGGTACCAACAGCGCCGAAGAATCTCCCGCGGGTGTGATAAACCTAGATTAGTTACAGCTTCAGAAATTTAGAATGAAGTTCAATTCTTGTGAGATTTACATCTCTGGTGCGATAACAATATCAACGCATGAATTATTTGCAGAACGATGAAGCGCGTATTTTTGTGATGTTTCCAGGCGACTAGTATGATAATCAGCTGTGTGAAATGAGATTGGAAATATATACCTATAGGTACTTTTGTATAAAATCACATATCTACATAAGATATCCATTCTGAACGAAAAAGAGAAAAAAAAAAAAAAATATATATATATATATATATATATATATATATATATATATATATATATATACATATATCTCGAAGATGAGAAGGTAGAAAATCGTAATGCACGTACGTAGTGAGAGGTGAAGCAATACTGCCGCGGGGATTCGATCGCGGCTCTCCGAGAAGGTGGAAATCTCACTCGTAGGA
This sequence comes from Nebria ingens riversi, assembly GCA_018344505.1. Classification (NCBI taxonomy): domain Eukaryota; kingdom Metazoa; phylum Arthropoda; class Insecta; order Coleoptera; family Carabidae; genus Nebria; species Nebria ingens. Next base: position 38,742 of record JADQWA010000002.1, read on the forward strand.
ATTCCAACGTGCTGAATCTCTATCTCTTTTGAACCCATGATCTCTGTCTGCGTCGCACGCACACGGCGGCGGAGTCGCCAGGGACACATTTCGCATTAATGCTGCCGATATTCGAAAAGTTCCCTTTATCATCGCGAGAACCGCAGGCATCGCTGATGCACGATCCACACATTCAAATATCATACATACACACACACACACACACAACTACGGAGTGTCATAATTTATTGCCTTGGTTCATATCTTTGCACATAAAACACAGTTCGGGTTCGAATTCAGGACCGAGTTCTAAGATACCAGCACAACTTTGTCCAACACGACTCTTTGCGTAGTTGAGAAGTTTAGACGATCGATCAAAAGTCACGATTTGTGACCAAGCTTGTGTTTTCAAACAGAAAATAGACTGTATAAGGGGTAGGTATCATTTGAACAAGATCATCAACACATCTTGTTCGAATGATACCATTTCAATAAGATCTTATTGCAGAGATACCTTTTATACAGTCTGTATATGTCAGCTTACAAATCACGACTTTTAATCTAATGTCCAAACTTCTCTTATACTACACTACACTACACTACACACTCTTAAAGAGATTATGATTTGTGGCGCCTGTGTCCAAACATCATATTGAGATTGTATTCTTGTGTTCTTTAAACATAAATCAATATATTTTATACTTTTTGACACTTTCGACAAGACATAAATATCAACATTTATAGAGTTCCAATCATTGCGAAAGTTTCAAACTTACTTCAAGATCAAACTAGTTATATATGCAAAATAAAAATAGAAGATTCACCAATACAAGTTGAAAATATTTATATAGTATAATATAGTATAGAATTTCAACAAACTAGTTCTCGGATAATCTTAAATTACGGATAATCCATACTAAACTTTATTTTATATTATTAATGCATAATATTATATATTTATCACCACATTTTCATAGAAGAACATACTTAAGAAATATTTGTAATAAATTATATTAGAAACCATGGTTAATGCAAACTACGGATAATTTAAGGCTATAAAGACTCAGTGGTAGACGTTGGCCAAGAAGATCAGTTCAATGATGGTAAAGACAAAAAAAAAAAAAAGAATGCCTGTAAATAGTATACATATATTGACCCGGCACTGGTGGTAGTGCTACGGGTGTAGGTTTTGGTAAAGCAGAGGCAACGATGCAAAGAGCAAAACGTTAATCCGGGTAGTAGTAGTGTGCAATTATTTATCTTCAAAATCCATCGAGGTAGACCGTTATAGCTGTGTGTATGTTGTGTAACCTGGTGCATGCAGCGGCCGGATTTAAAGATTTATGGCGTGTATTTGTACATGTCAGGACAGCAGCAGGGAAGTGGTGATAGTGTGTGGTGCTGTTACGCCACCGAAGCACCGACGACCGAGGCTTTTTGAATCTCGTGTATGTACACGGGTCACAGCGCCCGCCATGTATGTCAATGACTGATCGCTGCGCGACACGTAAAACGAACAAACGAACGCAAACGCGCTGCCACACTGTCAATACACTAAATATATTCACTTGCATTCTTCACCGCCCACCCGAAACACACTAAGAATTAATTCTAATCAATATTCACTGACATGGGCGTACAGGAAACATCTAGAACGTATACTCATTTAAGAATACCGCAGTTACAATCATTTTCTTTAATCCGCTCCCAAGATATGCAAAAGGAAAAAAGCCCGAGAGGAATAATATAAAAAGTTATTTGTAAATCTGTATCGCTCTCGTAAAACTGTTAATGTTCATGCGCGTCTGTCGGGAATAGACCTAGACAGTTGAGGCTGATGGCCATAAAGCAAAATGTGTCTACAAAGTGAAGGTCTTGGGGTCCCTCGGGTGCAATCAGTTCAGATTAGGTACGGCCGAGCGGTGAGGATCAACTTCTGAGCAAATAAAAATATCGTTTTCTAGCGGGAGGACATTATAGTTAGGGATAAGCTAACATGCTGCGGGCTGCGCCGGATATTTCAGTCCGTAGGTGTAGAATATTGACGAAGGAAATGTTGGTAATACACATTTTCTGTTTTCAAATCAAACAGTCTAAAAATTAATCGAAATTGTGCGCGTATCTTGATAATATCGTCATCAGACAAGTGTCGTGAAAGACTCATACAATTTTCGAATGAATAGATTATTATTATTATTTCATTTAATTAGAGACGTGCGATATTCATTCCTTTATACTATATATATATTTACTTGAATAATAAATATAAATTTATGAAATAACCTACATTTTAATTAGATTTCAAGAAGAAGAAGCTTTCATTTCAAAGATAAAAAATAACAAATTAGCATGGCGCGTACATTAATATCAAAGCCACAACGAAGCCTCTTTTCTAATGACCCCATATGACGCAGCAATTCCAAACCACACCATACGTTACCCGATGTTAGAGTGTGGTATTAGGAAGAAGAAGAAGGTCTCGCGTTGGTGGTGAGAGAACTGGACGACCCATGAAATAATTGTGGTTTAAGTTGTGCAGACGCGACCGTCGGGTTTTATGACGCAACGAAGATAATTGTTCCCGGTGGTTGTTCGCTCGCAACCCCGATATTAGTTATGAGCGACGATGCAGAGCAATATGTAACACACGGTTGCGCATTGGTGTCGGTGAAACAGTTACAGCTCCCGAAGGTGCGCGCCACACACAAAAACCATTTCCCAGTGAATTTTTCAAGTCGCGTTATGGTTAACGGCATTTGGTGATGTACGGAAACTTTGGTGGCGAATTTAAATAATACACTTTCCGTTCGTGTCCACAAAGTTATTGCAACTTTTTTTTTGTTCTCGATGATATATGACGCAAATGTGACCGGTCTTGAAATGTGACCATTGGAGACATCAACGTTTATACTTTTGAATCTATTTGATATAACTCTAGATTTGTTTCTCGTTGTGTTAGCGTATGGATAATTGACGACATGTGCTACTATTATATGGTAGAGGCTGGGTGAAATGTGGTACTGGCTTACCGGCACGTCGCTGGCGCATTTACCAACTTATATTTAAATTTATGTCCATGGTATCAGCGTAGCGTACGCCAGTGTTAATTATTGTCGCGATGGGCTGTTTAATATTGAACAACGCGCTCTCTATACTATTGCATGTAATCATACACGGTTGACATATGTTGAGAATTCATATATTTCGTCTTGTCAACGGTGGCACCATCTCTGTCTCACCATCGCGCTTGAGATACGAACGTATGTTTGTTGTCCTTGTTCACGTTCAGTCATTTGTATGATGCAAATGTGCAGTTTGTTTTTCTAAAGCGATACCTACATAGACGCGGCGCGGCGTTGTTTTAAAATCCGAGCTCACTGACCCAAACCTCCGGGCGACTGTTCCCTCGCATAAAACACCGACACGGATTACCGGAATATGTTTAGCTATTCGAAACTGTTTTGTAAATATTTTAACTCGTAATACTCATGTTCATTCACTGGTGACGTTATTTTTGTTTTGTTTTATTATAAACTTAGTAGTTATATGAATGGTGTAAAAAGTATGCTTTAGGAGTAAATTTGTTTTTAGAATCGAGTAATTATTAATGTGTTTGTTTGTCATTTATAGTACAGTATGACTAAATAAATAATCGTTCATTTTTGTATTAATGTAATTTATTAATGCTGTGTGCCTTGTGCTGATATTATCAAATGGCTGTAACAATGAACAAAGCTGCGAGAACACAGTATCATAATTATGCAAATATAACCGTAGACTTATTGCCTGATTTTCTTTGTTCAATAAACACAAACTTTAACAACAAAAGCACGCTGTGCGATGCATAATTAAGTACAGTGGCGGGTGCGATTTATTTTGACAGCTTCGCTTACTAGGGTTGGGGCGCAACTAATATCAACTGAATTTCATTACAACTAGCTACTCGAGACATAGACGAAACATAAATTTTATGTTATCTTAGTGTATGAAATGATTTTATTCATAAGTGTAGGTGTAGAAAAGAATAATTTAACATATGTTGTTCATTCGAAAAGAATTTTATAAGTAGGAGAGAATAATAGTTGTTGAAATTGGTGGATTGTAATTAGGATAATAGTAATATGTGTTAGTTTGGGATGCAAGTGGTCAGGGGGTCATGTTGTTTGTGCGTATTCATTTCGTTGGTGCGGTCAAGCGTGGTCGCGATACCGATAGCGAATTGCCGTATTGGGGCGACCGAACGCGTTGCGTTTGCATACGACACGCACTCAACCAACAACTATTTTCACTACAACATTTCATATTTTCCCCCATTTACGGCTTTGAAAAGCTTGCGCCACAAGAATACAACCTCTATTATTATTATATCACATATAGGTATGTTTGAAAAAGAATGAAAAGCAATGTCTTCCGCCCGACAAGTCTAGATTAAATATTGTGAAATATGTCAAGTGACATTTCCAACATATTCAAAATCAGTCAATCTCGCTACACAACGTTGGTGTCTAAGAGATATGATTGCTACAGCAAAGCTTCGCGCACAATACTTCCGTCATCTATTGGCAATTGTTCGGCTCGATTGTCACGGTCGTGTACTGCATTACCGATGATCACAGTTTCCTTTCAGTACCGGAAGTGAAGCGAGAGCGTTCCCGCTCTCTTCTTCGCTGCAACACATATCTCTCTTCATCCATTCCATCGTGCTTCTTTGCAAGTACTATATACGTAAAGCTATTTGCAAGATATTGTCGCGCCAGCCATGTACTTATCCAGAATGCACTTGTGTGTGCACTGGTCATTGAGCCATTGAAAGCATTCCATTATTCGCATATTTGAAACTGAATCCCACGTGTGCATCTCTCGGAGATGTGAATTATTTTGAATAAAATCGCCGTTTGAAAACATCAACAAATTTATTGTGTATAAAGAATTCAATATTCGTTCTTTAATATGAGTGCTTGTTCCACTTCTGTATTCATTAGTTTCATTAATTCTTGACATTGAGCAATATATATATATATATATATATATATATACATATACATAAAAAGAATCACTTGACAACAATTTCATTATTCGAGCCGATTTCTTTTAGCATCAATTCCACTTGACGTGGTCCATCGAACGGCGCAAGCATTAACAATCTCTCAAACATGATGAGCGGATGCATACTCTTCCCGGGCGAGTAATTATATGCAGATTAAATTAAATAGGCGGCCGGTTTGTCTCTGGCATCGTGTGCTGGTTCGCACCGAAACAATGACATCGCACCTCCACATTTACTTGTAATAAACGGGGTTATTATACGCGCCAGCAATTACGCTACATGAAATGTCGCTCGTAAAACAACGCGAACACTACACACACACTCTGTTGCTGTTGTTCGCCACGATTAATGACGTTACCATCATATAACATACATACATACATATATAATCCCTTTCTATTCATCTAAGTATAGATAATCGTATCAAATATTTTTAAATTTACAAGTTTCCTCTAGATATAATGAAATAAATATCTTGAGGGTGTTAAATCGATAGGTAGGTAATGAAATTATTTTCATTTAGTTGGTGAGTTGGATAAAGTCGTTTTGGTTTCCTAAATCCGAATTTTTGTTGTTGATCATTGACAAAAGACACAATTGAATACTTGAAAGTAAGTGATTCTATTTCCATAATGTTCGTCTGCTGTAGTAACAAGTCATATCGCTTCCTCGGGGATAGCGTTCATTGTTAGTGTTATTGTACGAAAGTTCTCCCGGAAGAGGAAGAGATTTCTTTAAGTTAGTTCTCGTTTCGGGGACTGCTTTATTGGAATCATTAGGTGTATTATCTTTCAATGCAAGTGCTTTGTTATTCAAATAGCTACTAGATACTGGACAAAGCTGAGGATAGAAACAATTTTCGAAGCAATATTTCGTTGAAGAAATGAATTCAAATGCTATCGATGCAAAACCGTTGTGCAACTCTATAAGCGCTAATGCTTCGTGATATACTGTAATATTTGCGTTCATATGCAGCCGGGATTATACGGGATATTTGTGTCATAATGCTCGATATTAAAATGTTAATGTCGAAATTGTGTACGGTGTATACGCGCCCCGTATCTCCACAGTTTATGATGATACAAGTTTGATACAGGGACGCCGAGTGGAATGGGGAACAGGGAGTTCATTCCGCGGAGTTAATTAGACAAAACTTGAGCGCAAGAACGTTTTGATAACTACATAAGCAAAATTCACATCCCTCTTCTGTCCCGACGCCGACGTGGGGATGGGGCAGCTGAGGAAACGATAAAATTTGTCGGTTTTGGGGCAGGCGAACTTGACAGAAAGGGGACCACAACTTGAAAATTTGTTATGATGAGAAACCGAATGAAATTTATAGCTAGTGGTTAGGGTGGTTTTAAAAAAAAAAATATATATCACCTAAGACTGTAATGACGATTTAACTCTCTATACAATAAAAGCCGCATTTACACCTTTATTCTGTTCGTTAGGATATTTCATTGTTTACCAATCCTAATGAAATGTCAATACAAAACGTAATGTGACACAGAAAAGGATATAATTTGATATCCCATGAACCATGAAGGCCTGAGTAGATTAGGAATGATCAAAAGATATATCGACAAGCTACCTTTCCGTAAATCGTTTAAAAGTTATATTATACTATATCATTATATGCAAAGTGCATATGTCCTGGTTAATTTTGAAGTTTAATTTATTTTGTGCTTCAGTTAGAAAACTATATATATATATATATATATATATATATATATATATATATATATATATATATATATATATATATATATATATATGTATAAACCTGCTAAATAATGATAATAATCAGAATATTTGTTTGAAATAAAAGAACTAGATATAGCACAAGTGTAGCAAAAATGAGCAGTTGTGATATTAACGCTTGCAGGCTTGAAATAATTAATAACCACTAACAAAACAATGATTGTAAATTTCTAATTAATTTATATGTTTTGAATTTCTTTGTTTGTTAAAATAAAAGACAAAGGACGTATCAAGCTCTAAAGTTGGCTGGTGTCTCGAGGGCATTATTATAATTCTCTTTATTGCTTCCTTTTTCAGATGTTACACACTTCTCGCGTTTCGCCAGACTCATCAAATCTTCCATAAAATAAAATAACAAAAACAGATAAGAACACTGAGTTCAAGTACCAATAAGCGAACAACTTGAACTTGGATTTAATCACAGAAATATATGTAAATTAAATTTTAAAAAAAATAAAACATTTTTCTTTAGTGTTGGCCATTTTGTTTCCGATACATATAACCCATACCATCATGTATGTATGTATGTATGTACGTACAGGATCATTACCGAAAATCCATTATTTATCGAACAATTATCAGTACTTAATCAACAATTAATCACCGAACAGGGCTTGGTTATTTTTAAATGAGCACTGGAAAACAATGATAATTACAGTATCGGAAAGTGATTATGGGTCGAGTCGACGGTTATAACCCAGGCGGGACGAGGATGAAAAATAAACACTAAATCTAAAGAAGAGAGATGGGTTATATAAGGGGTTGCCTTATTAATTTTCCGAGCGACGACGCAAGCGCGTAAACCCCTGAAAGTTGAGGGTGCGGTATATAATAGGGAAAAGGGCAGGATACCTTTTGATATATATTTTTCATCTCATCATCCGTCAATAGGCTCGCAGGTGTGTACTCCACGCAGTAGTGTTCGCTCCGTCATTAAATAAATCCAGTTCAAATAAAACGTACCTATACAAAAGACTCGGTCCAACTAGCTAGACACTCAATATATTCTTTAGCAGCGGATTATATATGTTTGTAGGCCATCCGTCATCGTTCATTAGAATTTTCTTTTACATTTGTAATAACAGTCTTGATGCGAATGGTTTCGTCAGTAAAATCAATGTTTTTTTTTAATGATAATATCAAAAAGTCCTGTCCTGTACAAAGCCCTTATAATCCGATTCTGCCAATTTGAAAAGCTGCAGTGACCGGCTGTCGGCCAGGGAGCCATTCATTCAATGTCCTTATCTTTAACATGCCATCTACAGTAGCCATTATATACATCAACATATTGGCAAGGGTAAAAGAATAAGCCACTCGAACCACCATTTTCTGTTTAGCGAAATCGAAATACAGTTTGTTTTATTATTACCAAATACCGATAAACCATTATTATACAACATTTTATTTATTCTTGTATGTATGTATGTATGTATGTATGTATGTATGCTGGCGTATCGTTCGTTTTAATGGTGATCGTATCGTGAACGCGCTGCGCTCGACTAACAATAGGGAATACTTAATTTATGTGATTAAAACCATGGTTATTTGTTATCTGTTGTGTGCGTTATAAAATGGGCTGGTTATTGGACGCGTGCTCAATCGATACACAACGATGGAGATTCTATTTGAGGGGCGAATTCACCAGGTGGACTAGTGAGAATTTTTCAAATGTAACGTACATAAAGACAGCTCAATTGAATCAAGGATTAGTGATTTGATTAAATGCATTGTAATGTATAACGATAACGTTTTGGATTGACGTGAGGTCATGTAATCGATAGCGAATAAAACCAAGCAAACTGGCTGCCAAGCGCATATGCATACAATGTCAAATTTCAACATCCGAAGACGATCAATTTTGCGGCAACGCGAACGTTATAATATATAATAGACAGGCGTCTCTATCACTCGTTATTACCTGTAATCAAATATTGACAGATTTAAAGTCGACTAGATATAATGAACCATTCCATTTCTGGAAAACTCGTGTTATTATTTAAAATGCAACCCTGAATGAAAGACAGACAGACAGACATACAGACAAGTGAAAGAGCGCCGCGGCGCTAAAGGAACTTCGGTCGATGCAATCAATACGGTTGTGCCGCGTATACGTGAGACAATATTTGAGTTTTTCATTCGCATTACCAAGCCGTTTCTTCCCGGCCGACGAAACGGGCGTAGCCCCAAATTTTCACAAATAAGACACTGTTCTAATTCAGTTATCTACGTCGCTAAACAAATACGCTACTTGTAAATAGAGTAACACAAACGGAAATAGAAAAATACAACTTCAATTCATACATACATACATACATACATACATACATAGATACACATATACGTATGTATATCAAGAAAATGTCTATACCCTAGCAATCATTTACTGAAACATCCTTTGATTACACGCCTGGTTTGAACCTTTGGTAGAGGCAGGGTTATTTAAATCGATGCTTTAAATTCGCTTGCAAGTGCGAAAATCTGTTGCAATCCCAACACGGCCGATGTTTCAGTCGATTCGCTGACGGATAGAAATAAAGAAAGAAATTAAACATTTATTGCTTGTGCAATATAAATAACGTATAGGTAAAACACGCTTCGAGTTTTACCGATGAACGATGTATCATTTATCTACAAAACAGGTGTCCACGTTCCTCGGGGCTCGATATTATAAATATATTCTGGCACATTAAAAATTTAAGGGTCTCGATGAAGGAAATGATGAAAGAAAAAATGAACAAATCAATAGATATATGATGAAAGAAGAAAATTGATTTTGTTGCTCGAAATGTATAACAAAGCATCATTTGTTAATTCGGAAAAACTTTATTTATAATTGAAATCTGCGTTCAGTAATATATACATATTACGTTTTTAATATACATACATACATACATAGGTATCTTTCTTTTATTCCGCGTTTGGGGTCATGTTATTTCGAGAAAGTGAAATAAAAACGTAAACGGAAAGGGAATATTCGATCCGATCCGATCCGATTCGAATTTGGAAATGCATCAGATCTCCACATGAAGAGGAATCTTATTATTGATAGCGGATTTGGTCGCAAAAGTATCTCATTACAGCTCTGAATGCGACAGCACAATTGGAAACTAGTTTCAAATCGGATTATCTCCTTCCCCTCCAAAATACTCGATTTCAATAACACCGGGGCTCTATAGAGAAGCTCCATTGAAAGAAGTCCCTTGGGCTTGCACCAATTCACAGCCCAGGTATATGAATACGTAGGTAGAACCATACCCACGCTTCAAACCCGACCCGCTCTGCTATGATCACGGATGCGCAGAACTTCAATTAAAACTAGGCTGTTTGGGTATCATTTAAGTGAGAATCCTTTGAGCGCACACCTCGTAATTATTTTCCACATGGATATCAACGTGGATGATTGATTACAAAGAATAAATGTCTTTCGTAGTTACATACATACATACATACATAGAATGACTTTATTCAATATCGCTTGTATTAGTTATACGTATACAATTAAACAGTTACTGTCAATGGTATCAGAATATGTCAAGCGTCTGTCTTCGTTAGGGTGATTGGATTGCGAGTCACCCAAAACTTGTGCTTGACACGGAACTGCCATCACTTACGTCGCGGCTGACTGAGTTATGACGCGCCAAATTTTATGAGCGTTTTTTTCTTTTCTGTATGCCTGCCCTTATCTTCCTGAAATTAATCGTACACGCCCCACCCCGCTACTGGTTTAATTCCAGTAATGCACGGTTTTACAAATGACTAGGTACCGGTGGAAAAATCATCAATTACCTGTGTAAACATTTTAATCTAGCTAGCACCCATTATGAAATATTGCATATACTTCTATTGCAGGTACACTGCTCTCTTTTGTTGCCACATTTCATATGTATAGCATTGCACAAAAAACATCTGAACACGTATCTATGCGCAGCCAGCGTGCGTGATCAAGTTGCAGTATTAATTTTTCAAATAGAAAACAGAAAAGGATTTCTATTTGATAAAATTCTGAATGTTGCTGAAGAAAAATAAGAATATTTTTGCGACACAAACTAGATCTGAAGAAGATATAATAAATTCGGTTTGTGACTGAAATGGTTCCAATCATCCAAGTCACATATGAAACAACTGAAATTCTGCTTTCCCTTGGCTTCGACTTGGTATAATAAGCTTCGTATAGTTTGGCTCGTGGCCGAATTAGATTGCCCAAATGACAGATATACCCCAGCGTTTTCGGGCCTCCGGGGACCCGGAGACCACTGCCCCAGAACCAACGACGATTGTCTCATTGTGATGACAGTTTTATCAGAACTTTATCTCAAACGCATTAATGACAATAATTTATTGGCCAATGCGTAGATATTTTTTCATCCAAACTAAAAAGATATGGTGGTCTTACTTAACCAACACCAACAAAATTGTCTTATAAATAAATCCGGGTTTATAATAATAAATACGTTGCTATTTTGGTTGTACTGCGCTGCTTGTTGTGTAAAACTGCATTGTAAGGAATTATTAGCGAAATTGTTAATTTATTGATCGAGAATGAATTGCAAATACAGGAAAGAATAGTCGTATGCAACATGAAGTATTTTATTGGTGTCGCAGCTAGGTTGACAAATGACTTTGCCATTGTACATATATTGTAATTTATAGAGTTAACGATGCAATGTTAAGCTACTTTTCGAAATATCGCTGGCGCTTAACTGACATTAATGCTGATACATACATGCATAATTAACATTATATACGTTGTATTATCATTCGCGATTCAAGTGCACGGAGAAACAGGAGTTTGTATTCATCAACGACCATCATACGTACAATAATACACCAGATGATTTATGATTTATTATGCAGCAAAGCTAACAATATTAACACCATCACAGATTGTCTTTATTAGTTTGCTTCACATAGAAGTCAACTGCCACCGTCGGCGCCGTAGTTACCTATATGAATAAAAATGTATGTTCGACAGACAGTCTGCACGAAGAACAAGACGGCAGAGAGAGAAGTTTATACATTTTTGTAGTAGTCATAGTTGCTTCTGGTATCGATTCCATCCTGTGGTGAGAAACTTGGATTTGTTTTGAAATATCCTATTCGACTTTTGCTGCAAACACGTCATCATACATCGGGTGTTCACTTGTCCATGTGTCAGACGGACAAGGTATATAGGAATCATTGGTACTACCTGGTACTACGGCGCCATATCACGTGACGATCACCCTCTGAGTTCGTGTTAATTTATTTACGACAACCTCCCAACAGCCCCGGGACCCACGTCCTAGAAGAGTTCCTTAAATATTCATCTGGTGTGAAATATATATAGGGACTCACTCGTTATTACCAATACTACCAGCGGAATTAAAAATTGAATGTGTCAGGATAATTATTATATATGCCAGTCATTTGAGCGTATGTTTTGTATACACTGCGAGTGTTGTTTTAAAAAAAAAAATGCACACGCACCGTGCCTGGTACGCAGGCTTCATCGCCAACAACCGACATTAATCGATTCTTGAGTAAATCGAGTTAATTTGGTTGGGGGTGGCAACAACTCCCTTCCGTCTATAGGTACATAAAGAGTCATCCAAATGCTTTAATAATAATAATAATAAAAGGTCATCTAGTATATACTTCTGGTTTTTGTTTCTTCTTAATAAAATACATTAAGAAATAAGTATTAATAGTGTATGGTTGAATACAGATGTCGGGGTTGATTGTTGATTTTCGTTTATGATGAGGGTGTTTGTATTTCCTTATTTTTTCGTCTTTTTTGCGAGACAAAGTGCCGATATACTGATGGAAAGTTGACATGCAGCAGCTAGAGTGCGAGTTGAAGACATGTCGGGGTCGAGTTGAGTATCGCCGTATATATATATATATATATATATAGGAAGTAGGTAGGACATGTTGTCGTAGATGGTGCCATTTTCGAAACCAATATTTACACGGCGAAGCAGTAAATTTGATGCTGCGACGACATCTCCCGCAAAAGCAGCTCTAGCTACAGCAAAGGATCTGATCTCTTCAAATATTTGCCCCGCGGTGAGAGGTATTACTCAAGTGGAATATAATATATGACGCAGAAAAGCTTGCCAACACACATGTCACATATCAACACACACAAACAAACAAACAAACAGAAAAACGAGTCGTTCGTTTACGAACATGTATGTATGTATGTATGTAAGTCGACAGAAATGAAAGACGCTAAATCTCTGAAGAACCCAGACGAATGTTTTTCCTCATATTTCGCTTCAGTGGCAGTAGATGCACATTAGGAAGACGCGAAAGAAAATGAGTTTTAATGATGTGTTTATAACGATAGCAGCACCACACCGTGGTCGCGGTGCGGTGGAATAACACAAGTGCTGAGCACGATGGCATTTCAACAGATTATACCACAAAGTGATAATTTGGATAAGATGAACACGAAAGAAAAAGGAATTATTAATCCTGGCTTCGCGGAAAGAAATTACTCTCAGAGAACCTTATATTTTTGTTATCTTTTAGCAAAGTCTACAGTTTAGGAATCCAATTTACGTACTAGTAGGCGAGGACACTTGAGTGCGACCATGCTGCATAAAACTAAAAGTTAATCAAAGAAGATTTCTTTTTGATAGGTAGGTACTAGAAGTACTGAACCGTTTTCAAGATGAAGAAAAGAATAAATCTCAGCAAATACTGAATAGATGGAGACATTTCCATTTATTAAAACAATTGATGATGTTTGCTAGTCGTTCAGTTCATGAGCGCCGATGAGTAATTAGCGAAAATATCGTGCTTTCTTTCGGAATATCGTGACTTAACACTAAGCGTGATGACTACCAACATAAAAGAGGTCGTAATCAATTGTGCGCGTTGAATAATTTGCGATTTTTACCTTCAGATACCGTATAATCTAGATCCAACAAACACGTTTGTGAACCCAAAATATTTTAAAACCTTTTCCATGTGATTTACTTCTATTTATCACTATACCATTATGGCGGAAATAATGTGATGTATAGATTGATTTAACGCTGTTGTCTGGGGACTGCACATGGACACAAATTGAAAGTAATGCCTTTTCTAAGTTGACAATAAAAACAGGGCTTTGAGAGTTATTTTTATTTAATTTAGAAACATGCGACCCAGTTAATAATTAAGTGCCAGTATGAATAAAATTGACACCACTAGGTGGTTTTAATCCACATAAGATTCATATATTTGTTTTAGTTATGGTGTTTGCTAATACCGTTAACTATGAATGAATTATTTTTAATGCTTCTTTAAAGCAGAGAAAAGTTTTGTAATATAAATATGAATGTATAAAAATATGGTGTGGTGTTAGTGCTTGGTTGACGATTAATCCGCTCGCTAGACTAAGAAGATGGCAACGGCGCGGCGGCAGAAGTACGGTGCAACAACTGCTAACGCGCGCACATGATCCAAATGGAAGTCGAGAAGGGATTAGAACGAATTCAGCCTTATAATGTAAATTTCTGGTTGTGAAGCGGCCGAGGCCTGGAGCGCAAGCGAGGCGGTAAAAGCGACCGGTGGAGAGAGAGATAATTATGCAGTCGAGCGGTGAGAGCGGGCCTTTACACGGCTTCATGGTTTCAAATCCGATTAATCTGTCCCTTTGGACGACACCGGCGTCGCATCATGGCAAACGTACAGACACAGCATCCGTACACTAGTGTATAGTGCTACCACATGACGTCGCGAAGAAGGTAACAGTACGCCATCAAATGTGCTACTAGAAGACGAACATATTTTACAAGCATAGCAAAAGCTTGAAAATTAATTAAAGTCACGTATGAAACTCGTTTTTGTTTTACGAATTACAGTTACTGGAATTTCCTTTAATCAAAGAAAAGTAGGAATATAATTGGAAATCTCGTTCGCGATAGTTGTTATCCAATAATCGAGATCAGTGAAAAATTTAAAAAAAAAAACGAATTCGTGGTATGGTTGAGTAATGGGTGCAAGGTAATGATGTAGGTGCCTAGTTGTGTTAATGTGATTTGCATGTTTAATGCGGTCCTGTGGTGATTGGCTGCCGCTGTCGCACGGTGGAGCGCGCACGGAGATTATCGCTAAATGTGGATTTCACAGAACGCCTTCCTCTCATTCCGCACGTTCCGCGTCTATTTAACCAGCCTGTACCCGCCGCTAATTGATTTACTTTCAGTTGCGAAACTATCGCACGTGCATGCCAACGTGACTTTACTCGCAATACCTACAGCTACAACATGTGCTGATGGTCACTCATTTTACAACGTTTAAAAGGATTAAACCACCATGGACGTCTCATCATCCAACCAATATCTAGTTTACCATATTCCACACCCAAAATTCATTGTATATATTGTTAATTCACTGTAAAAGTTGTGTTCTTTAAACCAATAATAATTGTTTAAATAAATTGTTTTTCCCCCAATAAAAACAATCCTATATATTATTTTGCCTAAAATAGAGGGATCAATATTTTGTCTAAATGTTTTATTCAAGAACGATGTTTAAATATCTCTTTCGTTTGTTACAATATAAACAATAAATATTAAAACAACAAAAATAGTCATGTTGAATCTCTAACGAGTGATGGCAAAATATAAATTAGAAAAAGGACTTTGTTTTGCAAAGCAAACGAATCGTTCTTTAGTAATGTTATTATTAGAACTCGAGAGGAATAACAATACATCCATTATGAACAGTAGCGTTCGAATTTCAATGTGCAGTATTGTGTATGGTGTTAGAGTAAACAGAAGACATTTACCAAGTGAAAATAATGGTTTAAGAAAATAAGCGGGCACTTAAAAGTGTATGTGTAGCGTTGTCCGTCCAAGCAACGGCCATACGCACTTTACATATTTTTTCGGATAAGAACACCCTTTTAAAGTCGCCCTCGGGAAAAATACGGATTACGGCATCCATAATAAAACACACACACACACACGCACGCAGCGTAAGGAGATGGTGGCCGTCGTCCCTTCTGAGTGATGATCCTTTTTAAGAATATCGATCTGCGAAATGGCCACTGGGCGAAGCACTCGTCGCGGCGCTCCCACCCGCAGACGTGAGACGATACATTTGCTTACTAACATAACAGGACGCTAAAAGCACACGGAACACGTCGCTCGAGCGAAATATTCATATTTAAGCTAATGCGTTTTACGTTAGAGCTATGCAAGGGGCTGTTCACAGGAACTGACGTAAGCGAACAGTCTCCTCCCGTGCGACTACAGAATATGCCATGGATACATATATAATGGTGAGAAACATTCTCATCAATCATGGTAAGGTTTAACATTTTATGCGTTGCCATCCAGAATCAATTCTAATATCTATAACAGTCATTTTTACCGACCGTTTTATATAAAAACACTTTTGTGTTCAAAGGGAATTTATGATTATCAAAATAAAATAATTATTTCGTTTCTAGTACAATTTTAATTCGTCTACAAACGAAAATTGAAACGACGTTTTCACTGGGTGTAAGTTTTAATTTAAGCACTATACGTTCTTGCATACACTATTGTGTAGATATACACACTATTATGTGTGCATATATATATATATATATACATATAGAGAGAAAGGAAACTGTATATACCATGCGCGCGATAACTCAAAACTTGAAAGCTGCATGCTGCGAAAGAAATTGTGCATGGCGTAAAATTTTAACAGGCTTACGTTGTTCGTATCCGCGGGTTTCGTTGCCGGTGAATGCATTTCACAGACGGCACAGGCATCCAAGCAGCAGCAGTGGCGTCGGAATTACTTTTCACTAAATGGGGGAACAGTGGAAGCGCCGCGCCACCATGGAGCGCACTCAATATATTCTGGTTTCCATGCTCGCTTTTGCGACGCTTTAATTTTTCATGCACTCACGTCAACATACTGGTTTTATAACGGAAAATCTAAGTGCCCATACGACCAAAAAATAGGGTTTAAACAACGCGACCACGATGATAATTAAAATATTTATCTCATATTAAAAAATATATGTATGTACATGTTGTGAATGTTTTTTTCTTCTTCAATAAACACAAAACGCCACTGTAGTCTCAGGTGCTGAGATGTGCAAAACCACGTCCGACGCCAGTCGAGTAATTCGCTTCTTTAGATGGTTTAGGAAAGGGTTTCGGGTTTGGGGTTGAGAGATACCTTCACGGATATCATTAGGGAGCGAGTTGGAAAGGAAACAAATAACAGTCGAACGGCCGACCGGTCTATGGGAACCGGCATGGTTGTAAAGAGAGGGCGGTGCAGACACGTAAGTATTATATGGAATAAAACGGAAGGGAGGTTGGTCCAATTCGACCGAGATATCTTTTTAATGAGATACTACGTCGGCTATCGTTTTTCTATAACGTTAGCTGCAAAGAACTACAATTACTGCTTTGCTTAGATACGCCATAGTAAACCGCAACATATTATATAGCACATCGCAAACAAACGCACAACGTTGTGACGCTACGCCATCAGGGCGCAGGTTCGTTATCGTCACACTAATTGAGCTCTTGACGGCGTTTGAGAGGCAAAGCGAGATTTCTGCGCGAGCACAGATGTGTCGAACACCGAATGTGAACTGCATGAAGAGACTTCATACTCCAAAATTTGGTAAACGATCTCAAACGGTTTTTGTATAAGACTGTTTAACTAAACTGTAACTAAATAGTTCTCTAGTTTATATCGTTAAACTTGACGAATTTCTTTGAAGCGGAAAAAGTATAAAATTAAAAAGAATTGTAGATATTTGTAAGAATAAATAAAAGTTTCATATAGCGCGAAAATATCAGTTTCCAAGACCATTTATATATCTCTGTGCTATGAAATTCGTTTTAAAAACTGTAGAAAATGTGAATCGCCCGTTCACCTTCGAACCGTTGGGCGTACAGTGATCCATCCGTCCGGAAATACAAGAAAAAGAATGAAGAGAAAAAAGGATCGGGCGATAAAGAAATTCCGACAGTCAAAAGGAACACACGGGCGTCGCCGTCATCCGCACAAATATATATATATATATATATATATATATATATATATATATATATATATATATATAATCATACTCATATCGCGGCGATGGCGTTCGGTTGGTTGTGTGTGTTGTGCAAAAGATCTATTTGATAGGAAAACTTTGAAAAATGGTAGATCTACGAATGAAGTCACTGGAACGAAATGCATGGATTGGTTTGGCCTACGTTCCGCAACAGACAGCCAAATGATGGATTACGTTTGGTTCGTTGTGTGTGTGTGTTCATTGGCGCCGAATATTTTCGGGGGTGGTACGGGGGTTAACATACCGCGAGAGAACTCTTTAATAACTGCCATACAGTGTGGGTTATGAGTCAGTTCAATTTGCCATTCTGCTGGTAAATGTCAGAAACGTACATGCCTTCCAAATGACGGACGATTTATCATCGAAAACCTATCTATACCATTCATGATTTTGTATAAAAAGATTATCTTTGAAATAATAATGATACATTGCAGTTAATAAGTTATCGTAAACAGATACATATGTACATATTTTACACACTATTATGTAACGATGTATTTGTAAAAAGCAAAATATAAATATTTCCGTTCAAGATTAAATCAAAGTTACTTACTGATAGCAGCTCAATCTGATTGATAGATAATGAGATAAGGGACTCACCTGAAACAATAAAAACATTCGTTATTTAAATCGATGAAAATTTGATGAGTAACGAATAAATATCTGATAGAAAAGCAGAGAAACTGCCACAAAGTGGATGTATTTATGAGTCTAAAAGGAAAAATAATTTTAATGAACTTTAATAGACACTAGAATATTCGTAAAGAAAGTCAATTAAAAACATTAAAAAACAACAACTCTAGATAATTATAAAGACGAAACAAAGTAAATTAAAAATTGATGAGAATAATTTCTGGGACGAGAAATAAAAGTTGTCCGTTTTTCTTGTTTTTTTTTCACTGTGTGAAACGGAACAGTAAGTTTCAGTTGAACAAGTACCTAGTGCCGGTTCCCGGTTGATCTAAACGACAGAAATTCAAACTATCGTGTGGCGGTGAACATGGCGTGACCCAGTTTCCTGTTCCGGTAGCGCTACGACAGAAACGTCGACTCTAGGATCGTGCTCACGTTGTTCTTGTAAAAAGCAGTCAGCGTCAGGTAGTATATATATATTTTATGAAGGTACTAAGTTACTTTAAGTAATTTTCAAGTCCACACCTGACGTTTAACGGTATGAGACCAGGGTGTGGGTGCATGTAACGGAAATGGACACAGGTGGCGCGCAAGCCATTGTAAGCAGCCATGTTTTATTTTCAAAGCTCCCAGTCAACGAAAGCTTACCAGGGTCATGTCAGAATGAAGGATATTTTATAAATAACCCAATCGTTTTTTCCCCCGGTTAAAGTTGACAGACACTTTATAAATAGGTATACAAATATGTAGTTGAATATCGATTACCAAGTCCACATACTCGTGTCTCAATGGCATTGCAGAGAGATGATGTCAAAGACGCATTTCCAGTGATTAAAACTTAGAATCAGGTTAATATCGATTGTATGTGTGTTAGCTTGAAGGATGTGGTCGAGTCATCGTCGTCGTCCTTTGGTGGACGGACGGTCAATCAGTCGTCAGGGAATTCTTTGCGAACGTATCTAACAAGAAACGATGTGAAGAAAAGGTAGCACACGTTCGGTTTATCAAAGCGAGTTTCTTTCCGAAGCGGCAGACGAAGAAGAAACGGAGAAGCAGAAGCCAACCAGAAAGAAAGGAATGCATTGCACCACGGTTATCGACAGTGCGCGAATTCCACACTACGGTAACTGGGTGTTGAAGGAAACACGTGAAATTAATTATATTTATCGTGTTCGTGCACTCTGAAATTGGCTTTTTAAAAGGGTCCAGGAATTTCACACCGTCTCGCTGCGAGCGTGTATTGTTGGAAGGGAAGGAAAGAGCAAAGGTGTCGCGATATTAAATTATCGTTGATATTCGACTTTAATGAAATCGGACTACAAAGAGCAGCATACATACACACATATGTACGTTCGAGGGAGCCGGAAGTGTGGTTCGAAATGTTGTTATTGATGAAAGTTTTGTAGTAAGCTGAGTAGCTCGCACAGAGCGCCCTTAGTGACTAAAACCAATCTTCGTAAGAAGATCGCGCTTGATTTTATCGCAAATAGCACCTGGATTTAATTAACCTGTTAGAAAGCGCGGCTGCGTGTGCTTTTGGAGCAATATTAATATGACGGGGGCTTCATCTTTGTTTGTAATTAACTATTTCGCGAACAGTACCATGCATCGTCAATTTCCCTGAGACCATATTCGTCGTATGGACAAATGGCATAAAACAATTTGAATCACATCATTTCTGCCATTGTAAACAAAATGAAATCCCTTTTATGGATTATACGTTTATATACGTTGTTTCGCTGAAGTACACTCGGGGGATTAAGTAAATTATTATTTTTCACCGTTGTTTCGTTTATGTGCATAATACCTTACGGGTTGTATAACGCCAACTATAATTAAATCCACTAGTATTATCAAGCTACATTTTTAAAAACATTATTCTTTCATACATTCGTAGTGCGTATTCAGTATTTGCACTTGCGAAATTAGCTTCGAATACAATTTAGCATCGACGAATCAATGTTCCGATTCAGCGACCAAAAGTGTTTCGCCACTTGTGCTCGGGTTCAGGGTGGGTTTGGTCGGGGTCACGCAATGCCAATCAAGTGTGCTTAACGGGCTCACTTTAATTACGATCTCCGCAGTGGTTGCATTGTTGTTAATATTTTCTGCAGATATTGCTCGGGCATCGCGTAGTTATTCAATATATATATATTATACATGCATAACTCCCACTAACCGGGTCCCGCGTGCCAACACAGAGGAATTTTAATTGGATGTGACGACGTTTGTTCGCCGATGCAAGTTTCGAAATTAAATTATTTTGTGCATAGAGCCGTACGATTTGGTGTTATAATGTGTGTTTGTGCATATGACGCAGTCGACGGATGTTGAAGTCTCCAGTCAACAGCGTTTTTTATTATATTCCGGTTGCCATGATTTTTAATTTAATGCGCAATGTTACTTATTGTATGAAACCTCTCCCTTTGTGTAGCGAAAACAACAGCAACAGAGTTGTCGAACAATTTTTAATTTCTCTCAGATTTTATTACGACCCTTTGAAGTGACACAACATCCTTTTGATATTGCAAAAGCAAACATGGTTAAAATGTATTTTACCGACAGACTTCAATGCACCTCTTATCTAAATGGTGCATTATCGGCAGAAGCAGTTGCAAATTTTAGTATCTCTTTTCCATACCATAATAACGTTATTCACTATTAAGCACCAAGTAGTGAAAGCTAAAAGCTATAATATTGTAAAATAAACATTCTGCTTCGGCCACAGAAATTACAAGCAGAACACAAATACCGAACAATAATAAGCACTTATAATTTGTTGAATTATCAGATTGCATAGAGCTTAACGCAAAACCAAATCCATTACTGAATATTTGAAGATACTTCGTATGTTTGTCAATACTTTCATCAAGTACATATTAATGGCAGCGCTTGCGAAACCTCGCCGAAAGAGGGTTGCGATGGAGGAGTTGCGTAGACCTAGGAATATCGGCTTGAATCACCGTTTGTTTCCGTAGATCTGACATGACCTTGCATTTCCAGCACCGAAACGCGTAATGAATATCGCGCAGCACCTAAATTAATACTGCTTGGCGAAGAAGATGCTCTACTAGAAACAACGATGAGAGAAGCACACAGTCTCGCCATCTTATAAAATTAGCGTGCGGGCGGAGATGTTTGCCAAGGGCTGGCAGTAAAGGGAAGCGAACAGCAGAGAACGCGGGCGTATGTGTATTCTCGGGAACTGCTACATCAGCTGTTGATATGAGAGTAAACACTGACTATGGGTGTTTGTGTTGTTCCATTGCGGCGCGAACACTACCCGTTTCTCTCCAACTGCTGCTGTCGAGTTGCACGTTCATCGTCTTCTCCTTCTTCAGCTCCCTTTTGCCTCCACCGTTTCAGAATGAAGACTAATATGCAAGAGACTTTCAGAACAACGTTTTCAAGATAGTGGAGTAATATACAATTCTTAGTAGTGCAATTTTTTTAAAGAGATAGATAAATGCAAGAGACATGTTCTGAAAGCAAGTAACATGTAAGAGAAGTAGATTTTTAAAATGCAAATACTAAGAACCTCTAGTTCAAATATTTTTAGAATAGAGGAAAAACCAGACAGATATTTTCACTGCATGCCAGAGACAGGTTGCAGCGTTATTCACAGAATAACTGCAGTGCAGTGAAACTGCAGCGATGAGGTTTTTAAAACGTAAATACTAGTAGTACCTCTAGTTTAAATATTGAACAAATCTCCTAAAGAGCTTTGTATTTAGTGCTCAAGCAAATATGCATTAAACTAATTGAACATTAAAACAATGGATTTCTAGAAAGAGTATCCGAGATTATTTCAAGATTTGCAATTAAGTGGATAATTTTAACAAGACATCAATAGTAATAAACTATATCATAGATTTCATATAGGTATGCGTTCATATATATTGGAGGAGGAGCAGCGAGTTAGTTGCATGTAGGAATTTCGTGGTTTATATATATATATAAAAGTTGCCCCCGGCTCGGGTGGTTAACCCAATGGCAGGCACGTGGAGACGGTTTGGTTAAAATCGATCGTCTGGCACTGGCTCTGCTCGGTTAGCAAAGAGATTGATAAGAGTCTAGAAGATTTGCCCGAAGAAGCAGCAACGAATGCGCGCGTGTGCCTTCTCTGATTTCGCCAGGCTTGGCCTGCGGTACACGGCCTCCGATAATTGAATACGAAATGTGAGCGTCGGTCGCTATATAATGCCATATTGATAAGCAGGCTACCACATACCACCTTGCACACACATACACAATCACCCGTAAGTCGGAGCAGGCCATGCGGAAATATTTACTGCGTGCAAGGGTGTGTGTTTGGATATTTCGCAGATGGATACGTAAAAAAATGGAGGAAGATCAAATTCACTCTGGGTATTGTGTAAATTTTAAGAAAATATGTTTTTCAATTTCTTCACTTTATAGATGATGTGCCACGCGTACGAAAATTGATACGGCGCATCTGGGGTTTTTCGAAAAATATAAACATGACGACGCTGTTATTATAACATTAAAAATATATAAAAAACAATTAAGAATTTGCAATAATAAAATTTTACTACTAGTAGTTGAAGAATCTAATTCATTTCTATTAAAGTTATTAGCTAGTTTTATATATTCATAAATATTTGAGATGAGATAACATCATCATCCTTTAGACATTTTCGTTTCGATGTTAATTCAAAGCGAGTTTTCTTGAGTCGCTCGCGACTATTTACATTTTTCTTCCAGCAGAGAAAATAAGAACACCCACACACCCACATACATACATAAAACTAAAAACACAAAATATACAAAAATATTCCAGTCTTATCGTAGAACGGTCTGGAAATAACAACAACGTATTCAAAGTTTGACCTAGAATCATTAATTCACGTCCATCGATTTTCCAAAATCTCTCGACATATCTTTGCATGGAAGTTATGACAATTTCGATATTTCAAAAACATTCAATCGTAAAATACGAAAAAGGACTGCTTCCCCTAGAAGCTGTATTACAAATGTTATATTACCAACACGAAACACCACGATTTCTTGTTTGTGTGTTACCTTCTTACATTATGGAATGGATGGTGCAATATCAAAACGGATATAGCTAGCAGATGATGTGTTTCTTTATAGCATTTTCCTTTCGAAAGTATTCTAAACTCATCTAGAAAATCGTATAGCCTAGAGGTGCAGTCTCATAATTTATTCACACTCATTCGTAATTTAGTTGGCGATCGTCAATGACTTGAAATTTCAAACATTCTCACATCATAAACGTGAATAATAACACCAACGCCAGATGTACCAGCACATAAAACGTGACCTCCATCACACCTCGTGTGCCAAACATGATTCGCTGGTACTGGGTACGTGAGCCAGAGGAATATATCTGACGATATTGTTTCATGAAATACAGGTCAAGATATGTGTGTATCTTTTTTTAACGGCGTGACTTTTGACGACACCTTCAGTGCTTTCTATTTTTATGCTTTATGTTTTACGTCAGGAACATGGTACCTATATATGTAGGTTCTCGTTTTTTACGAGTGGCGGATTCCTGATTAATAGATAAACATCGCAGTACGTGTCGATTCATCCGATACGGGTTTACGGGGATTGCAACGTACCTACAGCTGTTCCGGGTATAAACTGATATTTTTAAGGTAGTCTTGTAAAATGCATGAAGGTTTTTCCAAACGTATAAATTTTTGTTTGATGAAATAAAATACAGTTTTTTATTGTTTCTATTCTATCGCAAGTCACAATTATGACCACATTTACTTGTGTAGTTATTCGATCGCAATTTTGCTTCATTATCCATTCAAATAGTCTCAAATCAAATAGTTCTCATGTAAGATGCAAAGTACGTCAACTTGGGAGCAAGGAAGCGAGCGAGCGAGCGAGTGAACGAACGACTTTAATTCTGCGCGACTACCGAGTCAAGTTTTCGTTAGGGGTAAACAGTACGAGTTACATATTTCACGAGGTGCTATCGGGGCTGGCTATTATGCGAACGAAGGACCGGTTGCGCGGCAGCCGCCATTGTTCCGGCGTCCCCGGAGAGATTCCGGGTCGACGAAGGTTAAAGACAATGGAATCTGGACCGTAAGTCACCGGGGCGGCGTTTGTTTCGCTTCAATTTATAACGTAGTGATTAAGTCAACGACGAACAATGTCTCGAGTAGCTCGCGACCATTTGTCAATTAGGCGCTGGGTGCACTGTGAGGCCATATTTAATTGTTACTGATTTACGTGCCGAATAGTTGGCACTCCGTACAACACCGGATGCATCGGTGCGCGGCTGCGCTGTTCACCGAGGCCCAAGACGTTGCAATATTCAGTCGAGTGATCACGATAAGCGATACTAGAATATTTATTGCTCATTTATTCTAAATATTGCTTTAATGGAAGGAAACCCATATTGATTATTTTTCAATGACTGCTCTGGAAAAGTATCATTGTATAATAGCCAGACAGCTATTTTTCATTTAATTTTATTTCCATGCCAGCTGCATACATTTCTATTTAAAACATATTATTTTTAAAATGCATGACATTTTATATATATATATATATATATATATATATATATATATATATAAAAAAGATAAAAATTTAGTATCGTTTCGGTAAAGTAGTTATATTGTTAAAATAATATTTGCATTAGCAGCTGAAATTTATGTGTTATTGTTTGTTTTTATGGCCCAGTAAAATTTTATAAGCTGTTTTGATTTCAAACATTAATCTTTTAATTGCAATCTAGTTGAACAAATAGTGCATCAACACAATGAAGCTAACTCGTGACAAGAACATTTACGAAAATATGAAATTGTTCCCAAAATAGTATCAGTGTGGGTAGTAGGTATAGTGAGATATACAAGATGAACCATAAAATTCCCTAACATGCGGATAATTGATTAATAACGCCTGCCAGACTGTGTGACTTTTGTGAGCCATAAAATGCCAGAGTGAATCGTTTTTATAAATAAATCCAGTGCAGGATCATTGAAATTCCGTAGCTGCCTGTGGCCATAGAAAGAGGAGAAAAAAAAAACTCGATGCCCGTTTAATCCCAAAGAGTGGACTGTTTTATGGGACACCGTTCAATCAGTTAATTCAAGACCACGGCATGTGGAATTTACGATCGCGTGGGTTATACACACGAGGGAACTGCCGCGTACGAGGAAATCAAAATACGCCGGAAGCCACATACCGTCCGTCGCGTTCTCTTCGCGTAACTTTTTCTCCCTTCGACACATAACCACGTACTCGGTCACACGTAAATATACTCGTATATGTATGTAGGTAGTACAGATACGTAGACGCAATCTCTATATCCTATCGCGGAGATTGGTTTTTGTGTTTGAATTTAGTCAAATCTCGTTGAAAATGTTTTCTAAGCCCTTACGACATTGCCGCAAGCTTTTCAATGTTTAGTTAGTTCTTCAACAAATAAACATATCTTTACAAATGTGTAAGGTAATGTGACAACACCGCATATGGGGACAAAATCGAAGCTCGGTGACAGCTTTCATCTCGTTTGCAGTTTCATCAATCCATATCTTGTTCCGTTAGTGCATAGCTGTCAGTATTTGACAACTTCCCTTCTATTCGCCTAGCTGGTCATTCATCCTAGCGACCGCAAGCTTAACCAAGTCTTTTGTTAGTTTGTTTCCATCGCAGTGAGCGTCGCTTGCATTGCCTCTTCCATTGATTTCGTTTCTTCGATGCAAAGATGAAAGGGCTGCTGAACGATTCCATCGACAGGTTGAATTAATGAGTGGTTTTCCACTCGAGTTGATAATCTCATTTACGTTTACTAATGCAGCCTTTCCTCGCCATTGATTTGAATTATTTGCACCGGATATATCGGCAACACCGCCGAATAATGAAATATGACGCGGTTGACTACCATTATTACAATTTTGAGTGACATTCATGTTTGCTGGCGAATATGTTGTCATCAAGCAAACATTTGTTACCGAAACTCATATTTAATTTGTAAATGTACGTTTATATATATATATATATATTTATTAAAGGTATTCGTTGTTAAAATGAGTTAGTGATGTTCGTCGAAGACGGTCGCACAAAAGCCATTGCAAAAGTAATATTTCAAATTAATATTAGTCGATTTTCAAGCACTAAGCTTCAAAGATATAATGAAATCCTATAAAGCTTTACTATTTCATTCATTCATTCATTCAGTCGAGTTCACGAAACAGACAATATAAAAACCAATCGCTTGGTTTTGCTTTCTCATACTGAGTCGGGGATCGATGTCGCACAATAAGAAGACGGGGGCTAGTGGATCGACGAAGAAGATGGAAGGAGCAGTCAACGGCGACAGGACACACACACACACATACATACATACATACATACTTGAGAGTAGACACGTGTACCGACACACCGGCAGCCGTGGGGTCAGAGTTCAGACAACGATACTAACAGGTCGTCCTGGCCATGTTTACCTGTAATGTCAGTACTATCGCCGGCAGCGCTGTTCAATGCCGTCTCATTATATGAGAGATCCGTCATTATAGTTGGACAGCGTGTTATGGAACCGATTGTTGATTATTCCAAACATATCATTTTACACTGGATTATAGAGAGAGGCTAGCTGAAGATTATTTTGTTACTTATATACAAAGAAACAGTCTCCAGCAACTAAATATCTTTACATTTATGTATGTATATACATAGATAACATCATGTATACATACACCATGTCAAGCTTTACAACAAGCTGTTCTGTTCAGTTCTGTTCTAGAACAATACACACTGCGGGAAATTATATGGTGAGCGAAGGCTGTACCCGGCGTGAACTTCAAATCACGGTTGATAGCCATGTCAAATCCCAGAGGTTGCATAAAGACATAAAACAATAAAGCAACAACTCCAACGCATGTATGTTACATAATTAACAAACATCCCTTTCTACTTTACTGTTATACGATTTCCCTTCGAGACACGAAGCATCGTTTTTACCACCGCCGCATCGTGCGCATCGTACCGCACCCCGTTGGTGATTGCACTTGCACAACTCCACCCGTAAAGTTAGCCGATGCCAAAATGTCCTGGGTTTCACGCGTGGTTAGTGCCGCCGCGCCGGCCAGCACCGATTACCTCCAAACACTCGTACCTTACACGTGACTTTCATACTGATTTTTATTTCTATTTCATATACCTACAGGATGTGTAGTTTTATTCAAACTTACTCTCTACCTTTAAATCATTTACTTATTCACTAATCATTACCATTTTTAAATCTCGAACAAAAGTTAATAGAACTCTACAAAAGAATAACAGAGGTTGAACATTCTCAAACACCCTGTAGTATAGATATGTGTCTAGAATATAGAAGGACATGTCATATATGTTCTGTATGTGAGTGACGTGTACGTGTTTAGTCCGTAACCCGAGGTAAAACTTCCGCAGCTTGATGTTAAACGTACGAGTCATGTCAGCGACCCATCAACTAAACATATTATTTTATTTTATATACCTACATACAAAACTCTACTTTTAATGTGTGCGCATTTAAAAATACATTACACAAAATGTCTTAATTAGTCGAATAACAAAATATATTATTATTATATTAGTTAAACAAATGTTGTCGATGATATTACATTGGATTTTTGGAAAAGCAAAACTTTCGAAGACAGGTCAGCGGTATGCGGCATTTTGTGCCCGCATGGGACTACTGTGCTCGTTTGCGATTTCAGTCACAAACTAAATTTAAAAACTTAGTTTGTCGCTTTCTTTCAGAACTGTAAGGGAGAAAGACGACGTGGAAGGGAATAAAAAAGATGAAAGTAAGCACACGGGGGGACAGATTCATAGTGTCTTTCCTTTGACAAGGCAAGCTGGGTAAACGATTCGAAAACGTAGGCCATATTCATCATTATTCCGTTGAACAAACATTGAATATATACACACACACACACACACGCTATTGCTAAACGGACTCGGGAGGTGGAATGGTTCCAATCGGGCGTGTCATATCTCCTGAGGATTCGTATTTTTATCGATGATAACTACACATTCACAAAGTACCTTTCAATAACCCTCAACTAATCTAAATCACTCGTTACTAGCGAAAGCTCCTCAATAATGAACGCTTATTATTATTATTCAATTCCACTAATTATAATACTTAGTATAATCATATAAAATTGAAACTAAGAGGTGGGAGTGCATTTCATTGTACACATTGTTCTAGCTTAAAAGTATTTTACGATGTCTTCTTTGTAAACGTAGTGTAGCTGTAAACGTGTTCGATGTTTTGTAAGGCTAGATCATCGTTTCCCGAAAATGTCCCCATCAGATTGATTGATTCTTCTCTTTGTGCACCTCAATTAAATTACGGAACGACCAAAGGGCCTTTCACTTTCCACTATCGTCTACCCGAGCACTTTATCCCTCTTGCCGTCATCCAGCTCTTCTCAGGTCATGTTTATGTATCGTCCTTGTGGCGAAGAGTCACCCGACTCGACCCGACCCAACCCAACCCCATCCAACTGGTCGGTCCTTACTGATACTACATATATAAAGACGAAACACTGTTTGTTTGTGTTTCTCCCTATGGCGTATAGTAGTATATGAGTAAAGGGAAAAAACTTGCAGGGCATATTCGAAGACGACGACGATTGCACGCTTGAACGAAACTGAAAGTCAAAAGCTCCTCATCTGTTTTGCTGCTCGATAAGCTCACTTTTACCAATGTGTTTTCTACATTGATAATTTATATCTTTGATAAAATATATGCTCTTATTCGCATTTTATTTATGTGTGCGTACCAGAACGAAACTTCGATGTAATTAAATCGAATATTTAGTGGCTCTAAATAATTGTATGTCAATTTACTACGTGCCAAACTAATGTAAGAAAGTACGTAAATAACAAATGATTCGTCGCAATTTCATTATGAGGTCTTCAATCTTATCATGATTCGTTCTGTATATACCATAAATTTCAATTGGGATAATTAATTTTGCCGTCACCAGACGAAAAATTCAAAAAAAAAAGAAAGTAAGTTGGATAGAGAACGCGACGAAACGGACAAAGAAGACAGCGTGCACACAGGGATTGTAAAAGAAGCACGGAGAAGAAATGACGCGCGCGCGTTCGCTCGGCTTTTAATTGTGCTCGTGGCGCACAATCTATAACGTTGGGTACCCCTTTGTACTTTTCTGATCTCGTTCGCGCGAAGCAAATTTCATCGAAGGTAATTAATAACGGAGGGAAAAGCGGGAACAGAGCAGAGCATTGTACCCAACTGACATGATTGATAAGGAGATTCCACACCCTAGGACAATGTGCTCGGTAGCCTTAGGTACGTGAAGTAGCCGTCACGATAAATTATCAACTAAGAGTTATACACACACACACTATCTGCACAGTTTGGCATTAAGTCCTGCATAGTGTAAAATATCGGATGTGGCAATGAAAGAGGCTATAGCAAAAACACGAGGAAAGAGAAATGACCATCACAAACCGTTCTAAGCAAACAACAAAAACTCATCCAGAAACAATAAACGAAAAATCCTGTCCGTTTCGAAGCGAGCCACTCATACAACCCAGGGCCAAAGCGATATGGTCCAGCTAGCGTTAGTGCGTTTTTTTTTATTGGCTCTTCCACCAAAAAACCAGAGCAGTACATGTTCGAGCGCCGCGCACTTTTTATACATGACCATTCGGAGGCAGCGCGTTGCTTGGCCGGAGAAAGCCCGGGATTTTATGCGCTCTACGACAATTAAACGAGAGGGGCGGCTGTTGGTTCTTCCGTTCGTATGTTCGCTTTGGGGACTGGTCGGATGGGGTAGCACGTTCCGTAATAATCGCGTACTCGCACAACGCACCCCACTCATACGATTTACGGCGGCCACTGTCGTGCCACCCCACCACCGTCGCCGAGTTATGGCCTTTCGTGCTTTCTTTCCTTGCACCAGCGACGGCGCATACGTTTTTTGCTCAGTTTTCATTGAAGATAAACGAAACAACAACAAAAAACAATTTTTCTTTTAAATGCAGAAGTGGTCCATTTATTATTTTCAGCTTTTTATATAACTAAATTGATATTTAAATATTAAGTTTAAATTATCATATATAATGTCATTTAAAATCAGAACCTCGACCATCAACAGATAAAGTAACAAGTTGAAAAAAAAACGACTGGTTTTTATGAATCTTTTTTATAAGTAAACCTATTTTTTATCAGTGTCTACATGATAAAAAATATTGTACGTTTATGTTTATGTATATTTTACATAGAAATGAACATTTTGGTGTTTGGTACTTAAAATGTTGGCATAAAAATATAAAAAAGCGGTGGGAATGTTAAAGAAAATTTGCGTTGGTGTTCCAAGTAGTTGCTATAAAATCTTAAAAACTGCGGCGTAACAGTAAAAATTGCAAACACTTTCTCGTGAGCGCCATTCTAGAAAATTTTTAAGAAAAGCCATAAAATTTTAACGATTTTCACAAAGAATTTATTGGATGGAAAATCATTAAGAGCCTCATAAGAAATGTAACGGAAAATTATTCCAGTAAATGTGGGGAAAAATTGTCAACATGTAGAAGAATTTTGAAATGTTTTATTAAAATGCTTATATGAAGTTTCCTCTTATAAAAATATTGTTAAGCAAACGCAATTCAACTCTACAGTGCCCTATCGCTATTTATTTAAAATAACTGAATTTCTACGCAATATAATAAACAGAATTAGATTTTTGAAATAAAATATAGGACCCAGCGTTCGAAGAGACTCTTTGGCGAGAACATCAAACGATTCCATTGATTGGAGATTCTTGGGAAAGGAGAGAACGAATAAAAGATGGATAAAGACGACGAAAGAGACTGTCTTAATACTGGTGTATGTATGTGTGTGTGTAGAAAAGATAAAGAAGAAAGAAACAAGGACAGAGTAGAAACAAGACGGAAACTGTGCACTTCTTTTGGTGGACAGTTCATTTCGTTTCCAGCTCGGTGGGATTCGGGAAAAAATTGACTAAAAGACGAATCGTGCTCGGCTTGAATTTCTATACACATTTGATTAAATGTAGGGCGCATGACGTAACGCCCTGGCGCGGATTAAAGTAATCAAAAGAGATATAATCGAAAAATGATACCGACACTCTGTCCGTACAGCCTCCAAAAGAACAATCTCCCTCTCGTAAAAACATGTACTCTTGATCACTATGGTGTCTAGCGCACGAATGAATGAATGGATATCAGAAAATATGTATTAGGTATTATTTGACGACAATATGAATGCGTATCGCACAATGGCCGTTTGTTGTATTTTAACGAATCAAAATTACGTTCCGTAATTAAATGTCGTGTAACAGACGATTCTTAATTAGCGATTCAAGCACTAAACAATTTGGATGAAAACATCTCATATTCTAAGACAAGCGCGTGATTGAGTTGTCAAAATCAAGTTTGCCGCGTCGTTGTTTGGAGCTGCAATTAATGCAATTTATTGCATTAAACATTATGATAAATTATTATTACACAGAGAGCTTTTGTCGCTACGACACAGTATGGAGTTTGTCAAATACAATTAACATTTGCACAAAGTCGTATTTACTCGTAAGAATATTTATTTGTGGCCACACGAAAACAATTATAATTATTGCGATGTTATATGTACTTAGAGCAAACATGATTTTTAGTTTAGATTTTTCGGTAACGGAACACAGATAGATTTGTTGTGCAATAGATAGATAACGAGAGTCGTTCAGTGTGTTTAGATGTTTTGACCCCGTAACTATAAAGACTAATTTACGAGCGCGAGTATTAACAAAGTCCGACATAAAAGTTAAGAAACTGTCGACATAAAAAACGTATTTCCACGCGTTGGATGTCCAGAGCTCCAGTTCCCGGCAAAACTTTATTATAACCTGATATCTTAAGGTAGCATAATTAACCACGCTAATTATCAACCTACCGTGCTGTTTTATTTGCAATACGGAAAATGAACGTGGCTGGCCGTAAAAATTAATTTTTAATTTTATACTTTACTTAATTGCGCACATCTTCACGTTATTTCAAAGTTATTAAAAAAATCTGAATATAGATACAAGCACTTGAAGTTACGGCGAGATAAATAATAATATTATGAATATCTATAAATAATGAATATAGGTACCTACACCTAACGCGAATTGCATTGAAAGGTCTCACTTAAAATTCGTCTAATAAACCATGAATTATGCAGTTATATATCTACTCTGTTTTATTTACGATGCTTTTTCAAGTCTCTGAAATATGTTGATAATCTCTTTTATATATTAGGTATATATATATATATATATATATATATATATATATATATATATATATATATATATATATATATATATATGTATACCCTTGCAAGAATTTATTTGAAATATAGACGTGACCAGTCTTCAAAGCTTCTCTTAAGTTACAACCCCAATTTTTTAAGTTTGATTTTATTGCACTAAAGCTCCTTATTTCACATGTTCAAATTCAGTAAAAATATTAGAAACACGAACGATTGTAGACTCGCATAGCTAAACGACGTCATACCGGATATACATACATATATATAGCGCAACTATGCTTTAAACATAAAGTTTATTATTTGTGTATGAATACACGGATACTTTAACAATATAAGATGGTGTGTTCATGTTCTTTTCCAGTTACAGTTATGTGTCGCATAATAATCCATGTGTTTATTACACAGCGACTGCACTGAAAATGCTTTATTGCATTTTTACATTATAAATATGATTTTCTAGTATGTACTAACCTAACACATTCATAGTTACGGGTTTGTCATAGAATTTTATAGATCAATTCCTAAAACGAGGTTAGCTACACATATAAAAATGAAAGGCACAATATCCGGTTTCTTTAAGTAGATATAGAAATTACTGGGTTATTTGTTCTACGTCTAGGATGTACTTGATGTATCAAATGGCTATAAAATTGTTGAGACTTTTAAAAAAAATAGTTTATCGATCAAATACTTCTGCAAAATTTTAAAACATTTCAATAAATGGTACAACAGTCAAGATTTTGAATGAGCTTTTTTTTTGTGACATATAAGTAGAAAAGAAAAGTGCCAAACTTAAGAATAAGCTGAAAACACTGACAATAATAGAAAAGCAATAAACATAGTATATTTATTTCTTAACAACAGAGAGATTTAGAAGTATTTATTATTTGTTTTACTTCCTCGAAAAGTTTCGCAGCGAAAGAATTGCGGATTGCACAGGGTATTATCGTGGCGTCCAGGCAAAGAGTAAGAGTTGCCATAGCCAGCAGGTCAAACCGTCTTATGGGCTCACACCTGGCGTCTGGTGTGGTGTTTTGCCCCACGGGACGCCCGGTAAGACGCTTGCTCAAGTGTGCAGAAGGCGTCTGCGTTGGTAATCCGCTTACCGTGTGCATTTGACGGCCGCCGCATGGAAAGTGCCATGGCAAGAAGAACACGAGAGCTTCACAGATGAAACGAAAATCTCATTCAATCAATTCTTCTAGTAAATGAAGAACTTAATCATACCACAAAAGTTACGTTTTAAATAGGACTACATACATACATACATACACACATATATACAAGTTATGATGATTGTTTTATATAATTGCTTAGTATATGTATAGGTATGAGCCAGGTGTCTAGTTGGAAACAAAGTAAAACTTTGAATAGCCATCATAAAGTTGAGTGAAGTAAAAATACGAATGCAATAAAAAGTTTCGCCATTACTAGCAATAGTACCCAACCAAACTAAACAATAACTATACGCGTATGGATCACAGCGTTATTTTATCGCGTTGTAAGCAACGGTAAGTTTGATCGATAGTCACTTATTGTATCTTTATCATAGTGACAGTTTCAAAAATTGTCAACAAGTTCTATGCCATTTAAGACATAAAATATGTCGTAGCATTATTCACCAGGTTGCACAGACGTGGAAAAATTGTCTCTCCGTATATATTGCCGGAAGAAAAAACACAGTGTCATGCCCAATATATGAGTCGTGAGAATATGAATTTATATATTTTTTATATGTGACACCACCGCACCGTAGCGAAATTTTATAGCCGAACACGCTAAGGTTTCGCTCGGATAAACCTAGCACGGTTTAAACTGTGTTACTAAATAGCATATTTATATTATTCAATGTTTTATATTATTTGCACGGAATACAAGTACCTATATATCAAATGATCAAACGGATTTTTTCCCAACAAAGAGTTGGATTTATTTATACTATAATCTTAATTTATTATAACTGAACGAATCACGAAATTTCGTAAATATGCATAAGCTGCGCGTGATGTGTGTTATTTACATGTTAATCAGACTTTTTTTTTTTAAACAGAAATATATAAATGGTATAATTATATACGTAGGTGATTTAATATAGGTATATAACAGTTCTACGAAAACCACTAAGGTTATGAAATAAAATAATGGACAACATAATCATTTCAATAGGCGTGCGTAATAATATGAAATTAACCTCATCCATTTAGGTATATATTCGTGTGTAAATTTGGAAGCGGCATTCAGTGTAAAAAAAAAAGATGTATTGTGCAGAGCATCTGTCACCCGCGCATTTGTATAAATCGAAATTCGCAATGATTTCGCGTGGATGTGTGTGTCATCTGGTATTTGGTCTCATTTCGTTATACTATAATGAATTTCGCCATCGATAATGATGCGACCGTCATTGTGTTTGTTCAAATTCTAGGCTAATGGAACACAGCCCTAGAAATTCGTTCTAGATGACGTATAACATTTCCATCGCCCTTCTGGCATTAGTGCCAATAATTTGTAGGGACGCTCTCTGCGTTATTATAGACAATATATACACTTTCCGGTTTCCGTTTCGTAACCAAAAATGCGGTTTCAATAGAATGTGCATTATCACGTTCAACAAATGTGTTTCATGCGAATTGATGGTTGTTTTATGTATTGGTTTCCGCTGTATATACATTCTATCGGAAATATGACTCAAGTCTTCCAGTTGTTCCGAGTAGTGATGAGTGTATGAGAAAGATATTAGCGAAATTGACTGAAGTGGTATCCAGACTTTTTTAAATTTAAATATACCTACAGGACATTTCTACTCAGTAATCATCAAAAATTATTTCCCCACTGGTCAACCACTATGTCAATACCTAACAATATATTGTAGGAGTAATCAAACTACTGAATTCTAAAGCCAACTTAAACAAAAGCGTATTGATTTTATATTTGAAATAAACTGATTTAACTGGTATTTTTGAATACAATACTCATATTTTATTTCATTTCCTCTACTCAAAATTATGGCCTCTAAAAATTTAAATATATATATATATATTTAATAGTTGAATTTAATGTTTATTCATGGTACAGCAAATATATTGTTATGCTCAATAAACTGGTATTCTTTTCAAAGTTTTATTCCCTAATAAAATTTGAATTAAATCTTTTTCTAATGTAAATATAACCAAGCTGAATTTAACAAAACCTTTACTTAATTTTATAGTTAACAAGTTTGTTTAACGTAGGTTCAAAATATAAAGTATTTATTTTTAAATCAGAACAACCAAACCCCTGGTCATTCCAACCATTACAGTCCCTATATTGTTGTTGTTTTTTAATACTACAACTTGTACAATAAACAAATATAATAATTTCTTTAGTTATTTTCCGTGAGTAACGTGTATGATTAAGACTACCGATTACATCATGTCTAAAAACGAAACTAATAGCAAGCGTGGCGCATCAATTTAAAGTTGTGTAAAATTATAATTATTGCGAAATAAAAATACATTTTTGAGTGTAAGCGTCTTGGATACATTTATATATTTAAGACTATATCCATTTTGCGGTATACGTATATCAGATAAAATAGTATATACCCGGTTGTTATCTAAATATAATAAGTTTGAAAATAATTCCTGCTCCAGTTCCGTAACATGAAAAAAATAATAACAGTTTGTGAATTCGCCAGGGAAATTTAACCGTATTTTCTGGTTATTTTTCTTTCTCTTGTTTTTTACGCACGTGGCATCGTGTTAGAATAGGAACGCATCCGGAAAACATACATAAACACTAGTACATGGCTCCGGAGCCCGGAATTAAAGTGCTTATTGATGTCCCGGACACAGGACACTTGATCCACTTAAAAAGAATTAAAAGTGGCGCCCGGTGCCAAGTTCATTTTGTGTGTCGTCTGGGATTTTCGTCCAGAATAAATGCTATATTCAATCTTAACCAATTTCTGTATATATATATATATATATACACTCGTATATACGCGCGTAATATTTTGTGTGTTTTATAAGCCTTATAATAAAACACTTGAAAATATCTTAAATGTTTTTCTAAATTGAAATTTATTAATGTAAAAAATGCTAGTTAATTTGTAGTAGGGCCTGTCAACAAAAATAATGACAAATGTGACTAATGATGCTGGTGTGAAGAAAAATAGTATAATTATTCTATAATCTCAATTGCGTATGATACCATTAATTGAAGGGATCCCTAGTCGCAACGAATTGTATTTGGAATAAAATTTCAGTGTGGGTGGGGCTGGATGTAATTAATCACCCGCTCCCTACGCCGCTGATTAACGCTTCATTCGTTAATTGAAAATAATCCACGGCGCACTAACATCCAGTATAATTCACCCTCTCTAGCTGGTATTTCACTTATGCCGTACGAAATGTACGATATATATATATATAAGTATTTAATTTGTTAGTCACTCACCGTTATGGACGAGAAGAGTTGAATCTCTGGCTAATGCTAGTTCGGAGTCAGTTAGAGTTGCGTCCGATGCGTTATCTGAAGTTGGAGTATCACTTAACCCAGCAGCCTGAAACATAAAACACACATCAAATTATTTAAATATTCAAACTCTTTCAAAGATAATAACATCCTCCCGAACATGTTGTCTACCATAATATACACTTGTCAATCATTATTTATATTACCTTTACACTATTGCGAACACACATATTATAAAATTACATAAATCAGAAAGACAGTGTCGAATAACTTAAGTAAAATAAACGATCCAATTGTTAGTCTGTCGAAATGTGAAGTTATCAACAAATTCAAACATATCTTTTACTTGTACGACAAAAATAAATACACCACAATGCGTATACCTTAGTTTGTTTTGCAATAATTTATTTGTATATTTCAAAGTGTTGAATTTAACAATAAACAATGGAATGAGTAGGTAAACTGGAAAATTATAGATGGAAAGTAACTTTAGATTAAACCATCAATAAATAAACATTTCGTCGAGATCCCGAAATTACAAAATGCTTCTAGATACAAAACGTTGAAGTTGATACGCTGACAAAATAGAGTATGATACGTAATGTGAAATGTAAGCAGGTAAATTTAAGTATAAACGGCGAAATGCAATTTTCTGAAAATGTTGCTTTAGACCCAAAATACGGACCTGCACATGGTGAATAAATATAAAGAATGAAAAAATGAGATGATAAATGTACCTGCTGGTAGAGTGGATGTTGGTATGTATGCTGTTGCTGTTGATATCGTCGAGGTGAGGGATTATCGCCTTCTCCGTCGGAACCACTGAGACTATACGCTGGATACAACCGGCCCTTCCCTGAAACACAAAACATACACATGCACATTGTAAGATAAGCACAGAGACTGGCGGTGGTCGGTGGTTTTAAATTATTTAATTAACAGACATCTGATAAGAAATTACGGCATTCCCGTGAGGCTTTTATTCCCCCAAAGGGAGCGGATTATTTTTTATCAAACAGGATTAAACCTAAGTGCACTGATAGATTAGGTACGACTTTATTTCAGGAGTATAAATAACTCAATTACTATATACATTATTTGGTCTTATTCGCCGTTCCACTGCACTACATTTACAAAGCGGTAACAGATTTATTACAATTTTCCTTTCTAAAAAGTAACTTTAGCAACGAATTATAAAAAATATCAAAACGATAATTTAACAGTGCATGCAAAATTGACTAAAGCATTGTGCATATGTGCATATATGTAAGGCAGTTTATTGCTGAGAGAATAGTTAATTTCCTTTAATATATTTTTGTAATAAAAGTAGGTACCTATACAGTTACGTGTTGAACGCGATTCGAGCACTTACGTGGAATTTCTTTTTGAACTAAGCGAAATATGCACGCGATCTATGCGCTGTGTAACCATAACGACCACCACTGACGTAAACTGTAAAATTTGTTTGAAGACGCGAAGAAGTGTGTAGAAAAAAGATCGCGCGCGTTATCTATGTATATGGCTTAGCGAGGGAGACAAATGATAAATGCTCGCAATTAGGAATCCGGGCATATTAATCTTAAGGGTAAAAAATATGTAAAGCTTTGTGAATTAGTTGCTCGTTAGAAATCATTTTAATTCTTCCGTTTCCTGTTTTGTACCGGCCTTTTTACAAAAGCTACACGGATGTACGCACAGCGAAAACAATTGTGCACAATTTTAATACTTGAATAGACAAATGAATCATGTTGACATGCAGCTACATAAAAGTGCTGCATTTCCATTAGGAAATTATATAAAAAACAAATTAAATGAGATAGCGCTCTCTCGAAATAAATGCATCCATATAATAATAATAATAATAATAATATACATATATTTCTCGCAACAGTTGCATTGTTGTGACAGCCCGTGCATTTTCTTTATGAGTGAGAAAGTCACAGTAAATGAGCACAAAGTCAAGATGGAATAGTTTTCGTCCTGATGTGAAATGAAAGTTGAGATATAAATGAGACTGGCTCGGTCCGTTTGCTCTTAAGAAATTAATGGTTTTTATTTAATTAAAAAAGAAGAGAAAAAGCGAGATAAGCTTTGATGCAGCTTAATTATCTTATCGTACGAGTTGATTGGGCCAGCAACGAAAGAAAATGGATGGCGACGCTCGCAGTGGTCAAAAAGAAAAGGGTCATCCATAAATCTTCTTCCAGCTTAACCAAGCGGACAACTTGACCGATATTTTCGCCAGAAACATTTCGTTCTTGCAAAAATAAAACGCTGCTGGATACCATACACGCCACCCAAAATTGGATGGTAAACATTTTACAACTGCGATTTCGATTTCACTGCTCAATTATATTGTGCATACACAATGTATCGTATAATAAAAAAATCCCTAATGTCATATCATTATTAATAATTTACTTATACTACAATATATATATATATATATATATATATATTTCAATCGTTTTATTACTTTATATTTTCATGATTCACGTGATTATATTCTACATGCCAAAGCAATTTTGATAGGCTAAAATAGAGCATTATTTGTTTCGAAATCCACTTAAATAAAAATACCTACATGAATTTGGAAACATAGACGGCAAGCTATATCAAAACACTTCTTAAGTGCAAATGTAGAAAATGAAATTACCTTTCATTTATTAAATAAGTATATTTTCGAATGAATGTATAGTTTATCTTAAAATAGAAAAGAAAAACTTACTGTTCGTTGATTCAAATTTAATAAAACTAATTTGTTTCAGTGTAAATAGACATATAAACATCATGGTGAAAATGGTCAATATTTTCGTTAAAATCCTGATTACTATACTTACTGTATTACTATGTATAAATAAGTTAGAATAAAAGTGCTACCTACATCAATATTGTAAATAAATAATATTTGTTTGTTTTTTTGTTCAAATAAGAAGCTTTCAGAATTTGGTAGTAAATGATATTTTGGAACATAGGAAAAGAAAAATCCTGAAATCCAGTGAAATAAAATTATAGAAATCCGGGTGGCGCTCGGTCGCGGTGCGGTGCGGCGCGGCGTCGCATGATCTTGTTATAAACTTTCCTGGTGGGTATCGTATCGTTCGCATCCATCCGACCACCGCGCTGTCGTGCTCGTCCGCGGGCATCCACGATTTTGCAAATTGCAATGCTAATTTTTTCAAATCTAATTTGACGTGGATCCGTTTTGCGTGGAGGATGAGAAGACTAATGCTCCGGCCAACTTGATGAAACTTAAACAACAGTGAGTCCCCGGACCCGGCCAAGAGCCAAGCCTCTCTGGTATGTTGGGATAATAAATAATGCATTGTATAAACTCTGCAAACATTTTAACTGGGTTAAACATAGTAATGCGGGCACGTCGTCCGGGGTGCGACGTACACCGGAGGATTGTGTGTGTTGCCAACGTAGTACATGTTGTGTGTGTGTGTGTGTGTGTGTGTGTGAGTTTGTTCCTTCAACAAAACACAGAGGCTTATGAACCTTCACATTTGCTTCACCTGGCGGGGAAATTTGACCTTCTCTTGACTCTAAATGTCAAGCACGAGGCTTTATAAAACGTGTAATTACATTACATTTATTTGGGGTTCAACCAAACAGTACCTTTAGCAGAAATTAAAT
Source organism: Nebria ingens riversi (assembly GCA_018344505.1). Taxonomy (NCBI): domain Eukaryota; kingdom Metazoa; phylum Arthropoda; class Insecta; order Coleoptera; family Carabidae; genus Nebria; species Nebria ingens. The sequence continues at coordinate 79,605 of JADQWA010000002.1, forward strand.
TGTAATATGAATCAATTGAAATATGTTTGTATAAAAATACAGTTTCCATGTATTGCTATCATATTTATTATCGCGTAATAACCTAGTTCGCTTGTGCAGTGTCGCTTTGCGTGGTCCCACTTCATTATGGTATTCGAAATCGACCGGAATTCTAAATTAATTAACGAAATTCAGTACGCCGAGTCGAGCGGAGGGCAGAGCGACGAGCCAGCGGCGCGGCGCGGCGTCTGACGTCGGTTCCCGAACACGTAACGCGATTAACAATGATTCGCGATGTGAAACCGCGCGTACAAAGACCCACAAGACTCATGAATAAACCACATCCAGTCGCTTGATAACCGAACAGGTATTGAACTGGCGCGACGCTTATGACCTGCTAACATATTTGGTGGCTACGACAAGCATTCCAAATACCATACTCCACTCTCTCTCAAATCCGAACACATTGTTTGCAGCATATTATCATACAAACTCTATTCGAAAATCATACGTAATGATTTCAAGTGATTCTCGGTTTTTGTGGTCAGCTACCAATTTAACTGGTACTTAACGCATGCTAAGCACGTCTGCATTGTATGGGGAAACCGCATAAATATCTTTCGGATCCCTGCATGGCCACTAAATAACGGTATCAGTACAGTAAACTATAGCTCGTATATATATATATATATATATATATATATATATATATATATATATATATATACAATGTCTCAATCGTGCGCCCGATGCAAGTGAATGTACCTTGATTCCTACCCCATTTCCGACTTCCTCTGTATGTATACACTAACGTGGAGGTTGCACAAGGGTGCAGAACCAAGTTCGTCGAACCGCAAACCAGTTTCGAATTTATATGTTGCAACCCTGTTATAAATAAGCGTAGGGGGCGCAAAAGAAAACGCAAGTAAAAAACGGAAGCAGCAACGAAATGAACGTGAATGTTCTATTACTTAATCAAAAGTTGGTGCTAGTTGCTAGCATATAAACCGCGACAGAAAGTTTTCCGGAACTTAGTCTGTAATCAAATAAATGCACGTTGACATTGATTGCATGTTTGATTTTATTACTGTAGGTGCAGTAAAAGAAAAACAAAGTTTTCAAATCGAGGAAAAGTTGGAGATGCTTCGTGTCTGTCTAATTTAGCTGAGAGTTATCAACGACGATGTTGCCTGTATGGACCAAGTATGTATGTGTATGTGTGTGTCGTAGAAGTTTCCATTACGTAAACGATGGTCAGCGCCCTCTTCATTACTTGGAGCGGTTCGTATAAACGTTGAAAGGCACCGGATATGTTGCGCTGCGATTTGATAGAACGGAACAATACTCCACAAGTACAATACAATCATGAATCGCATCGGTTACTAGTAAATTAAATTCACGACGAAAATCAAGGTTTCTCATAAACTACACAAAGGTTTGTTGTACAACTTTTAAATAGTTCAAACAACAGTGTCCATATACGAAGTATACCTAATATACCCCTAATTTGATCATAAAAATAATGACGTATAAATCCGAAATTCGGTTAAACCACTGTACCAGTTAATCCTATGAACTAGTTCATCCGGTCAACTGGTTAATCGTGCAAATCGTTAAATCCGGTGAATCGTTCTACCATATTAATAAATTATTTTGTCGTTTTAAATATTTTTTATTGTCATTTCCAAAAAATATATAAAACAATTTTTTTACATAATACTGAATAATCAGTATACTGGATTAATCGGTTAACTGATTTAACAATATTATTCATTGATTTGAGTCCCTGGTCTAATTTCTTGTAAATCGTCGAAATATTTTATAGAAAATAAATGGTTTTTAAATCGTTCTAATAAATATACCAAACGTCGTCCAGTTTCAATAATAAATCCTCTTGCAATAGCACAATGTTCAGGGCAAAAGTGACAGGACCATTTTGGCTTGGAAAAAGAATAGGGAAACGACGGAATAGGAAGAAGACGAATCTTATGTTTCTGAACGTCAGACGCGAACACGTTTTTATGTATCCACCTTCCGCGCGCGCGTGTGGGTGAACAGGCGACGCAAGTGCCAGAGGAGTTTGGGGCTTGGGTATGTGACACTGTGAATAAAGCATGTTCACTGTATTCATGCGGCATTCCGGCAACCATTGCGTGGCAATCATGAAGCAGTCTTCTGGGACGGGGCAGAATTACGTCAGCGTTGAAGCGTCCCTCGGGTGACCTGGGAAGGCAAGGATGTGGAGACGAAGTATTCGCTACCACAAAGCACGCACACATATCTATGTGACAAGACTCGATGACTCGTTCGACCTGATGTTGCTGCTGCAGAATTTGTAACAATGGTTTTTTGTTATTCACGTATGTCTACCGACAATGTTTTAAAGAATTCACCGATGGCACACGCGCCACCAAAATGGCCTACCTGGCGGGAATATTTACACACAGGGGCCTGCTTACACAACAAACTTTTTGAAACAATGTACTCACTATAGGTGTATCATACATGCATACATACATATATATATTTAAATGCCAAATTGACACACACCACAATTAAAAGAAGTTGATTATGAAGGCCTGGCATATATTTAGTATAAAATGAAATATAATATACTAAGAAATGGTGCATCAGTTTAAATGAAGACATTTAGAAGGTTCGGATATGATTTTGGGAAACACCGTTCGACATTTAGAACACGATTATATTCTATCACTTGCAAGATGCAATCTAGAGTGTCGGATTTTGAAGATCCCAACAGAAATTCCGATTCAATCTGCGCTCCAACACGAACGACAAAACTGATGACAATAACGAGGCCTAAACAACATCGTAAAATTTAACATCTTTGCGTGTCGAGACTTCATCTCTTGGTAGATGACACAGCTCGAGCATCTCGCACATAATCAGCAAGGCTTGTCGAGGAACTAATCCTCGTTGGCTCGTGAGGCACGGAGGAGGGCAGAGGTAATGTGACCCTGGGGAGAGGACGAGGCTGATTGGCCAAGCGCGACAACGGAACTATAGAGCACCGTCGGTGGATCACACTGGTGGGACCGGCGAACATAATAACATACCTGTCTACTTGACGACCTATGACATCAGCGGAGCATATACACTCCGGTGCATTTTCCGATGAATCTCAAAGATCAATATGGATTTTCATTTTCTCATCCGTTTCAGACCACTTCTTAGATGAAGTTTCCTCTTTAACATTTGATACCAAACTTACACTTTGATCATTTCGCGCAAGACGATATTAACGTTTTAATATTATTTTCTTTTGTCCATTATGAAATTTATATATGAGCACATTCTACATTCTTGATATTTATTGCACCATTAAAATAACGTACCTACTTTGTGAACAAGCAAGTGTCGACCAATTCTTGTATAAATATATTTTCTAGCGATTAATAAATTATAAGGCATAAAAGCTTTATGGTATATGATAACTTTTAAGAGCCTGTACATAATATAAAAAAAAAACCCTTACGGAAATATGTTTGTATTAAATACATACATGCATATATATAAAAAAAATTAAATCGATATTTTACTTTCAGCAAATGATGACATGAGCATTACCCTGCTACTGTTTTTTTTTTGCGTATCCCGCTTGCACAATAAACTTGTTAATTACTGTCTCGATGTGGTGAATACATAATTTCGCAATTATATATTCGCATTATTCATCAGGTATGACACATACGCGTATGCTGAACGAGCGACAAAGACAGGGAGAGACAGTGTGGCGAGCGGTAGACAGCAACAAGCAATTATGTCGCGGCAAATATTCGTTTTACTTTAATAACAGACGCAATTATGCACGGTATTTATCATTGGTTTATTATCTAAACAATAACATCTCTCTTCGAAGAATTCCAATTACATAGAAGCTGTTTAAGGAGTCAGCTTAAATAAATGTAATGAGATCTTACGTTGAAATGGCTCAGAAATGTTTTATAATTGAACACAGCGCAGTTACACGTTTATAACTTTTTGTAGACAGTTATAATATTTTAACTCCTATCCACATCAAATCAAAATTGAACTGTATTGTTTAAAAAAAAAAGTTGTAGCTTAAATAAACGTAATGAGATCTGCTATTGAAATGGCTCTGAAGTATTTAATAATTGAACACAGTTTATAATGTTTTTGCGTACAGTTATAATATTTTAACTCCTACGCACATAACGTAAATAAATCACAATTGAACTGTATTTACATAGTAGATCGGAGAGACACATTGGGTAGCGTTGTTAAATTATTCAAGTAACTTTTTATTTAACATTTGGGTCAACGAGTGCGTTTGACAGCTGTACACGCGATATCTAAAATATTGTCATATTTATACTAAAACAAAACCATTGTGTTCATGATAAAACCAATAAATATATGGCCTAGTGGGTGATGGCATGCATCTGAAGTGGCACTTGGATAATTTTCGAAATACGAAATACGAGATGGTAACATTTTTTTTTGGCAAGTAGCTAGATGCAAATGTTCAGTTAACAAAAGGCATGGCGTAACTTCATTTCGAATTCACGTCGTGTTCGGTGTTCCATCGGCGACGTAGACAGGTGAAGGTATCGCTGGTGCAGTATGCTTACTGCAGAACCGAACTGTTTGTCCTCGCGGTTCAAGAGGCATGCGGGTTATTTTGCATTGTAACCATGTTCACAAAATCCTAGACGTCTTATTGTGTAACAACTCGCTTTTTTGTTGTTGCTTCTTTTCGTTTCGAACAATTGTTTCTAAATCTTTAAACGATATCAATTGATTTGCAATTGGTAATATATAATTCATACATTTTTATGAAAATCGCTTTATAGAAATACTAGAATTAGTATTATATGAAAACCAGTAAGAAGACTAACTTGGTGGAAGAAATTACGTTCATATCTCGTAAAGTTCACTTAGGCACTTTGCATGCACGTGTGTTAGTATGATATCGCATGGGTAGTTCCGAGAATTCTCGTTCAAGTTTAATAAGTTTCAAATTTACACCTTAAACGTACGGTGTTAGCAAGCCGCAGTTGCAGTCTCATAATGTTGCATTTATGACACAGCGCTCGGGTAAACTTTTACTTTGGTCGCGTTTAAATGATCGATTATCAGAGATTGCAAATACAAAAGCAACGCGAGAAAAACCATTACCAATATGAAAATCAGGATGTTGAATTAACATATTTAACAACAAATAAGTAAAAAAAAATAGAGGTACAATCCACTTTTCAGCTGTGTGCTGTGAGCATATTTGTTTTACCGGTAGACGTGTTTAAAAACAAAATTCCATCGCATAGTCTAGCAAAAAGTCGGCCCGAGGGAGAAGTTTGGTTCGCGTGATAAAATAAAATGTTTCGCCAAACTTATTCTCACCGCACTCGACTTTTTACGTATTCAATCACAAAGCTATGCCTATAAATAAAGATTAGCCCTTTTTGTTATCTGTAGGGCGGCGAACGGACTTCGGGGCACGCAACGCCAGATTATTATCAGTTAGTGAAAGGTCGTTTTACCATGTGTGCATGCATGTCGCAACATATGCACCCTCTACGCTGGACAAAAACTGATACGTTTGTTATTGCTATTATTATTTACTTCCACAAAAAGAAACAAGTATTTTCAACTACAGAATCTATGATTGGTTTCGGAATCTAATAAAAGATTTTGTCAATTTCTAGCTAGTCTATTTCATAGTTCAGACACGTGGCTAGCTTCCCTCGGTTACTACCAGCGTTTTGCGTGAAGACCCCCTACTTGTGTATCAGAAACAATGCATTCGAAAACAATATGCAGCTGGTTGTCTTGCACATGTATTCACTCGATATGTCTGTAATAATTATAGATACATGCGAGCATATTGATCGATGGGACGGATGCTAGCGACAGGACAGATTCATGCAACAAATTTATTCCACATTATTGCTCAATGTCGAAAAGCAAATAAATGATTGAGAAGCGCAAAAAAATCACAATTTAATGATAAGAGATGTTGAGTAGTAATTAATAAATATTCTGCAGCTGTATAATAATAATAATGAGAGTGTAATATTTTGAGGTAATTCAAGCTTTATGTTATTAGCATCCAAACAAATCTTATGCATATGTATACGATGACAACGTACAGTATGCAAAATGCAATGCATTAAGATGAGTTGTTCCTATATGGCAATAAACATCCATAATACATGTACGCGATCCGTACACGGTGTTTTCTATGTAGTACACTACACCAATAACAAAACGAAATTATGATGAATGTAGAGCGAAAAGTTACTACAGATATTTTCATATTTAGTGGTGAGATTTGTTACCGGTATAAATCATGACTACTAAATATTCATTTATTGTATTTTTAAATTTGTTTAACACCACCAGTCAACTTTAGATTAACTAACAATCATTGTTTAGGAGGGTTAATATGTAAATTAGTGAAGTCATTTTCTTAGTGTTATGGCGCACGCGCGCAGGGGTAACGAGTGTGTCAAGTATATTTTTGTTTAGTGTATTATCGATTTGATTTGTTAAGGGGGTGGAAGTCCAACTCTGGTTCTGTTCGGACCAAGTTCGTGACCCGCTCTAGGCGCGCCATGTCTCTGATGGTGATAAATCGCTCCGCTTTATAGTCGGGATTCGGCTGCAACCCCTTCCTTTCGCGCGGCCACTGAATTTACATCGAATTAACGTCCGTTTTCTGATGGTAATTTCTTTTCGACGATATAATAGCGTTGGCTTTGAATGCTATACCCATAGATCGTCGCTGTCTGATAATGAAATACTATACGATATATAGTGCGCGCGCGAGGCGCGATTTGATGTCCTCCCGCTTGCAGTACGTTAATGTCGACTGGTTCAAGGACGGCCGCGTATTGGCAGAAGCCCAAATACACTCTGAATAATATTTATAACAGTGTTTATTGGTGAAATAAATCACGTGCCCGTACAGTTTGGTGGCAACGCGTATTTTGAATATGTATTTTAATTTTACTACGGATAAAATATTTGACATGTTGTTTGCTATGATGCAGCATGTATCTAGGGAATAATTATTTTAACTTTTGGATTTATGTTTTATTATGAAATTACTGTTATACAACTGCAAAATTATATTTAGATTTTTTGTTTATTAATTAATACTATAAATTATAAAATATATTTAGTATCATTTATGTTATTGAATTATTTATTTAAATATATGTAATTAATTATTTTTGGTAATGATTTTTCGCTATACAAAGAGATTGCACTCAAAGATGCATATGGAAGCTGTGTGTGTAGTAATTGTAGCAAAAAGTAATGTCGATGTATTAACAAAATATAACTAAGTAAAAAAATAAGTTTTAATTTCGAATGAATTAATTGACTAAAGTGTAAGCTCAATTAGGATTGCTTGTGAAACAGAATAGAGAAAAGAGATGACAGAGATGAATGTCGAATCTGCAGCCAAGTGGAAAAAAATCTATCGAAATCCGCCGGAGTAGCGTCTAGTTCCCGCGGCGGGCGATGAGCTTTGAGTTATGTGCGGTTTCGATTCCAATCCCTAACGTCGTTTCTTATATGCGGTGTCCGCGGCACCACACATCCGCCATCCCCCACATGCACCACTTCTGCTTTTTGCAGCAATAATCGCCTGTGGTTTATTGATACAACCGAATCACTAAACCAAACGGCCTCACTGCCCAACACACTTAATGTACCAACAGCGGAAAGGTAGTGCGAACGGGGTTGCCAAAAGTCCAACACGTGAACTATGGCCGACGGCAAAGGGATCAGGTTAATCTTTTGATCTGACTCGTATTGAACGTGCTCAGCTACATAAAAGTAAATGCTGGATTTTTTCCTTCTCGTCGGGCAGATTTGGTGCTCGGCTCGGCTCCATATGTCGTAAAGACCTTTACGTGATGTATGCACGGAAATGGGCAGGGGTCTTGATATTAACTGAACTACAGAGGGGTTTAGCCGCACTGGTATTGGATCAGCGGATACAAATTTAATGACATGAAGGGCGAGGCTTTTATGAGTGCTGCCACAGGTATAGATGATTCGAGAGAGAGAGAGAGAGAGAAAAGGCACCTTTATCTGTAGCTTATTGTTGGTCTGAGTGGAATGATGAACCAGTCCAAGTCCAGGTTGACTACCGGTACAAAACCCGGTCGTTACACTTGCGATGCTTAGTTAGTCGATAACTTTAGCGAGACTGTCAGAGGTATTATTTCGGATAGTCCAGCTGATCAAAGATTTAGGAAGCATTGATATGTGAAGTTTCTCGTTGGTTAGAGTGCATTGATGTTTATTGAGGTTCGTATACGAAATCTTATCGTCAACCAAACGATGTTTCGGAAAACCGAATCGTGCAAATCCGTATCGATATCGACACCGAAACCGAGAGTAGCTATAAGTATTGTACGAGCAACGACGTCCTAGATTTCAGGTGTATGCTCTGTGAAAGTGCATTGAGCAGCTTTAAGAAATGACGTACCAGGTCGCAAGGGGATGCTGGCAGATTATTATTGCATTGGCGCAGAGAGACTATACTGAACTACGAACGTCGGTTCTAACTTTCGCTGTAATAATCGGAAACGGTTTATTAGCCGAGGGACGGCATTGTAACATCCGACGCAAGCAGTGGTCAACCATATTTGAGTAGGCAAAGAGACGGAAAAATACTTGTGCGTCCGTTGCGCTGGTAGTGCAGTTAGGGCAGGCGCCAGTCGACTAAATTGGCTCCATTCATCAGAAGGCTTTTCCTGTCGTCCTTGCGTTGCGTCTTGTCTCGCTCCCCTTGCACACATATACTTTTGTTTCGCCGTAGGGAGGGAGATCGTACACTTCATGCTGCCAAGATGGATTGTCCGGTCATTCGTTACGACGGTGTTGGTCAACCGGACTCTGTTTAATTGCCGGATAAATAAATAAAAAGCGCGCCGGCATGGGGAGAAATAAATGTTCGCGGGCCAAATCGCAGATAACGGGTTTTTGAACTGTACTGCATGGGCCTCCGGTGTGGCTCTGCTCGCAGTTATGGAGACACGCACGTAACATTTCCAAGAACCAATAAGCGTAATTGATTGCTAAGGGGAGGAAAAAGATTCGGCATTATTTATGAGATCAAGCCACTTTTTCGATCACTTGGACATCCGCTGCGCGCACTGACCACCACACCAGTACCGGCAACGGTGAAAAAAGTACGCGTGCTTGCAATTGAAGATGCAGCTCACGTAGCCGAAGATGCGCAGATATAAATTATGTTTTGTCTCTTTTCAATGTTTGGAGATTTAAGCGTACATAGGATTGAGAAACTGGGCTGACGCTTGGGTTGCTGAAGGGATGTCGAAGAGGGAAGCCAGTGGCAGTTGTTAAATCGAGTGGTGACGAAGATTTCCGAGGCGATGCGAACGGTGTCGAACTGAGGGTGTCTCGCGGTCTGGTCCGCAGGATCAATACCCGGCGGGGGCGCACAGGATCGACCATGGATGCGCGCGGGGCGAGCGGAAATGCACAGGGAACGAAACTAGAAGGAGACAGAGAGAAATTGGCATGGGGTTGTGTGTGTGTGTATGTGTGTGGATGGAAGAAAGAAGGAGATAGCGGCCATCACGGTGTCAAGTCGTGCACGTGCGCTTGTACCACCCGCTCGATTCGTGATTTTAAAACACTTCAATCAAAAATAGTTCGCTACGCTCGCGCGCAAATAAACTAGCTACTCTTTACATTTGTGTAGACTTCCACAGGGTGAATAATGTGTGTTTTGTTAGCGTGTTACGTTTCTAAAAATACGCTCATCATAACAAGACATTTTATTAGAGAATACAGAACATGTCTACTCCTACAAACAAATGACAATGTCGTCAACATATTTGCTATCTATCTATCTATCTATCTATCTATAGGTAATCAAATGGGATTCAGAGAAAAGTTACACAACCGCGATGAAAATCAACAGCGATAATTGTTGGTCTTTGTATGTATATGTGCGCGTTGAACGATTCTGATGAATGCGATCCAATTTCCGGAATCCCTTTTGGAACATCATGATTCTACCTTCGCGTTCATAGTTTGGAGCTCGTTCTCTAGCACCTGTTCACAGAGCGTTCTTTCATATGAACCATCACGTTGTGATGTCGATTCGTTTCGAACTAATGTCCCACAATAAATCACTTGACATTTTTATGTGGCGCAATATTAAATTCGTCCACCATTAGACCAAAGCAACGCGTATCTAAAATTGCCATCTACGCACGTTTAGACTTGAACGTATATTTGATGGTGTATTTACATTTTCTAAGCGTGAAATATTACGCCGACGTTGTCGTCTTTCACTTTTAATCCGAATATACATGTTAATTTAATAATAACTCGTACGTAATACCCGTAAACCGATATATATATATATATATATATATATATATATATATATATATATATATATATATATATATATAGAGAGAGAGAGAGAAACAGGGGGAGAGATGTAATATTTGTTCGGAAATAGACGACGAGTAATCACTTCACAGGTAACTGCGTTATGATATTTTCTTTCCGCATTCCCAAATGCCCCGCGTAAGTGAAGTCGTGTGTGGTACATTAAGATAATGTTAAAATAAAATACACTGCTACCACTACTACTATACAACACAATTCAATTCACACCGAGTGTTCGTTTAAATAGTTTTATACAAGTTCAAATATTTGCTGACTTTATTTTCATTGTTTTACGTAGCACTGTAATAATTATAATTATTATTAAAACAAATGCTTAACAAGCAAATAATTATTTATACTCGAATATAATTGCATTTCTAAATCTACTTTCATATCTAGTTGTGGAATGTATACGTCAGCTATCCAAACATACATCAAATGGGGTGGTAGAAACCCCGTTATGCATTCATTCCCATCTTCAAACAAACATTCATCTCGCTTTAAAGTTTGATATACGTATTAGGTACTATGGCTTTCTAGATTCTATGTTAACAGTATTAAATGTCCAACAGTGTCTGTTATGTTTGCTTATAGATTCGATCTGATGCTGCGCAGAAGTTAACGAGTATGATAACATCAAGTGACATGGGCAAATCCCAAATGCAAAGCCGATTATCACGGTCGTGAGTCTGCGCGTTCACACGACACATACACCATATACAAAGTAAGCAAGTTAACAATGTCGCGATAGAAGCACACGCGTGACGCTTATCCGGCCAACTGTAGTCCCGATGGACCGCCTGACTTTGCTAACCAACCCACTCTAATAACTAACTGCTCTCTTCTAGAATCTCATTCCCATACTGCATTAACTCGATCAAACGCTAACGATAACCCTAACCAGAAAAGAACGACTTCAAATGACAGATGACCGGAAGCAAGCTACGTTGCTATTGAACAGTAGTTACACGAAAGGCTCCACGCCATTATGAATATAAATATATTTTTTACATTTTATTATTTCTCATCGTAAATTTTCTTCCTCGCTTGTTTTCGCTTCCGAAAACCATAATATAAAAAGTTATTTCGTCGCATTCGCTAAATTTATTTAGACGAAACTCGGCTTCGAGATTGTTTTGAAATGCTTAAAGATGATATACGCATACATGCATATATACGAACATTCAGAATAGGAATTTTAATAAACAACATACATTTTAAGATATTTTCAAACAGCATCTAAAATTGTTTCATCAAACATAATTGCATGTATGCATGCGTATTAGATTGATATCTAAATGCTTGCATATGTCGTTAAAATAACATAAATGTAGAAAGAAAATGTAATATTTCATTAAGAAAATCATAAATTGGTACCGTAATCATTAAACAAAATATAGATCTAGAAATAATAACGGAAATACACCTTTTGAACTTGGCAAGAAAACCTCCTATTATTGAAAAGAATATTACAACCGAAAGTGTTTACTATAGTCGTTGTTTTACGTTTTCTGTAATATCACCGAAACGGTTGAACTTACAGTAAAAATAGTCAGAAGTAAAATAAAAGATATTAATATTTCACAACTTTAATTGGAAACATTTCTCCAACAAATGTACTGGTTAAAAGTTATTGATACAGCTACATAGGTATGGGAAATTATGTTTAATACATAGTATCACATATGCTTGTTAATTGTTTAACAAGAAAAGAAAATATAGTAATAAATATGTTGTTACTGGCTCAGAATTGAACCATAAATTCTATAAATAATATGTTCTTACAGATTAATAAACATCGTATTATAAATTGCTTTCGAACAGTTTCGTGCAAGTGTGTTGTATCACCTCTACACTACAACTACAAGTACAGCCATAGCCAAAAATATGACGCCAATGAATAGGTTATAAATACACTTACATTTTACAATACACGCCATCCTGACCATCAATTGATATCACAAACACTTAAACACATTTCAATTGTTAATTTTCACATATTTTAGAGTTATTATCCCGGTTATACTACAGTTTTCACGGCACAAACACGTGGAGCACATGGTGTGCTCGCATCCATTTCACAACTGACACTAGCCGCACGATACATGCGCAGACGCGGAAGTGATTTTTGAATTTTCTAGAATACTACAGGAGATTCGCTATTTATTTGTATTACTTTATAAATATTTTAACGCTTAAATTGAATAATTTATAAAATTCGCAATTTTTGTATAATAATAAAATTTTTTAAATTGAATGTTTAAAATGTTTTATTTTAATGTACTTCCTATCTAAACAAAATGTACCTGCTATGTACACTGCAAAAACTGCAGATGTTTTTATTTTATGTATTTATGTATTTAGGTATATATATATATATATATATATATATATATATATATATATATATATATATATATATAAATGTTAGTAAAATTATTACAAAGATGGCTCATAGTCAATATGATAAAAGCGAGTGAATTGTTACTGTTTTCGTAAGGAAACGAAACGTGTTGGTAACGATAATCTTTCAAAGGCAACAAATTCATGAGACTGCAAGATGAAAGCTTCAGATCGTTCTTGAGACATACATACATACATATACATATACATATATATATATATATATATATATATATATATATATATATATATATATATATATATATATATATATATATACACAGGATGCTTGAGAAGAATACCTGCAGTATCATTGGCTCAATCCATGAATACAGTGTGGGTGTGGGGTGGCAATCGTTTAATGAATATTTCATCATGCAATTTTTTATTCACAGAATTCTTTTATCTGATGACGTCGACTGGAAGAGCCCATTTGCATATAGACGCGCAATTACAATATTGACAGAGGGCGTCTATACTCAATTTTAAGGTGTACTCCAGCTATACAAGATACAAAATGAATCAACTTCTCGATATGATGGTTTTAAATAAATAGAAATCCAAATAAATAAATATATATATATATATATATATATATATATATATATATATATATATATATATATATATATATATATATATATAGTGCATCAATAACATATCATGTTCAATTTTACCTACGGCTGTAATCTTGTTTATATATATATATATATATATATATATATATATATATATATATATATATATATATATATATATATATATATATATATAGTTTTAAACAAATGAAAATGTCGAGTTAGAATCGTTGAAGAAAAGAGTCGACGGTGTAGTATGAACATACAAACAAACAAATAAAATGGTTGTATTTGAACAACGACAGTTACGTTAGCTGTAGGTACCGTAACGTTATATGCGATTTATATGTTAGATACACTGTATGTATGTACATACCAATCGTTCTATTTATGGAATTTCCAACCGGAGAACTTTTCTACCCAACTTGCAACTGTTTGTTATTTCGTCCATTTGTTCGTAGGAAAAGTTTCAAAACTAACACCCCTCCTACACACACATACACAGCATCCTTATCACAACCAATGGTGCCTACTAGAAAAGGAACTTCCTACAGAGATACTACACTTGATTACAGAATATTGGCTTTCTTTCTTAGTACGCTCTATGCATTCAAAAATCATCTCAATTTCCGTAACATTCACCCTCATTATTATTATTATAATTATTATGCTTTTATATATACATACGTATGTGCATAATATGCATGATTTGGTAAATAATGAAAATGATAATTAATTTGGGGTTGCTATAGATAGAAAAATAAAATTTGTAAACTATATTTGCTAATAACTAGTAACTATAATCTAGTTAATTTGCAAACCATAGTTCGTATTACTTCAAACTAGAAATTCAATGGAAACACAAGTAAGTACCGGCTTGCAATTAATTTGCGTGCAAACGTCGAGGGTTTATCGGTGCGAAACGCAACAATTAACGTAATACCAATGCGATACATCAGAAAACAAGTGAACCACACGGACAACCAGGCAGGTATATGTCAAATGGTAATTGTTGTGCTGTAGTCCCTATACCTATTCAGTCAGTTTACTATAGTTATATATGTATGTATCTGGTGTGGATGAGAGGTGTGATAGCCTACAGATGAAACAGGCAATATGGAGCAATGAAGTTCATGTTCAGTGGATTTGTAAGCCTAGAGCAATTGCCTTCTAAGTGAAATTGTTTATTTTAATTTGAAATTTAATTTGATGAAATAATAAATATATACCCACACCCATCATGTAGGTAAATGAGAAAAATGAAATTGCGTCTTTGTAAGTGAAGCGAGATGGTTTGTCGCCAGTTGGACCAATATCTATGGATCGTTTGCCAATGCCCTTTACCCCCAAACGCGTCGCATCTGAATCCGCGTTAGTACGGTGACCGCTTTAGGATATTGTCTGTGTATAATCCCATTAGCTCCGGCCAGCCGGACCAATGAGCCCCGTCGAAAGGGGACGCTGCGTAATTCGCACAATTCAAACGTCCATTTACCACCTTCATCTATACACCAGCACCGGAGGCCACAACGTACACCACTGACCACACAAGTCCATGGAATAAATGTTGACTTTGCTTCCAAACAGAAAACAAAGAGTGCTACTACATAATATACCATTTCTCTACAGGTACAATATCTTTTCTTTGCTGATGGATCAAATTTTCAACACTTTCGTATTAAGTTCTAAAATATTATGAACTGTATTTGTTTGATAATGCAGTCGATTGACTTTAACGCCCCTAATCGCGGTCCAATATCGAACTAGTGAGACCCTATCACGCAAGTCAAATCAGTGTAATTATTCTTCTAAATCACCTTTTAGTTAAATGCAATTATCTTTTTTATTCCGTTTGCACGCAACGTTAATTTATTCACGTGATTATCGTTATTTTCTTTGTTTTTACCGAACTCTCCTTCTGGTTCTATTCGTAGACGCTCTGACTAGTACCTACATATTATAGGTATTAGTTCTATTTGAGGATACAAAGAATGCGATGATTTTTAAAAGTTCAACATTATTTTATCCATCTAAAAAATACGAACAAGACACACCACAAGAACATAGCAAAATGGTGTTCTCAGAAACATTCAATGGCTTTACATTTCAATTAAATTAGACTTAAATTCGCATTTATTTCCTTTTAAACCGCTTAGTTTATTATTTAATTGTCGCGACGTAAACAATACGTTAAATATATCTCAAGCAAACAAATGGCAAAGTCTTGCTACATATAAATTGTTCAAGCTCAAGTTCTGGCTAATGTGGGCAATGAGCGTGTTACTAACACATTGTAACCAACAGTATAGAGTAGATATAATACCTATAATTGTTACGTCATCAAGACAAAGTGCGACTTTAGAATTATGTATTTTTAAATATTTTATATTAAAGAGCTTTCCACTAAAAAAATAAATTTACAGAAGTATTTTAAATGTAAAATATATATTTTTGCATTTAACATCATGCTCACTTTAGGGTGTATTTCTTCTGTGTTTTAGTAGTAACGAGTACGTGGCCATAAAATCGTATAGACATCGTTTTAACACATCATAAAGTGGCTATAATCTGTGAACTTTGTAATAGAGGAAGCTATAGCTTTTAATGTTCCCCGGAGATATTTATGTCAGTGTTGCTACAACCACAACATTTGCGGCGCGCCTTATTTTTAGATATTAATAGTTTTATTTACGTTCCTTTACAAATCATCGTTACTACAATAGAAAGTTTAAAAATAGATAATATTTATTACCATTTCAAAACATTTTCATTTACATTCCCAACAGACAATTTGCAGTAATATATACGGTCAGATGAACATGGTGGTGGTAGGTTTTAAAAATATATTTTCGGCGCTTATGACTGAAAGCAACAAACGCATATTGAAGTCGAAGCCGTTTGTGTTTTTTAAAATATAATTTTCAAAACTATAATCTCATGAATAAAATATTATATTAGAATTTAAAATTACAATGGCTTCGGTGAACAATACAAATAAATATTTAATTAAACATAAAAAAATAATCAGTTTGATTGTATATTATAAAAATTGTTCCAATACGAAATATAAATAACACAATAGACAATGGAGACAAAACAATTGGCCGAGAATACATATATATTTGTGAAAGATAGAGTGAAACAATATCATGGGGACAGTAATGTTTTTTTGTTTTTTTTTTGTGGAGAATTCATAGCTGCGTATAGAGAAGCCAGACACAAGACAAATTATTCAATTTATTGTCAAGTTCAGATTCTTTAGATACGCGATGCGCGCACCCCGTTTATTAAACCTGCTTTTAAATTGCTTGTCACGGTTAATATTTTTTGTCGCTTCACGCACTCACAATTTCAATCTACGAAAAATTGGAATCATACTTCTTTTCAAACACCTTCAAACAACCGAGACAAACGTATCAGATTTGGAAACAAAATTAAAATTAATTCAAAGAAACATCTTCTATTGTAAACTACTACATCTAGATGGTATCTGTATATGGTTCTGTATGCAACTAATTTTATCACAAATTCAGCAAATGATTACTTTTTGATATTAATCAAAAATCAAAAGTAGAAAATAAGAAATTGAATGCAATAATATAATTTAAAAATAGATTGGCCGTAAGAGTCGTGCTCGCTTGGTGAAAAATTACATCTTTATCTAACGTTACAAGTCACATTTAGAGAACAACAGCGGCCAGACAATCGGCAGCGAAAGAGACAAATGGAAGCAGGATAGATTTTAGAGCGATGAGATAAGAGAAAAAGAAATATACCTGCCTGGTTGGCTGATACAACAACAGGGGTTTAGTCGCTCGAACCTGGAGTGAAAACATATCCAGAAATTCAATCCGAGGATTTTCTTTCGTTTTCTTTACAAACCATTACAAAATAATGACCAAAAATAATATTTTTGCAGGATAATTTATTATACTGCTGAAAAAAGTGACATCTTCATGTATCGTATGAATGGGAAAAAATGTTTTTATGTACTTTGATTTGAAATGTAAAAATTGCGTTTCATGTGTGTAACTCGAGGCGAAATGGTTGTTTGTTTAGTAAGAGGTGCTAAAGCAATCTTTATCTTATACAGTTTGTGCTGAATATTCGTAATTAAAGGGAGATGTAAATACCTCGTACCAACGTAACGTACACGTAAACTCCATTTTAACTCGGGTTTAATTACATACCGGCTCGTTTCGAAAGTTAATGCTGGATTTTTAATTAAAGTTTTCAAAATATCCCATTAAATAAAGTTTATTATTTAAACGTACATAGGTACATGCAGGCTGAGACGTTATCGAGTGATCTTTACCAACTATTTTCGAGTGCCTATAAGTGCATTACTTTTTAAGCACTCTGAAGTAAAAAGAATCATAAAATATAGAAAACGATTTTATTGCACTATGCTAAAAATAGCAGCTGCTTAATAACTCCAGTTTTGAGTAGAGGCACTCTATATACAAAACCCTGATGGGACGTTATTTTCACCATAGAATTTTTCACATCAGGATCAAAATCTGACATCGCAACGAATTTATTTATTATCATATTATTTTTGGTATAGATGAGAAAGAAATAGAGATGGAGAACATTTTTATTATGTTTAGACGTCAAAGTTAGCTTGGATATTTGATATAGTATTTAACGAGTGCGCGGTGAACTTGAGGGTGAATTTATTAAATAACCACACGAATCATATTGTTTGTTTTCAACATTTAGATGTTTTGTACATGTTGTTGGTCGGTAATTGTTTAGCAAGTAAATGAAAGTGACGTGAACTCAGTGTGTTTTTGCAGGATAGGTGAAGCAGTATCTAATTTGGTTCGCCCGGTCAGGCAGGATTAAAAGTAACGTTCGTTAGCCGCGGCCAGAGAAACTTCTTTGTATGTGTGTGTTCGTTTGTCGAAATTCGATAGTCCTGTGTGAGTGCGGCAAAACCTGAGAGGCGGGATGAAGAAGAATCATCCTGGCAGCAGGGGGGTAAACTAACGATAATCCTGGGAGCATCTCTAGACGAACCGTGCGCCGAGGCAACGGCTGATGTGCGTTCGGTGTGTAATCAGCAATCCAATCTTAAGTTAAATGAGTGTCGGCATCCCGCGCGCAACACACTCTCAATCCCCCACCCAAATAACCCACGTTTAGCCCCCATCGGTCGATAGTTAGACGGCGAGCGAGCGGGCGGGCGGCCTTTGTCGTCGTCGTCAATGGCACAACTTTGTGATGCGTAACTTCTACAGGGGTGTCACATCTTGCGTTGAATACAAAAAAGAATTGTTCTGCACGTGTAACAGTCTTAGCTCGATGGATCTGCCTACCCAACCGAGAGCGTCCATACTTTTTCACGGCCGAACTATTTCCACCCAAGTCGCATTTGTCCAAAGCCAACCCCATCATAAATAAAATAAAACTTTTTGATTTTTTATCGAACGAAATTATTTCCATTAAATAACAAATAAAAATATTCAATCTACGCATGATATGGCGGCCGGGAAAACAATAGAGATTAATTTTTAAAAAAATACATAGTTGTCCTCTTTAAAAGTACGTACGTGCGTGCACGAATGACAAAAACACGTAAAAGGCACAGAAAGGCAAACAGAAAAATTGAATAACAAAGATAAAGCGAATGGAAAACAAGCGAATAAACTGGCAAAATAGAACACAAAAACAACGGATCGAAAATGTATGTATGCACACAGCACACGTTTACAGTCAGCGTAAAAAGCATCTATGTTTAATGCGGTTATCAGGATATAGCATAGACAAACATAAGGCTGGCCATACGAGAACTGGAACGATTAACACAAAGAACCACAGAAAGAGGGTCGTTTTTATGCAGTGGCGCACTGTAATATAATTCAATTGTAACATTACTGGCTAATCCACCAAGTCCATCTTGGGGTGCTTGCCAGTAAAGTAATATATCAACAAACATGCGAGGCACAAAGTGGTGAAAAATAATTGATCAAAATTAAATTATCAATACATAGTATATGTACAGTTTGTGATGGAGTGGGTGTGGTTGGATAATTTAAATAATGACACTTAAAGGGCTGTCCCTTAAGGGAATGTTTTGGTCCCACGCCACTGGGCGACCGTCGTATTTGAACGAATACACGTGTGTGTGTCGATGGTGCACAGCGGGTACTTCGGTTATTGAATTAAAATGATGCACGAAAACCAATTTGCCTGTACACGGAATAGGAGAAAATGGGATGGAAAATACTGAAATCATATTAAGGATTCCATTTCGACTTTTCCTTTGTTGGATTTTCTGTGCGCGCGCGAGGATAATGGACGCCACCACATAGCATAGAATAAAAAGTAAAACTAAACAGTAAAAAGTAGTACTATCTACTAACGAAACGAATAATCTACTAACGCCATATGAATCGCGTGAGAGCATACTAAATTGATAGATACTCCAATTCATTTAACAAATAACAAATCGGGCAACGTTTAAAATCAATCGATACACAAACAATTACCTAGTCATTACGGAAAGAATAAGAAGCTACCATTTGAAAAGAAACACGTGATGGAGAAAGAAAATATTGCGTCCGCTATAATAGATGTGTGTGTAGGTTTATCAAAATATATAATGTTCCAATATCAGTGAATGCAATCCATTTGGAAAATATCCTATCAAGCAATAGCATATTTCCGAAACACAAGCAGTTCAATTTCGCTACCCCCCTTAAAATCATAATTCAAAATAACGAAATTATCATCTGCATACTATACAAACATTCCCCTACATTTGCCCCTTACCATCCGTTAAATGTACTCGCCCTGCTTGTGCAAGAGTAACACCCAGTTCTGTTTTACTACCGGTAATTTTCACGTACAGAGTTATCGGCCGAGCACACCGTCTGCTCACGCTCCACTTCCGGCTCCCAGCGTGAATACGTGAGCCGTTTCACCCTCCTTGAACGTGAAGCCCATACACAACCCGTTCCCACACACACACACACACACATACCAGAGTATTATATACAATCAACTGATGACCCAATCTACCGACCCGGCAGATGTCACCTGATCGCTCAATAAGCACAAAAATAATTAAAATCATGGTATTTGTTCAGATATGCAAAAGCAATAAATATTAACATTGAAACTTGCTTCAGAATTGTCTCGTTTGAAACTCCCATATTTCAAGCGAGCGCACATTAAAATTGACGTGTAAACATTGGTAATAAACTGTTAATTCAACGTCGTTGATTCGTGCATTATTTATGAGGATAGCTGCGTACGAAAACCACCGGGTTACGCCCATGATACATCATTAGCCCCCCGCTTGTCTATTGTGGTGACGGACGCTCCTGAGCTGTAACTACACCGCGCATAATATATTGGTATAATAAATAACAGTTATTTCGAATTATGAAATATAAATATTTATTCGATACTGGGACATCGAATAAAACTTGCATAACGATATAATAATGACTTGATTCTATCAATGAACATTTGTCAATATCATTAATATTAGAATAGTCCTTACTAATATTATGACAAAACTGTCAATATTTGGTTAGTTCTATTTCAAATCAGTATTGTTGATCATATTTTACACGAAATTGAAGATCAAACTTTAATGCTCTTAAATTATCAACCAAACTTAATTGAAATTTAGATAAATATTAATCAAGCATAAGGCAGTAACTGCGCGAAGTTCTAAATAGTTTTACAATACTGTTAGGTGGTGAGAATGTTTTTCAGACGTCTCCCACAAGGTAAAGACAAAAAGGGATGAAACGTATATGAGCTAACGAACGAACAGTACACCCCGAATCCACTAGTGGAAGAGGGTGCTCGTTTGCCCAAAGTAAAATGAAGCTAAAATTTGAATATACTATCGTAGGGCAATATGGTCTCTCCGACCATATTCATCCGGTCCTCAATGGATTTGGAGATAGTAGTTTTTTTTTTTTAACAATATTCGTCACGATAAACTTGAACGTCTAATATTTTCATAGCGTTGCTCAGATGAGTCAAGGTGCCAGCATTGGCGCTAGGGGATTTAAAAACCACGCGTGAAAAATTATTTTATGCATAGAAAGTGGAATGTTGTTTTTTTAAAAAGTTAATTCAATTTAGTAACGAATATTTTATGCCCCCTTCAGAAAATGTACACAGAAATGAAATATATATATATATATATATATATATATATATATATATATATATATATATATATATATATATATATATATATGAAAATGAAAGTAGTTCCATTGTGGTAATGTTTTGTTACAATGTCCAAATATTCTGAGTAATTCAATAGTTTAGTGAAACTGTCCGCATTGAAACAATCAAATGAGTAAAGAGATCGTAGAGGCATAAAATTTAAAGAGGGTAGTTCTTAGAGAACCGTTTGGAGCGGTAGCAGACGAAGAACAATGATCATTAGCAATCAAAAGCGAACGCCGGAGACGTTATCCCTGTGAAGGCAAAATCTGTACTCGAGCAACGGAGCAACGAGCAGGTACAAAAGAACGAAACAAAGAGCATCTCATGAAAGAAGAACGGCTACTTTAAAATCATCTAATTGATCCTTCCGTTCATCCGTCGTCTCTGCCGAACCAGTGAGTAGCTGGTCGGAGCACAAGCAACGAGCAAGTCGTAAAGGAAATGGCTTCCAGATGTTAAACGATTGATGAGATCACGTAATTGCCAACGCTAGAGTTTTCCTAACGATTTTTCGAACAACAGACGTTAATGTAATCACACACGGTCCGATAAAGAAAAACTACCACACAAAAAATATATACACTAGAATACGCGTATTTTCCGACATAAAACAGCGGCGAATTCGTCCATGAGTTAGATAACTGTGAGAGTAATCACAGATGGGCTAGTAAACAAAAAAAACCGACAACCCGAAATTTAAGCAGCATTTCAAATGCACTATTGGAAGAGGTTTAGTGCAAGGTTGCTTTAGCGTCGTACTGACGTTTAATTGTGGTCTGGTGATTTAATCCGGGAAGATTATCGGGATTAGAAGGTGGATCGAAAGTTACCTACTAGCACATTTACCGAGTGAATTATTAAACAGATTATCGGGAGATTAAAACCGGCACTTTAAAGTATAAAATGGATCAATCGATAGAAAACATTTACGTCTTGATGTTATAATACTTAACAATAACATATCCAGAGAAAGAAGATTATTTTTTGAAATTAATCACCATTGTTTGTTAATCTCCAATTTGTTGGTTGGCTTTTGAAATGCATGTTTTGGTGACATTTGACAAGAAAGTTCATGGTTAAGGCAAAAGTTAGTGAACGCTGGCAGGCAGGCACTCGGGAGTTTGACGGAAGGAAGTTTTGTTTGTATTTTTTACGCGTTTCCGAGCCGGGACATTGTTGTCGAAATAAAGGTCGTAAGGCCAGTGTGTATGGCATATGCGGAAGGTACACACACGCGCGCGCAGAACACAACCCTGTGTCGCCGTCGACGTCGTCGTAACCTGGCCTTCAAACATTCATGTAGATCTGTTTCCCGTGACCAAGTGCTGACGATCCCTCGGGACCTCTGTCTTCGACTCACGTCGCATGAGTAGATGTGTGTGTGTGTGTATGTATGTATTTCTTTTCACTGAGAATAGGTACAGCTTCGTGCTTAAAGCCACCTTCATACCTTATTCACGACTTATTTGGTTTTGGTTGTGTGATTCTTGTTAAATATTAACCACTTGGATTTACCGTGGCCAACCATGAAACGTTAATTTTTATTAACTTATATATGTGTACACTGTAAACAATTCGCGTACACATCTAATATTTAAATACTGGTCAGTCCGAGTGTGGTTCAATTGAATTGTAATTGTACACGTTTATTTGAACCAGGTTTAAATTAATATTGAATGAGGCACAGGATGTAGAATTAATTAAGTACGTTATACAGCTGCATATGTACCTACATTAATTATTTGCGTTAGATATTTTGTTCAATGGACCACTACATTCAATTGTTAAATTTACTAAACAACTAATGATCTTATTGCTAGAACAATAATAGTTCGTGTAGGTATGCCTATTTCAAAATATTGCGACCTAATGCTGTATTTTAGTTTCCCAAACAAATGCATTTGTTTGAATGAATTAACTAATTAACTAATAAAATTTAAACAAACACTAGAATATACAAATGTTTTCCAGGTTTGAAAATATTGAGTGTATGACGAAAAGCAAATCATCAGAATAGCTATGATTGGTGAATGTATTTTGTGCAATGCGTACGATATACACAGAGGTAAACATCATGATTCTACATTATTTGTTTGGGAACATTTTAATCCGGGCTGATCGATGTCGGTATTTTTCGTTGTTGTCCGCTTGGAAATTGATATTTTTACCGCGGATTTACATTTGTAATCTGACATAATTGATGTGGTGCTCGGTTGATTTTTACCCAAACCACGTTGTTTATATTTAATCTAAAAATGTTATAAATTACCGAAAGCCCAAATTGATGTTTGCATCTGATGATTATGATGAGAACGATAATGTTTTACACTGATGGATGCGCGTAAGCAACGCAACGCAACGCAACGGTGCTTGGGGCGAAATTAAAACGAGCCAACCGCGTGTCCACATCATAGTTCGTTTCGGTTCTGTTGGCTACCACGCCACGCTTCATAATGTTATTACTGGCTTTTTTATATATGACATGTCGGCTCGCTACATTTTAATCAAATGAGATGTTCTATTGCGCGTATTAATCAATTTTTAATAACGCTTGTACACGTGCGAACATTTTTCAAGATTATTAAATGTTCATCATTCTATACCTAGTACGAAATTAATACTATTAATTACTAAGCAATTCTTCAAATGGAAATATTTAATTTTTTTGTAAGTCCTTAATAGAATTTTTGTTTTTCTGCCATTTTTGACCTACCGAAAATTTTAAAATACACCTCAAATATTTTCGAGATTTATTATATTCTGCATATAAATACAGACATACAAATAGAAATTATGGTGAAAAGATTCATCATATGAATTAAAAGATGATCAAAACGAATGTTTTCGTCAAAATCTGGAAATCGAAATTTGTGCCGATGACAATAGTTCGTGTAGGAGAGTAAAAACAATCACGGACTTAGTCGTATCGCGGGCAAAATTAAATGCATTGATAAACAAATGAGGTTCGGCGTTGAACGCGAAATGAACATCGTGTCGACCCTAACCAATAACAAAACGGTTTTCGGCTGTAACGACGATGTCAGCAATGGCCATTAGCCTTTGCAGCGCGACCCGCCGAACAACAATGCAGGAGAAAGTCGACGCCACGGCACTTGAAGCTAAAAATTAATACAAACGATGATTAAAAAATCTGCATACGGCAACGACAAGGGCGTCCCGTTATGCGTACCAAGGGGCCAACAACCATCACTCTTAACCGGGCGACCCTCTTTTGTTTGAATGTGTGTGCACGTCGCGTTATAAGGAGAGGTTACACATCACTGACGCGTCTTCAAGATGAAAATTGTAGGCCGCACGTGCACAGGCTTCATGGGCCTAATTTGCCACGTTTTAAATTCATACTACTACACCTTAGTCATGCTCATATATATAAAAAAAATCATGTTTCTAAAGTTAAAATTATTTAGAAAATGTGTGTCTTATTCGAATTAGCAACACGATCTCGTAAAAAATTGCTATTACCCAACATAAAAGGTTCTTTCATTAGACTTTTTCACAAAAACTAAATAATGAATGTTTAATTTTGATTTTTACGTAAATAATTTATTTTTGTGATGAGAATATTGTGTTGGCCAGAGAAGCAGTAATAGAAGATAATTTTCCTGGATCGATTTGGCGTGTGTTTAATAGTGAAAATTACAACAAAAATAATTTAAAAAGAGAAAAAATAATGGCGCTTTTGTTATGCAACCCTAAATTAAAAAGCGTCTATCACACTTATATACTAAACGCAATTTCAAGTATTTTGTAATGACGTATTTCCTCTGTATAGTAATCAGTGTATATCGTCAACGCCCTTCGTATGTTAAATGTCAAAAAGTACACGCACACGTGCATATATTAAATATCAAACAGTATAAGGGCCCCCAATAGATAACGAATTGAAGGGCAACAATAGCAAAGAGGGCTAGCAAAAGGCGACGCAAGGGGATGAACACAGTTGGCGTATGCATATTTTAGAACACGTGTTGGTAATTGTACATGCACTATTTGCATATGTAGTGTGAGTTCTTTAGATCTGGAAAACATTGAAATCATCTAGTTTTTCTCAACAATTGTTGAAGGTAATGGACGTTGTGACTATGCAAGTAAATATTTAATTCCAGTGTATGAATAATGTCGTGGGATCAATCACAGACATCACACCTTTTCTTGCGATTGCAATGCACGGAATACTAAACATGATTGTGTAAATATTTGCTGAATTATTTATGAGCAGGTACGATTAAAAAGTGTGATGAAGAAAGTCTCACTAAAACAGCCATTGTATTCAATGTAATCGAAGGATGTCTACAATAAGAATAACCACAGAAATGCGTGAGGCAAATGCACAATAATATGAGTGATATGAAAAACATTGTAAAATAAAGTAGCAAATTTTAATTTACGAATGCATAAATATGTGTAAAACATATATATATATATATATATATACATATATATGTGCATGGTAGTGAATATGTCGCATATACGAGATAACAAACATATACTCTGCTTGTGGACCATTTGGCTTCGACCCAACCTGATCCATTAAAAGATAGAACATGGAGTATTTCTCCATTTCCAGACAGTCATTACATGTTTCCAGATTCGTCTTAAGTGAGCACTTACAAATTGTTTGGGCTCGCACTAAAAGTGTTGACAGAGCAGTAGAAAATTGCCGGCGTAAAATATTAAAAATAATAATAGGAGTGATTTGAATTTCTATTATCAGTTAGCGGCCGAGCTGTAGGGTTTTTAACAAATTAAGTACTTTGCATATATTAAAAGACGGTTGGATCACACACACACACATACACACAGGGCGAAGGGCACTTGTATTATTAAACCAATTCCATTATGTGATACACTATAACTAAGCCGGCTTTCTATACGTATAGATATGTAAATATCTGCAACAAACGCGGTCGAGAGCAAGCCAAGCTATAACGCCCAATAAATGTGTGGCCGAAGGGAACAGAACAACTTTTTCAATGATGTAATGATCATTTTTCTCTGACATTACGTATAAAAAGATGACGGAATGATTTATTTAAGGGCTCATATATATGTGTGTGGAAGGGTGTAAAGGGTTGGGTTAACAATATCTCTTCACTTACAACCGTAATAAAGCATTCAATTTGTTTCATGAATGAATCTTAGGGCTATCCCTAGGATTAAATTAGAAGCAAATATGAGTCAGGCAGTAGTAGGATTGATCAACATACCGATTACAACACTCCCTACTCTAACGTAGCTGGCTTTCGTTGTCGCCCCGGTTTCGTGGCGTGCAAACTACGAAAGGTATGCAACCGGAAAATTAACCTATTTCCATAGTACAAAGGAAACGGTTACCTATAGTGTAAGCTTACGCCATCACCAATAGTTGCAACCACACTAGCCTCTCACACAACCCAACACTGCTAACTCGCTATTTTGGTAATGATCTCAATTATATGATCAACTACAAACATGAAAATATCTGGCGTGACCAAAACATGAGTTTCCTATACGTTCTTCCTGGAATTCTAGTTTTTATACATATTTATTGTTACCATTATTATTTACTAATCAATCAATACCTATATGTATTTTATAATACACATTTGCCAACCATTAATTAGTTCATATTTGTATGGCCTACGCAATTATATTCTCCATAACAAAGTCATTCCGATAGACTACTTAAATAAATAAAAAACCACGGAACACCAAAATAAATTGTAGAAAATTATTCAGACATTGAAAACGGCTTTAAGTAAAGTATCACGCTCAAGTCTAAATGGAATAAAACATTAAATATGTTCTTAATTTAAACATTTTCCCCACATTATACCTAATAATAATTTTATATAAGAAAATAAAAATCGTAATAAAAATGTTATTTTACCAGTGAGTTCCACGAATTTCATGGGTGCATAGAATGAATCTCTTACCTGCAACAAAAAAATAAACATATATTAGTAAATCATCATCAAAAAAAAAAAACCCCCCACATTTCCACATTTTCTATTTAAAATCTATCACTCATTCCATATAAGATATTTCATGGTGGTTGAAATAACCCTCTAAACTCAAAGATCACTAGTTGGTGCTAGAGGCAATATCGACCATGCAATCAACGAGTTCGTGAGACGCAGACGCGTCCCCTAAACTATCGTAGACTTCCCAATGGACAGAAAACGTCTGAACAGGACACGTTACCATCCAAATTACGCGAACGTGATATGACGCTACGTAGTTCCGAGCCGATAACGAAGAAGAGCCATTGTTACCGAATGACAGGCCGGAGCAAAGCTTGCACACTGCGCGACAGTCAGTGCGAATGACAGCTTGTAAACGCGACAAAGACAGCCACGATGGGGCTGAGAAGCGAATGGGAGAAGGAGTATATTGTTGGTCAGTAAAGCAGGGGATACCTTCCAGAATGTTGTTGCTTTGCTTCATTACGTGATGTGTAATGATGTAAGCATCTTTAATGGAGATTCGAACATTTGCGCAATTGAATGCTTGACAAGTGACACCATAAAAATTGTTTCATTTTCTTGAAAAGCTTCTGCAGACTGGTGTTGAAGATATGTTTTTATTCCCTTATTTGTGTTTCCGCTTGAAAACATTTCAATGGTGTGCAATTATGACCTCGTTCCGGTCCTGCTGCGCGTGTGGCTGTCACGTGCACGCACGCGTATTTCAACGCATTTCAGAAATCTCATGGAACACCTATCCGCGCCGAAGACACGTTCGGTGCACGTTGGGTTTCGCCAGCGCTGACATTTTATTTCCTACGTTGACATGCGTCTCAATCGAAAGCAATTTCGGTCTCGTTTCATTTTTATTATATACACGTCGTTGTTGTAATATTTTGCGCCAGCCATCTTGAATTCGACATTGTTAACTGTTCAATCGTCTTTGGAATTATCGAAGCCCGATCCAAATTAAGAGTCACCTACCTACCTAAATAGATTTTCAACCATAATTTTTAAATACAACTACCTATAGAATAAAGGAAAGATATAAAATAAATAACAGTTTACGCGACTTTAAGATGACCAAGATTCTAGTTGTAAATGTATATATTTTTGTATTTTATGTTTGAGAGAAACTTCTAGTGCATCTCCTGTGACAACGTTGAATTTCGTTGTGCAGGAGTTATGAGAAATGCAACCTGGAACGTAAATAATAAATTAAGGTTCGTACGTACATATGTATGTATGCATATGAGTGAGTTTTCCCGTATGTAACTTCTCTGTCTCTTCGTCGCGTTTAGTTTCTCTGTTCTATCGCTTCTCTCTCTTTCTCTATCTCTGTATCCCCGTGAGCTTTGTATTTTCACACGTCGCCGGAGCCTTTGTGTTGCGAAAATGTAACATGATTCATAATGTCGCCGAGTTCGCCGTGCGAATAATTCTACTCTCGTTTGGAATTCAATTATTTGCTATGAATCAATGTTGATTTTTCACGTGTTGCTTTCGATAGGTGACTAACTCCATTTTGTATATGTGACATGCGTTTATTTTTTCATCCCATTACGTATTATAATTCTAATATTTTCTAAAATAAAAGAATCGCTAGATAGTACCAAGAAAAAAAATTTTTTTAAATCCTTCTGCCGAATACGATACTAATCTAATGGTCTCTGGAGTATTTTTAGATAAAGAAACTTCATAATAACTAGATGTACGTGCAGTTTTGCCATATTCGATACCCAACGGCGATATCGCGACTTCGGCGTTTGTGCCATTGTCTGTCTTAGGAGACTAATAATAAAAATCGTTTAGAAACTTTGCAAATTTTGAGCACTTCCAATCTTATCCAAGATCTTAAGAGGGAGTTTAACAAATTTGCAATGGTAAAGCTGGTGCTAGAGGAATGCAAATTTTCACAAGCAGAGGGTTCTTAATTCGAATCCTGCAATAATCAAAGTAGGTGCTTCGCTAGGGCAAACGCTTTGGGCGATACTGTATTTAAGATGAATGCTGGAAAACCACTAACTTACTTTCGAAACAAATAATTGAGTCACCAATTGTCTGATCATGCTAAATTGCATCGTGTTGAACGGGGTGTGTTCCCAATCAGCGTTTGAAGAAACAAGAGAGAGAGAAAACGGTTTATTTCGATTCTATATACGACATGGTTCTAAAACGAATTTCCGAGACATAAATCACCAGCTCGTTGTTAATAATAATAATAATAATCTTGATAGTATTTTTTAACGGTGTGTGAATTTTCTTTGGTGGTTTAAACAAGAGAGTTTCGTGTCGATTTCACAAAACTTGTGAACATGTTAATGTTCTTGCGTCGATATTATTCTAACAAGACGATAAGCGAGTAGATATGAAGGTTCGTGGGACGTTTGCATTGCAAACAACGCTTTCTGGTGGCAGCGTAAACTAACGGAAGAGGAGGGGGTAGCTCATTGCCCTCGGCGTAAATACAGAGTGATCGGTAGCACACGCGTACATACACACATACGCCCGCCAGCTATGACGTTCTTTATTGGAAAAGATAGCGCTTTGATTCTGATACTCTTACAAACTTGCTACAAGGATTTATGGATGGATATTTCTTGGCTATTAACGACGTTACAAACAAACTAAATAATAAAGTGTTTTGTTTCAGACATTTTTAGTTTATGTACTATAGAGAGTTATGCTCGCGTAAAAAACAAGCCATGGCGCAATAAAAACAGCTATAGAAAATCTTCCGTAAACATATGCTCAAAATAGCGCAATTTGTTATGTACCTAAATATGTATGAAATTATATTTCACTTTTTAAAAGAATTGATACACCATCAATAATTGAGTAAAGTTAATTTAAAAAGAAACTTAAATTTCAAATCAACTCAGAATTGCTGATACAAGCCAACACCGTAAATACTCGAGCAATATGGTCGCAATAACCTTTGCGTCCCGTGTTCATAATATAAATAATGTGGAGACAGCCATGGCGAGTGAAACAAAAGCTGAAGCGATTGTCGCGTCATTTTCTGTTGTATTTTAACAACGCCAGTGAAGTAAAGAGAATGTATAACAAAGTTTTCGCGTTGTCCGTGACGTCAGCGTCGGATGGGTTGGGTATACAGTCAGGTAAGCTTCCCGTGTTAGCGGTGGCTTCTACCTTATTTCCGCCGTAGATGATTGAACGCGGGGACTGAGTACGAGCAGGTTAACGAGTTTAGTAGTTGTCTGCTGGAGGATTGCATGCTCGCGCTCCTAAACCATACACACGTCACAACGAAATGTGAAGAATGATTTTTATTTTATTTTTTGATTACCCAGCTTTATGTGATCGAAATATTTCAACAAAAGTGACTTGTAGAGGAAAATATGGTTATTTGTTTAAACAAATTTATGAATTTTTGCAGATTTTCAATAGACCCGACTAAAATGTAATCAAGTCTATGTATTTTATGTTATATGCGACCGTGTATGCTATAATTATGTACAACCTATGGATTTTATCAAAGTTTGTCAAGTTTAATCTTTTGAAAGTTTATTATTATTATTTTTTATAATCTACAAACTAGATAGAATGTAAACTGTATTTAAGGATAACAAAATGATGTAATGCTAATTATTAACCTTTCCCTATATTAATAGTGCTTCAGCACGCGTAATTTTGATCTGATTTCGATGTAATTTGCACGCAGACTCGTATAAATTTGTTTTTACTTTCCTATAACATGTAATAAATATTGTAAACACAAACAATTCGAATTCTAGAATATCTTTTTAAATCGATTTTGATAATGATAGAGTTGAAAAGCGAAAGATTATCTTCTGTTTTTTACCACCCCATTTGATGGAAATAGGCATGTATGTATTTTAGTATTCTTACCGACATGCTTCGCAGAAGCTTGATAATCTTTATTTTAAAATAAAATTTAAAATCTAAGCATTTGGCTCAATCACATATTTTCTAGCGAGAAATTTAACAATAGCATATTTCTCATATTCATAGTTATTGTGCTATGCACGGGTGGGAAAGTAAATAAAATTTACTACATATTTTCGCTAAATATGTCAAAGTTACATAGACATTTTTTCGCAAAGCGTCTCATCGGTACAAGAATGCACGACATCTATTCGATTGCAATTCAACCAGCATACATACGTTTTAGTGAATGCATTTGAAAACGATGTCAAAAGATTACCACGAGATGTACATACACACACAAGTATATAGACATAGATACATCACTTGCTTCAGAAGACAAAAATTAAACTTATATATTCTGCGTAGCGTATTTTCTAGGGGCAGGTTTCTGAATAATATTATCTTTAGAAACAAGTTCAGAGGGTTGCTCAAGGGCCAATTTCGTTCAATACCAAACAAAATTCAATAACATTTCGATGTTCCGTTAGAAACCAATGAGTGTATGACAATATATGTAGGTACATACATACATACATACATACCTACATAGTATATACGATCATGTTGGACACAAACTGTTTGCCAAAGAGACACATCTAATCTTCAAAGAAAAATAGTTTTTGCCGTATTGAAAATAGCGACATCAAAAGACTGGATTATACAATAACAATGAGGAGATCGAAAACAAATGATAGGGAACACAGAAAATCGTTCACTTTCAGATAAATAAACAGTTTTGAAATAAAAAGTTAAAAGAATTTTTTAACATGCATTTTTTATAAAATGCTAATGTGATTTTTAAAAGCAAAACAAACATATTATATTTTGATATATATGTATGTATGTATGTATGTATGTAGTATATGCCGTTATATTTAATAAATATTTTTATTATTCATTTCTGTCACATATATACTATAGTAATACTAACAGGATATTTGCGATATTATTTATTACTAACATTGAATATAATATGCGACATAAATATAAATTAACTAGGTATGATTTATAATGTAAATAATACCTACATACATATATTATTATCTGCATTGGGAGATATCGTAAATGGGGATTAAAGTTGAATATTGTAAGAAGAATATGAATAGAAAAGACTCTTCACAGTAGGACATTTAAATAAAAGCAATTCTGCCAGGTACATTTATTTAAAAAGGAGTGGGTTGTTATTAATAAATTAGGTAAATTTTAAAGAAAATAAATACAGCAGTCGCGAGTTGTATAGTATTTATGCGCCCAGAGGGAAAAAGAGAACTCTGCAATGTCGGTAATTAATAAAAGAAAGGCTACGAGGTACTGGTACGGTAAAGAAGCCAAACGCATGCGTTCAAAATACACCGTAACGTAATTAGGGGTTGATAAAGAGAGAGAGAGAGACAAAGAGAGAACAAATTGTGCTGTTTTGTACTTCGACGTTCAGTCGGTTTTGTTCACCTATTTCGGTTCCTGTTTTATAGGCTTCCCGAAATAAGATACTGCTAACCGCAAAATATGATCTTGTACGAGTTTGTTAATCTAACCCGAGTACATATATATATATATATATATATATATATATATATATATATATATATATATATATATATATATTTAGAATATATAAGTACTTACTTTATATACCTATTGCAAATAGGGAATTACAAGTTTCAAACACAGATTCTCTTGCAAATAAACAATTTTAGTGCCCAATATCGTAAGAGTATCTAATGTACTGAATGCTTAAAATAAGATGCATCACTGACGGTGCATTCGCTGATTGTAACTAATGCCACCGTTTACGAAAATTATTTACACCATAATATGTTATCCCTCCGGACAAATAAATGCGTTAGTAGTAATTTTTAATAAAACATTTAACCCAGAGTAACTTTTCATGTTAATAGTAAAGTGCGTAACGCATATGGTAACAAGTGACTGGATTTGCAAGACCTGTATGCAATATCCGATGCTCTTATGACAGATTACAGTCGTTTGCAGTGTGTGTTTAGTATATAGACTTAGCCAAAGCCAATGAACAGCCATCAAGTAATATCTTATGCGGTCAGGATCGTGGTGGTGCCAGTGTCAACAGCCGGGTGACGTTGCTAGTCAGAGTACATCAGTACAGTACCGAGAGCACCCGGAGTATGTGTATATGTGCAATTACCAAGCAACCAATTTCCTGAGCCTTGTCTCTCTATGTTCTCTCTCGTTATCCCATCCCTTGCCCCCGTTCCATAACCATCACAGTCCTTCTCGCTTGCTCGCTCGCAATTACGTCGTAATGAGACATCCCGATGCCTGCTCTGAAGGCGTCTTCAGAACTTTCTAATCACGGGGCTTCAAGTGTAATGACAGACGAACCAGCGAAATCGGTTTTCCAATTTTGTGCCCGAAAATTCTACATTTTAACAATGCCGAAATCTCTAAGCCAACGCGACACGGGAAAATGACACGTTATATAAAGAAGTAGTCTTTGACATCAAATAATAATAAAAGTAGAGTCTTTTATTTTACTTGCTTTTGGAATGTTTGTTCGTTTCTGAAAATTCATTATTTGAATTCACGATTCAAAGGTTGAACTAGAGAAATGGGTCAGATTGGATTTTTGCCAAATCAAGAAATAAACTGATACAGTCAGTTATCGAATGACAACAAATGGCAAAAGTAAAAAAAAAATTAGCCATCAGTCAAATGTGCGATTGATAAACCTATTTAAAACAAGCCCATTTTTTATTTTTCAAATTTGCATAATTCGACATCGGCCGAAACGCAAACAATAAAAAAAAACTAACCAATATCGAACGTATTGATGGATAACTGTCAAAAATGAAATATCACAATTAGTTATTCCAGCTAACGGCCAGTTTTAGATTAAATGAACAGTGAGTTTTTGTTGTGTCTTTCTCTCTCTCTCTCCGTTTTACGTATCGAGATTTTGTTTTTACACAATTTAAATTACTGATTGTACACAAACATTTACAGTTACATAGGACACTGTTAACAGTTGTATTAAAAAATATAATTTAATGTTTGTATTGAATCTACCTTTCAAATTATTTAGTAATACGTTGCAAAAATGTCGACTACGTATTTTAAATAATCTATTAATTTAATATCGATGCAAAATAAAATGATTAGAGCTTTGAGACGGTTGTGTAACTATGCATAGCTTCGTCCTTTTAAAATAGGACCTCAGCGAACGTACGGCACTGGATTCGCAATATCATTAATCTTGTATGCAACTGGACGAGTGGTCAACGGTGTAATGTATTGCAAACGGTAGAAAGCAGCGCAGCGCCAACAGCGGTAGCGCACGGGGTAAAGTGCTGCAAATCTAATTCGCGTCTACCGGGTGAACTTAATCGAACGCGACATGATATTCTCAACGAGTTCCGTTTGATGATTTACGCTTGTCGAGCGAAAATATTTACAGAAATTTAATTTACACGCGACAGCGAAAAAGAATAACGTTCGTTTATATACATTGCCTCGGTAAAGACAGGGCCAAAGAAGAAAAGAAATAAAATGAAAAATGTAATATTCCAGTGAATGTTTTAAAAGATGAATTTCTCTTTCAAACATCTACTCTCTTTTTTTCTGAATTAAATTGCAATAATATGATATATTCAAAGAAATGATTAGAACAACTTTCAATGAATTTGCTCTTTCGCGTGGATATTTGATGATAATAACTTGGTGTGTACGGTGTAGCAATCTTTTCAAGTGTAAAATGTGTTGATATACCTAAAGAAAAACCCTACTAAATTATATTTCGTTGTCGTCGAAATGACCATTACCAGAGCGTGTGGGTATTAGGTAAGTTTACGGTCAAAGTCTTTAGTTAACAAGAAAATACCGTCATTATTAGCCGTTACAAAAACAGCCATGTCCACCTACGCGTCCACATATACGAGAAGCGATTCACAGAGGAGACACAGTTCTAATTCAGAGCATGGACAACTCGGATGCACCAGTGTAATTTATCGACGAACCACGCGAATTTAGACGACAACGACACAGTTTCTCGTTCAAATGAACATTCGGCGGACCATCATTGGGTCGTTTATTTCGAATCAAATGGCCTGTTTTTGTGTATAGAGGAAACTCTACGCGATGCCTAACACTGTTCAAGGAGGTTGCAAGAGGGGACGAAGACACTAGCAAGGAAAACACTCGAGGAAACGAAAGTACTACTATGTATATACAGAAGAGGGAAAAGAGCGACTGTGAGGATGAGGTTTCGGAGAATGAGGATTTACTTGAGGAGGGAGGGGTTGAAGACGAGACGAACGCATTAGTGACAACACCAAGAAAGGTTCGCCCCGTCACACAATAACACTAACTTCTCGTAACTTTTCTCAGAAAGCGAAAGCACTGTTGCAGTTGCACAATGTTGCAGTTGCACAATGTTGCAATACTGCGAAACAGATTTCTGATGGGTTGGATGATTTGATTTGCAGTTTTTCCTTGTCTTTTTTACTGCTTGTGAGACATGGATTTGTCCAGGGTTTTTGAAGGGGGAAACGAAATAATGATTACAGTGTTTTATTGAAGCAATAGAGAGCTAGTCGCTATTTAGTTTAATGCGGATATAAAATTATCGACTTGTCAGTTTAGTCAACGAGGCATTAATGTAGGTATTCCTTCTTTAAAGTACGATTTACGACCAACAGACAGTTGTATTATTGAAATAAGATTTTTCTTGAAACGGTTATTTCCTCCAAACGTATGCAGCCATAAATAAAGATAAAGAAAAAAAAAAAAACGTCAAGCACAGCTGAAGCACATCTATACCTGTTTGATGATTGCCAAAAGCTATTTTCTTTTGTATTTCCTCAGGTAGAGATGGTTCCATTGAAAAAGGCAGGTGGTAAGCGTGCATTGCATGTTTTAAAATATTATACGGTGGTGCAGTGTCACAACCCGAAACAAACAACAGTCGTTCGATGATATGATCGTCTCAAATATCGTGAGCCCTTTTCTGTTTTATCCGTTTGTAACAAAAACATTTATTTGAGGCCACAAACAAACAAAAGATATTCCAGAAAATTTATTAATTATTAAAGATTGCGTTTGAAAATGGTGTGGTATGTGAACAACAAGAAAGTTGGTATCTAAATGACCTCGTTACGTTGTTTTAAATTCCCTTATCAGGGTAGTATTAGAGTGATTTTCCGCGCTAATTTTTATGCACAGCACGACGTCTTGGTCACCTTGATGGTACTGCGTGTCGCAATATTTCAACTTTTTTCGCCTGCTTCTTTAGCTTCTTCGCACGTTACCGTCGACTTTATGTCTTACATATTTCTTCATTTCCCGACGTAAACATGGAACTCCGTCGCCGTATTACTTGGCGTCATTCTTTCTGCTCTAACTCATCATTTTCCCAGTTACCATCTTGGTCTTGTTGTTTTATCACGATGCATATAAGGTTGCGTGAATTTTACACTTTAATGGTTATGGCGCATATTATTTATAATTCGCTAGGTGTCATCTTCGGTCAAAATTATCCTTTCAACAACGATGCGGTGCGATGCGCCCATTGATATAAGAATGTACTTTTACACTCAGCTCCCTCCATCCAGATTTATATGCTTCTTTCTTAGAGGAAGCGGAAGATGCAAATTTGCCTTAAAAACTCCATTCCTTCATATTACCATAAACACACACAAAGAAGCCGGTTGAGTAACGAAATACAACTTATTTTATAAGCTGTCTTAATATAAATTATAGTTAAGCGGATGAATATATAATTAATTATAAACAATTATATTTTTAATATTTTGCGGTCATTCCTACGACTGTACTTGATCATCTCAAATCTTAGTTAGCAAAAATAAACGTCTAAACTGTACTCTACTGTGAAACAGTCTTCACCAAGTGCAAGTAACATAATGCATTCTGTTAGTTCAACGTACTGAGGTTCACACTGTTTAGTATCGTGTTGAGCATATGAACATGCATAAACACGTTTGTTTGATGACGGTGCATTGTACTTGAGCCAACTTTATTAGCGAGTTAATTGAAATATTTAAGTTTACGACAGAAATTAACACCATTCTTCTCACGGGTGTTTACTGTTTAATATCATAAGTTATCTTGTGATTAAGATGCTGTAAACGTCGGTTTGATATGATAGAAAAACTTTATGCTTATTCATTTCTTGAGGTAAAAAATATTAGATCCAAAATAATAGAAATATAATTTAAAAAATTGACAGTGAACAAGTTCACGTTGACCCAAAAACCATACTGATATAGGTATAAACTTAGGCGAACACTTTTACAAGACACGTATAAAGGTAGGTATATAACTATGTAAAACCGAACGAATATCGAATCAAATCATGAATTATTTATAACCTGAGAGAATAAACATAAGAAAACACGCTAGCAACGTATACGGTAATACACATTTTAACGTAGAGAATATATTTGAAACTCAATGCAAAAATTGTTAAGTATTCGCTTGCTCGTACAAAGAACTGAATTCAAATCATTCCATATGTTGTTTTTTAAAGTTTAACTTAAATAGTAAGTGATAAACGGAATAGTGACGAAATGATTACTATGCGTAACAACAGTAAGCGTATGAGAGAGGACATGCGCTGCAACTCGACATGAATTTTAAACTAGAAACTTTGCTTCTACGACTTTCGGTGGTTGCGCGACAAAGCATTCGAAAAACACATTAACATAAGTACTCGGCCAAAGTTAACCCTTCGATGACAGACGTCCAGTTTGCGTGCGGCATCCGCGTATTCATATACAGTGACGGTATTTGCATGACGATGTAATTTACAATTGTAATTCGGAAATTACGCCACGAATTTACAGTTTCAGCCGAGTTAGTGGCGTGTGATGTTAGGGCTAGCACAAAGTTGCAGTGACCACGGAGCGACGAAGCGGTCACTCACCCAATCCAATCCGCTCAACTCCGCTCCGCTCGGGGCTACGACGGATAGTGCTGACAGCACACGGTGCTAACTTTAAGAATTCTACAGCCACTGATTAGAGGGGAAACTTGGCTTTTGCCAGGGCTCAAACACGACATCCTAGTACACGAAACTATAACCGCAACTGGTTCACCAAATGAGAACACTTACTGTTGAAGTTATCCAATTGTCCACGCTATGATAGGTACTATTGATAAAATTTACATTTGCGAATGTCTGGTTGGAAGGCACGTGCCAATGTTTAACACCAATGATGTATGTTTGCGTGTGTAAACATAGTTTTGCAATCCGACCAATAGGAATTGATTTTAGAAACTAATTAAAGCTTTGCGAAAATTCCGTAACGAAGGCAGGTGGAATGATGCGAAGTCCAGGAATGGGTTTAGTGTACACACATGTGTATGTGTGTGTGTGTGTGTGGTTGTCATGGCACGCGTGCGAAACTGGCTCAAACGACTAATTAGTCGGTCACGTTTGGCTGGCTCCCTCTCGCGCACACATTTCCTAAATAATTATAGTGCCCTTTGTACGTGCTTGGACGGCAGTGTACGATAACACCGCATAAGGGAAACACCCTTCCTCCTCACTCCACTCCTGTACCATTTAGATTGGCACAAATTATCTTACAAATACAAACTTATCCGAATTCATGATGCAAAGAAAATTATTGTGGCTAGACTGAATAATAATAATATAATTAAACACTTCCCCCATCATAACGTCTCGCACATTAATATGGCCATCAAACGCAAACTCAATCATTCATCTGGTAATATAGTTATATAACAATGTCTTTTACGAGATTCGTCCGCACGACGCGTATATGCGGTTCATACAGTAGCGACTTATTTGTTTTGCCATAAAACATTACTACCGCGCCTTATTTCCGTCGTAAACTAGTTCGGGACCAAGCCGGCCCTAAGATAAACCTTTAAAAATATTATTAGGTCGAGGGGACCTTCTTGTGTTGCTAATAAAAATCACAATGGTTAAATGTAACATGATAATCTTGCTACCATCATCCTATGAAAATGGTTCATAAAAGAGGTTCGCACAGATAACTCGACAAAACTTAAATGCAGTACAGGTTACGTAAAGTAATGTTATTCTTATCAGTGAATTGTGTTTTTGCAAAGGTGTTCTTTGTTTTAGAGATTTTGAACGAAGACATTTTTAAAAAGTGTTTATTGCTAGAACATATTCAAGTACGATTGGTATGCGGTTGCATACCTTAGTTAGCCACACGGACACCTAAAACTATGTTGCTTGTGACTTATAACCACAGAGATAGCTTTAACAAGGACCAGCACCGTAGGGTCGTAGACCTGCTCTACCTATCGACGTTTATACCCTGTCCTTTTCTCGTCCTTTACTTCTTGTTCTGTTCCCGCATTGTGAACGTCACTAATTGAATTCCGACCTGATTTCCTCTGTCCTACACACTTCACACTATTTCCTGGAGTTGATTCCAAAGGTTTTTCTTAGACTTCCAAACATCTGCAACATTGATGCAAGTGTCCTCAAATCGACAGTTTTAGTTTGTTCATTTCATAAAATCTTTAATTGAAAAACTACATTTCGCATTTCTATAAAACCATTGAAGTATAGAGGATATGAGGATGATCTTTTTTATTTTATTAAACTGATAAGGGCATTGTTTCGTTCGTAGTCTGAAGATTTTTGCGATGAATTGTCCTGTCTCTTTTCTACTAGCGGTTTTATGTGATTACCTATGGGATTATATGCAATTGAAGTCTTCCCCTGCTATTGTCTGCGATGTAACGGAGATTTAAAAAATTAATAGGATTTAAGAGTTTTGAAATCGATTTTATTTAGAACACTGCTAGTGGTCAGTGCTCCCAAAGAAGATGTTATGCATTTTATGATTATAATTGTCGCTTGATAACACTGTTATCATATACGCTCTAAAAATATGGTCCAGATTAACGAATCGTAATCGTCGGTTTATTTTTAGAAGATTTCCAACAATTTTGACCAATATATTACAGTATTTGCTCGTGTGATAATGTATGTTTTACTATATAAATGTTGCGATGTGTATGTACTTTTCCAACGTGTGGCGCGATGGCTGGTTTGGTTGGTGTTGTGTGATGTATGTTTTTTGGTCAACCCTTGATGGAGGGTCACCAAGGGCTGATCAATACGCCGCCGGCGGCGCGGCGTAGTCCGTGCCCGTTGACCGGTCTCGCATCGCGTCGCGTCCCTAATTGCTAAGCGACATGGCTAAATCGAGTTTAGCGTCCGAGGCCGCCGGTTAGTTAGCCAGCAATTCACCATTCGCCAGTGCGCTAACTGTATCTGTCCCGTCCCAAATGTTTCGTTTCCCTGCTTGTGTTGTGCTGTGCTGCGTTGCGCCCCATATCCAACACACACGAGTCCATCTGTTTATTTTGCTGATTTACTGTATACTAACAGACCCAACCGCGCGTTTATGTACACACACTGCTGTTCACAGATGTATATGTAATTCCCTACGAACCAAACGCGTCACATTGCTCCCGCACGCATATTATAGTGTAGCTAATACATATGTATATATCACATCTAATACATTCTAAGGCAGAAATAGTTCTTTGTAGAACATATTTCTAACAATTTGTACATATTACAATATTCATTTCAGTAGTGAAGTTACGGACACATTTATATAAATATATATATATGGTACATTGAAGGAGATATATGGGTAGTTAGCAGTATATGTGCACTTATTCCAAAGTGATTGGTAATTTTAAATATAACATTCATAAGTAAAGGTATAGGTTCGCGAAATGAAACATATAAGATACTGTGTAACATGTAGATATAATGTGTATTTAAAAGCATGCGCTTGAGAAAGGGACAAACCTTGCGAATAGCTGTTCATTTCTGAGAAGAAGCGGGTGCCAGGAACACACGTGCCGCGGACATGAGCTGGCTCTTGGATGACGAGGGGGCTCACAACAGGCGATGCAGAAGGAGTGGATAGCACACAGCACAACCACAGTCACCCACCCACCACCTGCAACACAGCACCACCACATTGCGTAACTACAATACATTTGGTGGAAGGACAACAAACTACACATATGTACATACATACATACATACATACGTACATACATACATAGATACACTACAGAAGCATGAAGCAAGCACGCAACAGACACAATAGCACAAAAATAGAATGTATTATATAGGTATATATACACAACAACAACAATAACAATTTTGCGAAATAAATTCCCCATCAGCAACATGACACATTTGGGATGGGTATTAGCGATTGTTAATCTTCTCATTATCAAAAACCAATCATTTTAATGCCAAAAATGTATCGAGTATGGGCGAGGCCGTAGAAAAACTAATAACGTCATATTTCCTCGTCATCGTGCAAAACAAAAGAATGTCGGTCAATGGTTTATGGGGCTCGTCCATAATTTCCCTGTTCATATCGAATCGACATTGTAATCCTTGGCTGGCATACATGCGTGCGTGCCTTGTTGCCGAATTCTTTCAAAATATCGTTCGTAGGAAAAGTCATGTGATTACCTACACCCCTCGTGCTGGTGTCTATAAGGCCCGGTTAATTCATTACCGTATGAATAGGCATTTGATTCTATGATCAATCCACTGAAAGGTTTGATTGGGAAACTCATATTTAATGATCCCTTTGAGTATGGAAACTAACCCAATATTTTCAAAGCTTACCTAATTGGGTCAGCGGTACTAAATAACCATATATACAGAATTCATATTGAAAATGTATATACCTATTCATATACATATATAAGTATAGATATAGGTCAGTTGATTTTGCGTGTTCGGTAATTATTATTTTCTCTCCGTGTTGCAAAATTAAATAAGAAAAAAAGTGATACAACAAACAGTTTTTTTTTTAACAAAGTGCAACAACGTGAGCATGATACAATCATTGCTGTAACGAGTAAACAAAAATGCTCGTTGCAAGTGCACGAGCTGCGGCGATAAGTATACGCTCTCTTTAAATAGAATAAAATATATATAAATTTTATTTCACGCAACATTTTCTCCAGATACGGTGCTACCTCGATGCCTTTAAAGATTGTATGTAGTTAATATTATAAAAAGAAATATGTAAAAAAGATATTAAATAGAAATAGAAAACCGCACTGCTGTATTTAAAACATGTTGATTTAAAGATAATAAAATCAATATTTACTAACTCTATAACATATAAGTAGCGTATTAGTAGAATATTTAGAAAATGTCTATATTCCAAGAATTTTTTAGTTTATTTAGAAAAC
Source organism: Nebria ingens riversi (assembly GCA_018344505.1). Lineage (NCBI taxonomy): Eukaryota > Metazoa > Arthropoda > Insecta > Coleoptera > Carabidae > Nebria > Nebria ingens. The sequence goes on from JADQWA010000002.1 coordinate 122,311, forward strand.
CGACCATAAACTGTCCTTCCAGACCCCTAACACAAAAAAAAATGTTGGTATTTTACTTTCAATACAAGTTTAGCCTTTCAACCGATGTTCGCATTCCGTACGCCCCTCAACGCCGGTGTCGCTGTGACTAGAAGGTACAGGGTCTGCACAACCCCCGATGGTAACTGGGTATTAACCACTCGCCAGTGTATTGCAACGTACAAGAGAAGAATATATGCTGAGTGGCGGGTTGAGGGTGAGCAATGAGTGAATCGTGTATTCACGTTTGCCACATGCAAAGCAGAAGCTATTGGTCACCCTTACCCTGGTCAGAAAATACTCGGGCTTCGCTATAATTGAATTCATACACTCAGAGGCGCACGTTGCGCCAATTCAAATGGGGCACTTGACTATTTTTCACTATTGAAATGCAATAAAAATGTGCATATATTTTATTTAACTGATTTTATTCGAGAATATGAAAATGCTATTTATATATCACATCACTTTTATCCAAGTTTAATCGTTTACATAACCCACGGTTAAGTAAAAAAAAAACTAATTTAAGATAGATTGCAAATTAAAATAAATTATTATTGCATTTATTATTTTTGACCAACAATACTAGATTATAATTTCCGGAACAATGGGATAAAGTTTTCTTAATTTTCCTACCACGGTTAAATAACTAATCTTTTCTTATTGTCATGCAATAAGAATTATTTTTAGTAACGTATTTATAAGTTTATAAATTAAAACCTTAAAACACGCATTTGTTTATAAGATTATATATTTTATAGGGCGAAAAAGGGGGTTGAAAACGTCTTGATACCACAACGTCATTAAATATTTTAAGCAAATTGATTTATTATTTTCCATTCGCGAGAATCTTGAGATACAAATTGCGCTAAATGATTTTTTACACACAATATAAAATAATTAATCGCATCAAAAACTGTTGTAAATAATGATGAATATGCGACAGTATTTAATTAATAATTATTTTCATTTCCCGAGGCAAACAAATAAAGTAATACTAATACGTTAATATAGCAAAATGAATTATATTTAAAATTAATAAAAACAGAATTTTATTTACCAGTGTTTGCTTATAACATTTGTTTTTTATTTCAAGTGTTAAAATAATTGCTACACCGCGGCTGTAAAAAGAATTGACAAAAAACGATATATTTTCCGCGGAATAGTCCGTTTGGCACATTCTTTTTAGGTTTAAAATAAATTTAATTTAAATTATCAATTCAAGTTGGCGTTACTAAAATGACAAGCATGCTCAAGAATTTTTCTAAACCGTTTTTGTCTATGTATAATAATGAACGAAATTATTTTATAAATATATTCTGTGTCTATATAAGATAATCTGTAGTAATCAATTTTTTTGTTGATCGTCAACATATCTTTATAAATGTTAATCTTAAAAAGGAACCGCGCATTCATTAATTAATAAAATTATAGTTATATCTTTGAAAGATTGCAAAATGTTACTCCAGAAACGGCACCGACAACTTGTTAGTAGAATATTTAAAATCATAACTCATAAATAAATTTTAATTGCGATATTATATATATATATATAAATATTGCATTGCCTATAACAGCAATACCTACACATCAAATTTTAATTAGATAACCAAGCATTAGGTCTTTAACATGTTCATGCTCTAACCTGTAAATATCTCGTAATCATTCAATAGTTAATATTTACGAAAATAATCTATACACTATAAAATAAAATGCTGTAAAAACTTACACAACAGTAATGCTATCCTCGAAATAAACAGCTTTCCAAAAAAGAATAACGAAAAACAATAAACACGTGATCACAATAACCCGCACAAAACGCAACAGAACAAACACAAAACACTCTCGCGGTGACTTTAAAAATAGTTACAAAACTCGCAATTGTCCGATGAAACAAACTCGCGAATGATTTAGAATGGCCGACAGCGAACACGTCTTGTCAGTGTGACGGCCCATACGCAACTGCTATGCTAAAGCAAAACGCAACGCGTAGTGCGCGCGTTCCGGATTTAGTATCGGCTCACTCTTGAGCCGCTCACCCTCATGTTTTAGCCGGAAAACAGCTGATGGAAACACGCACGGAGACTTATAAAATGTGCGCTGGCGATGGCGATGGCTCGGTTAGGATAGTGACCAAAGCAAGAGCGCGCGCGAACAATATTAATATTTTTTTATTCACTCATCTTTCATCGGTTGCTGAATAGGGTGGGAACTGTTGGCGTCTATATGTATTTATTAGCTTATTGATATTGTATTTCTGTGTCATACAATACAAATTGTTTTCGATAACGGTAATCGGAAAATATTTACTATATATGTATTTATTTTGTTGTAATGCCATTTCTAGTGTTTGTTTTCGATTATCTTCGAATGAGATTTTGTATTAAATAGTTTTATGTATTAAGATGCGCAATCTGTGGCTTTGAAATCTTTCTTTTAAAACATATTTTTGTTTCAATTGATTCTCTACGTATTTGTGTATAGAAAAAGTAGTATGCATTAGTAAGATATTAGCAACAAAGGATTATGATTGTTGCAAGTATGAATGCATGAGTAAATAAAAATATTTTAATAGATAATCAATCTTTATAGTGTAGACAGTCCAACAATGTTCTCTGGTAGTGGGTAATATGTTTGTTCCGGCTGTAGTAGTTAGAAAAAGAAACACAAGGTTGTTTTGGTATAGTATAGTAGATGTTGTGTTTTTGTTTGTTGGAGCAACATGCTGGCTGTGTCAAGGTGGTGCCCGCTGCCCGGTCGGTGGTCCGCGTAGGCTCCGACTCCGGCTCCATCGGCATTGTAGGCGGTTGGTTGAATATAACAAATGCGTACGTAGACAGTCATAAAATCAGACACTGAATACGGTATATATCGCACAACGACCACGACGCTGGCACATACAGATTTCCCAAGCGATCCCAGCCCGAGCCAAGAGCAGTGAGCTCCCATCAGACCATTCGCGGCAGACGTGCAGAGCATTACCACCGAATAAGGCTCACTACAGACATGTGCACATATCCTTTCTAAAGCTTGACATGGACAATTCCGCATATAATACATACACATCATATAGGTATGGCTTTTCTAAACGAAGAATCAGTCTTCTCATTTTTAAATCCACCTTCTGCGAAGCAAATTTGCATCAAAATAATACGTATATCTTCTAAATAAGAAGTAATTAGTATTTTAGCAGATGGATACTTCATACTTGTATTTGTCAAATCATTCTTTTAATTCAGCATATCTATGTCGATACGTTTCGCATTTGGAAAATTTAAATCTAGAACAACGAGTGGTACATTTGAAAAGAACGAGATTTGTTTGAGTGTCTCTGTTTAAAAAACAGCTACCATATCGGGTAACCGCGCCACTACAAAGTGAGTGAAGAGTGTGAGTGGGAAAGCAGACTCTGTAGAGCCTGGTAGCAGAGAGAAATAAATCCACGTTTACAAATGGGAATTGTTCCATCTTCTGCGCTCTACACTTATCATTTTTAATAACAGGACAGACGTCAGAAGTCCTTTCTTCCTGAATATATGCTTTCGAAGCAATTTTTTTCAGCGGTTTTCCTGTGCTTTATTATAGATAATAAATATATATATATATATATATATATATATATATATATATATATATATATTTCATCGCTACACCACGCTGCTTTGGTCAAGCTGAATGAGTCAAATAAAATGGTCATTTGCGGTGACCAAACAACCATTATTACAGCCGGTTTCTATTGGTTCTTTTGCGTTTATTTTTTGATGAGATTTTTTCAATTTACGGATTTGACAAGTAAATTTATTAAATAAAGATTTACCACATACAACATATACTTGTTAATTAAAAGCTCGTGTAAAGGTTAAAACAACATCAATATTTTGCTGTTTTTATATATCTAGGTAAATGCATTAAGTACATTTATTAGAAGTAAATATTTCAATAATATAAATAAATAGCAAAAAATCTTTATTTTATTCTGGCGCGTTGAACTGCGGTATATCGATAAAAAAAATCTTGGCAAAAAAGTAACAAAAAGCAAAACTTTTCTTTTAGCATTTTCCTCGAGCTGCTTTATTTTCACTCTCCCATCTCGCTTCCACTCTCGTTTATCTGCAACTCCAACAGTTACATCATCTTTGTTTGAGGCACGAGTACACGTTCGTCTATGCTAAAACAATCGTTGTGTTCTGCATACATTAAAAGCAGAGGTACGGTCTCTGTAATATCACTCAAAAATATTGAAATGTGTCTTTGTGCGTCGTTGCTGTAACCAACACAAGCAGCAGCAACAGCAGCACCAGAGACGAGTCTTTTCAGTGTTTCGCGGTCGATGGGATAACGGTCGTGGAAAGGGAGACAGATTTGTTTTGTGTGTGCCTCTAACGGATTCACATAGTTGAGAATATTGTAAATACTAAAAGATTTGTAATACTATCAAAAAAAAACATAAGTAGTTGTGATTGCATGAGTTGTAAAAATAATTATAGCAACTAGAACTTTTTTTAAATTGATAAATAACAAATCTCGTTACTTTATCATATATGTCGAAATACGATTTCTACATATCCGAAACCTACACTCTTACGCCTACGTTTAAATATTTATTTCCGTGTAAAAATACTAGCACGTTTCATAATTATTTAACTAAATCGCAATGCTAATTTTAACGATCATTTGTCGCAAAATGAAAATAACAAACACCCAAAAAGAAATCGATTAATAAAATATATAGTCAATGTTAGTTGGGTGGAACAACAAAATGTATATTTTATCTTGCACGCTACTGGTTCCGCTAATATACATGTGTTGTAATGAAATTCCATGCACTCCGTAAACGATATTGTAATGGCCACCAAAATAATATACAATGTAAGAATGTGTGTGCATGTGTTCCCTCTACGTTCACTAATGCTTTTAATAACCGGACTACATAATTGATTTTATTATACGAAAACCTATGAGCACTGTAATTGAAAGTAATAAAATTTCAATGTGGACTCGACTCGAGCTTTTGCCATCTACTGGTTCTTTTGTAAAGACTAGTTCACCACTCGCTAACCGACGATACTGTAAATTATTCATTTGATATCGTTTTCGTTATATGGTAAGTTTTTTAAAAGATAAACATGTCCTTTATACATTTAGACCCCGTGGAGGACAATAGTGCCAAAATTTCAATTATCTCTTACAGGGTACTTCATTAGTTTACATTTTTATCTTTTATGAATACCTATAGAATCAAATTATTGAAAATATAAAAGAAAATTGATAATTAGATAGAATGACACTGTCGTTTATGGCACACTGGTTTCGATTATCTTTTCAGAGTATTCATTAGTTGATATTTAAGTGTGCTTTTAACTTTTATGAATATTGAAGGTCTTTTAGCATCAACTAATTGAAATATAAAAGAAAATTGAATATGTTTGTTGATTGGTGGTTTTTCCGCAAGGTGAAATATTTAGCCAGCTGACCCATGAAGGAGACTAGACGGAGAGCTTTTGTTATATACGCGTTTGAAATTCGTCGAATGAAACTTTTATACGCAGCCCTAACGAGCGATTATTCCACACTTGAAATTACCACTCTGGAAATTCTACGTTGTATCAAATGCGTTGTTACAGTAACATCACTCCCTCCGAACGGAGGTAACTTTTCACCAATCAGCATCATATTCAACATGCCCAAAATCAACTTGAAACTTTTAATAAATAAATATTATTTGTACAAACTCCCATACTTGTAGTAAAGTATAAAGTAAATAATTTCAGTACTGCTACGAATAGCTGTCGATGCGTTAAAAGTACACCATTCAACTTGATTAAATATAATTTTTTAAATGATGTGGGAAAATTGTGATTTTCAATTTATATTTTTCTAGCATCGCATTTGACATTTAATCGTGATTAAATTAATTCTTTAGGAAAATCATTATAAAAAGCAGTTTATTTAAATTCATGTAAAAAATTAAGTGCAATTGATTATTTTTTGTATGAAGTAAGGAAAAAACGAAAAAACAATTGAACCAAGCATTTCAAATGTTTTTACGATAAAACCTAGCCTAGTTGACAAGTCACGCAACTCACCGTGAGGTTAAAATGAATTATGAATGTACATAAGTTTTAAAAATATATTTACTGAGTATTATATATATATATATAGGTACATGAGAGTCGATACATATGCGAGAATACATTGCAGTACTAAAAAAAAATGATGTATAATAATTTTTGCAAGACAAAAGAGGATCAAGCTATGTATGTCTGTGCGACGCGGTATCAATTTCATACGGAGGAGGGTGGAGAAATAGTGATATCTGCAAGTCATAGACGAGAGGAATAATTAAAGTCGTAGCACAATGGCCTGCGGCGCCTGAATATCGGAACATGATCTCGGCAAGTATCTCGCATCAGCATAGCATAGCATAGCATAGTACTAATGTACAAACATTAATCATGAGTTGGTGAAGAGCCTCCGTGCTTGCATACCATACACTTGCACTTAACTTCATTGTTGTGCCAGAGAATCTAGCTCACTCACTCATACATACATACATACATCGACTATCTTTATTGCTCGATACAACCACAATATTTATTATTCTACAAACGGATGCGTTGAACCAACAGTCGATACCAGTGTGAAATCATCAGTGTCATCAGCGTCTCAAGATTCCTAATCTGTTATGGTTTAGTAGGTAATACAATTTTGTCTTGTGAGTGTACATACAAGTTGCTTCAATGACTGTACCCATTCTGCATCTTTGCTGGAGAGGCCAGGCCAGGCCAGGCCAGACTTGGTTGGTGTTGTTGTGAAGAGACGTTGTTGTTCACACACTTGACCCGTCTGGGTTCCCCAGGCTGGCTGCTGTCGCAAGTCTCCCTTCGCCTATTTACCACTTAAAACGCGAGTTTCCATACAAAATTCTATGAAAGTGCGTCCTTAGTCAAGCCATCGCATCGCCCCTGTACCTACCTAAGGCAACAGTGACAGATTTGCGATAAGCAGTTTCAAAAATGCGACCACAGATTTGGAATCTATGAAATCGTGGCTTGAAACTCTTTGTTTGAAAACGTGAAACAACCAGAATTTGATAAATAATTCCGACCAATTATAAACTTTATCGCATAATTAAATTTGAACCAATTGTAGCTGCATGAGAAGGAAAGAGATGAGAGTCATCAAGAAGCATTTTCTCTGTCTGTTTTGTGAATCTCACACGCACACAACACACGCGAATGCTGAAGGAGGAACGCACCACCAAGTGATGGGTTGAATAGCGCGGTGAGAGACGACAGGAGAAATGAACGCAAATTAGACAGAGGAAGTTTCTAAAGAAACAAAACCGTTGAACATGTCTTCTTCGGTGCGGATGTTTGCGTTACTATGAAAAGTTTCAACAAAAACAGCTCTAAACTATGCACACCAATCCTCATGATGCTCAAGAATATATATGTATGTACGTACGTCGGATGTATGCTTGAAAAACTATTTTATATAGGCTGCGGCAATTAGGCGAGTGGATTTATTCGTGTTCCATATGGTTTTATTTATCAATTTTTGTTTCGCTGCGCTCATCCATATTGGTAATTACAAACGGACGAAAATCAATTTGTCTATAACAATTATATGTTAAATAAATATTATATTGTATGTAAACAATATGTTTAATTAATAGAACTGTGTTTGTTGAAAATTACAATACAATTTTATCATAAAATAACATATTTTCAAATTCCTACACACAAACAACACAATTAATATTGTTCAATAAAACATAACTTGCGCTACAAATACACATGCGATGCACCATGCAGTTTGAGAACTACTGTACCCTATATGTGGATTCTTCATCAGCATTTACTCATCCATCATCACTATCTTGTCATCCTTTTCCACTCGGATTCTTATATATCCCCTCCCAAGTATGTCTGTTTTTAAGAAGCTCCAAGCTAAAAGGCATCCACCACGCACCACACCACACCACACCACACACCACCAAGCACATGTCATCGCAAGGATGAATCTGCGAAGAGACAACTCGCGAATCTGACGATAGAACCGTTTGCCGGAATCTTCCTCCGGACTTTTTATTTGTTTTTATCTTTCTGGCCGTTTTCACCCATCAAATCGAAAGAAGTTTTTACGCAAGTTTTTCTTTTTGTTCGTCCGTCCGTTGCGGTCGGCTACGATTATACGCACATCTTTCGGGTTCATCTAAAGCAACGCAGTGTTCTTCATTGGTTCAACGCTGTTTATAGCGTTGTTTTTACCATTCTGGTTGTCCGTCATGTTTTTTGTTGCGTGTGTGGACAAGGCCAGATTGCGAATATGGAAAGAATAACATGACACACACAGTAAACGTGCACATGGCACTAAATGAAATATGAGCCGGATGGAATGTCCACGAAATTGGAAACCACTACTATATATACGACTTTGGGACGAATGTTATTGTTTTTTTCTTCTTCTCTGCTATGATTAATATTTGTTTTCTTGAAACAACTCGGGGTAAAAAAAAATTGACAGGCGTTTATATATAGAAAAATGAAATTTTAGTTATGTATATCATAGATAATTTTTATTGCTTATAAAAACAATGAAACATTCTAAGTTTTTCTTCTTCACAAAGTTGGAGCCATAAAATGATATTTGGAGCTCGTAAAAAAGTAAAGCTATTCTATCGCACATTAAATAACTATAATGGACGATGCTTCTTCATCATCATACCTACATATATAGTATACTAGTGTTTTTATGTATCACTTTGAGAAATTGATGAAGCAATTACATTAAAAACATAAATTATAAGTTCATATCCACCACAAAAAAATCACACTGGTCACGAGAGAGACCACATTCTCCAGTGGATGAGCTGGAAGGAGACACGGATAGTATTCGTGCTTACTTTCCGTAAGATTTTAATGTAATTGAATCCAAGGAACATAAATGCGACGTAGAGACAAGACAGAGGGTGGAGATATCGCGAATTTCATAAATCTTTGAAAGATCTCTTCTTTTCTTCTTGTGATTCTTTTTCTCCTCGCTCTCCTGTCGCCGTCCCGGTCGGTGTTTATGATGTAAGACCGTTCGTAACGAGGTGGCAATGTGATTTCTTTGATGTCTGCTGCTCTGCTCCTTGGCTCGCGGATAATTCGTGTTCATGCTCACAAACCTCTTCAATTCGTCTCGACCCAAGAGTGATCTCAAGTCCTGGCACACTGTTCAGCACAAACAACGGGCGGTGCTATACACATACATACATATATCAGGTCAGCCGATAATAAACAAATGTCACTACGACGGACTTTGTTATTATTGCTGCTATTATTTTCCAGAAATCTCATTACCTATAGACTTTTTTCAAGTGAACTTTGTTATTTATTTTTAAATACTAGGTATTTCAAAGTTATATTTAATATATTCAACCGTCTTCATTCGTGTTTTTTATTTTATGTTTTAACCATAATAAAATTAATATAATAATGAGAATAAAACTAAACAGTATAACATGCTAGTTAAGATTAGCAAGTCAATTAAAACGATTTGAAAAATAAATAAAAATAACAAAATAGTACATTCTAGATTGTTTAATTAGTGTTTATGGTATAAATTCAAGGGAAATTTCGAGTGGAGAATTAATCAGAATGTTGAATCGCGTTTGGGGGTCGTACACGAATATTTGCTGATTAGCTCAAATGAATTTTATAATTAACATGTCGTTTACGCCAACAATAAATTTTATCTTAGTTAATTTAGGTGCACGCCGAGTAGTATGCGAACGCGCGGTTGTAATTTTCGAACAGGCCGAGCAATTTGTTTACCTATCAGACGCGCTTAGCCGTACATAACATTCAGAATGATGCATGCCATCGCGTGATGGGAGATTGCGGCTCTCCCGAGCTAGAGGAACCATACCTATATTTTTGTTTTGTTTTATAATGCTGGTAACTCTTGTGGGGAATTAATAAACAGCTTGTCATGCGCTCTGTAATCATACGCCGCGCTGCTAGCGCCAATGGTGATGTACAAACATCGCTATAGGTGTTAAAATGGTAAATTACTAGCTATGCATATAGTATACCGCATTTCTGAAATGCTTTCAGCCTATGTGATTTACATATTTACTATAGGTACTCCACGGTTAGATGGATGAGAACTTGTATGCACCAACAAAAAAAGAAGAAACATTTTATCCATTATTTACTTTTGTGATGATAATCGAGTTCAAATGCGAAGTGGAATTATCACATGTTTTGCAAGCATATTAACTTGACAGAAATGCTCATAAAAATGAAATCTTCTAACGTAATAAATCTTCTTCAATAAGATATATTTAAATTTTGTTACGTCTGCAAATGTTTTCATTTCAACAACGCAAGTACTTTATATATTTTTAAATAATACATTAGATGCAAACTCAAGAATAATGTGTATAAAAAATATTTCTGCATCATTCGAAAATTATTAAAGGATATACCTATATATTTGTGACTAAAACACCCTAGTGCCTAAGAATCGTTCAACAAATGCATTTATTGTGTCAAGTAAAGATATCAAAAAACCTTCTTATTTTCTACATCTTCCTCTTCTGGTTATTCTTGTATCGCATTGACGTCGCGGGACACTACCTTGTATATAACTTTATAGTCAGCAATTAAATGACTAAATTCAGTTCGTAATTAAGTTTCGCTTTTCTCGGTAACTTGGCGTCTTATTTTGCTTTGTTTGAATTTGTGTTTTGTAGGTGGGAGGTGGTTGGTGAGAGACGAAAATGGTGTCTTCATCGTTGTTTTGTTGTCTTCTTTTGTTTTGTGTGATGGCAGCGGAGACGCGCTAGTCTCGGAAGGTACAACCATTATCGGAAGGAAAACGCCACTTCCGCCAACTTTGGTTGAGCTGCTATAATCCAAGACGAATTAATAGAACTTTTTATTTCTCTTGCTTTCTTTTGTCGAAATCCTTAAAATCATTCGAGAAGGTAAAACCTGTGGCACTAATGTCACTAATTTGTTTCGAAACATTTTCTTTTTAAGTAAACGAAATAGCATCATATATTATTTAATTTTCAAGGATTCACACAATGAAATCAATTCAAAACACAACGTCAAAGTACTATATTTAATAATGCGGTAACTATCAACGAGGACTGCGTGTGGATGTAATAATTGCAAATATTTCGTTTTTCACTGTAATTAAATTCATTCCGTTAATTTCATGTACAGGACCGTAACAACGATTAGTGTACTTTATTAAAATTTTATTGTTTCCGGTCTCGATTATTACCGTGTTCTCACCCTCACTAATGGAATTTGCTGTATATTAAATGTTATTAATTTTAATTATTTATTGAAAATTATTTTAAATTATTATAATAATTATAAATTTTATTGTGTAATTAGTATTGTATTCAATAGAAACATTCATATATTAACTAGAATAAATCATCAACTTAACAAAATTCCCAGAAACACAGATCACACAGCAGTATTAGTATTAAATTTATTTAAAATATGTTAATTCGACCCTTCGACGTAATGGTATAAGGAAAATAGTTTGCAAATTTGTTTAGCTTTACAAATATTTATTATATACCAACGGGTAATGTCAGACATTTTATTTTATCATGATTATAGATTGCCATTACATATAAAGCACTTTCTGCTGTGTACAAATGGAAATTTCGCATACTGTTGTTATTATTATTGGTTTGCATTACCATAATGCAAAAAAATAATAACCGTTATTATTGACGGAATTTCACTAATAAAGGTTTATATATCAGAAGAAAAGTTCAAAATAGAAATTGAAATCGATAAAATTGATACTTTCCTTACATATTGCGCAAATAAATTTAGTGTTGTACGATACATATTTCTTTGTACGTTAGAAATTACCGAGGCAAGGAAATCAAACACAAAAAAAAGTGTTGGTGTTTTCGGTGACGTCAAAACAAAAATAACCGATCCGTTAATTATAAATGGTGTTGTTTTTAATTTTCTGACTGAGAGTAATGAGATTTTTCACTTTTTTCTGCATCGTCTGTTTGGCGTTTGGCAATCGCCAAGGGTATATGTAGGTAGGTGAGCATGGGTATAGGGGACGGCAAGCAAATGTTTCACCGTGTCGGGAACGAGACAGCGTGCACGTGACACCCGGAAGATGGATGGATGGTCCAGTCACTGGGAAGGGTGATATTATGTCAGTGTGCTCCAATAATAGTTGGCCATCATGGATGGGATGACACCATTGATTGTCGTCTGGCTTTGATTTACTATGTGCAATGGTTTTCGATTTTTATACACGTAGTTTCTTTAATAATAAAAAAATTAAATTCAGGTACAATAAAAGGCAAAAAATACATACTGTACTCCCTGAATATCCTTAAGTATATCCCCTAAATGCATTAACGTTGAAAACAATTAATCTTAAAAGAAATACCACACACAAGTTATAATATTCTCAAGACGAATTGAAATAAAAACAAAATCTCCGTGAGTGAGTGGTATGCTATTATCGTATTAAAAATTTGATGCTCCCAGTTGTTTCTCTTTTTTTTGACATCATATCGCAGCCCGTGCTCGGCGTTACCTGGTTCTTCGATTCTTTCTTTGTACTTCTTTTTAATGCTCCGCATTTGTTTCAAGCGGCTGTCGTGGTGGCTGTGATTTGGGTTTTTTATAACCATCCATGTATTTTTTGTTTTCGTCGCTCCATCTTTGTGGAGAGCAGCATTAATGATAGCAACATGTGTTGACCGACCGGTAACCCTAATAACTCGTGCCTTTGTTACTGGAGCACCGAAAATCTGAGGAACAGACGGCCCTCGTGAACTTTATGAACGTGTATTAATAAAATTATTTATGTCTCCAGTGACGGACAGCTTTTTCCTCCGCCGCACAATGACAGAATTTTAATAATCTTTTTTAAGCCAACCTTTTTAGCTCGCAACTTTTAACTGCTTATCATATTTTGTTTGATTAAACAATTTAAATATTAAATCATGTTTCGCCATTGTACACTGACGAAGAAAGACAAACATGTTACAAATATTTTTTTCCAATTGATAATTAAAACCAATAATAATAATAATAATGCAGAGTGGACAACCTCAGAAGTGCTTTATGCGTACAGTTATTTATGAAATGTAACGTTGTTATTTTTAGACACATTTTTAATACTATTTTACAAGACTTTACGAAATTCTAAACAAATATTTATAAATAGAAACAGTACTTTCAATCTGTCAAAAATAATTTAAACACTAAACAAAATATCACTCCTTCATAAATTATATTGTGATTTGTTGCTCAAGTAATGTTATTTTGAATGCATGCAATTACAACGGAAATAGTGTTGTTTTAATAGTTTTATGCACAAAATATAAAGAGTATAATTTACGTAATCTACAGATGCTAAACAACTCGTTAATATGAAATAGTTTCAGAGAATTCTAATCCCAACAAAAAACTGTTATTTGAGTAAACTTTTAAAGATTTATACTCGACTTCCGTTCCGAAGTAACACGCTATCTAAACCGTCATTTCCGATGAAATGCGATGTGTAACATCACGCCAAACGCACAGATAAACGTGCGTACGCGTGAATAAGCTTCTAGCTACGCTACGCAGGGAAACTTAGATGATGGCTTGACGTAAACGAATATGCAGAGATCGTCGCTCGTGTCACATGTAATGGCCGTAGAAAAGAGGCGTTTAACATTTTTAGACTTTGGCGTAACTTTATTACGTTGGCTGCTCGTGCTACGCCACGCTCGGTGTAGCCACGCGTGAGATGGATACGGCGAGCGGTGACGCGCGACACACAATTGTCTGCATACACCTCTATACCAAAGTTAGATGCGCGCCATTGCTGTTGTGTTATTACTGTAAGGTTACACTGACGCCCTCACAAATTCTTCACTCCTTATAAGTCAAACAGCGGCGTACTACCAATTTTTACGACACTCCTTGCACTGCACCTTTACTAAACACATTTCACACTAACGTCGCGGGCCTCTATTCTGGGTTAAACAATAATTGATGATGTTACTGCAAGTAAACACGTCTGCATTCTTTCCCATTTCCGCATATCAATGTGTTTGTTTTTATTATTATTTCAAAACAAATTTTAATTAATCGTTGTTATTTTTATATCAAATCAGTTTTTTGAAGACAATTTTCAATATCTCATTATATAACACTGAATTTTATAAATATATTTTTGTCTCTTTATAATTATTTCTCTTTGATCTTTCTCAAGCGTGACTTTGTTTTTGTATTAACTCGCCTCTGAAGGAAAAAGCGAAGTGTAATATGTCAAAATGTTTAATATCAAGATGGTAAACATGAACTGTTTCACCTGCATTGTTGCAACTATGACGTCATATAAACCTGTTCCTTAAAACGCAATAGCAACTGTGTATGCATATATGGCGCAAAGGGTGTTATAAAAATCCACTTCCTCCGTTTATGGTTTCGAAATATAAGAACGCCATGTGTTAGCCTACACTATTTCGTTATTCGATAGATCATCGGCTGTCACAGGAACACGTTCAAAATTATTGAAGCCTGTTATTATTTTCGACACTAACTTATAATCAAGAAAGCCCGTTTCACAAATTATAACCCACGTTTGTAAATTTAATAATATCAACATTTTAAATGAATTTCATCTAGAATAAAAAAGTTGTTTTGTAGAATGATTTTAAAAATGTTTACACTTCTGTTCGTTAATCTATTTTCAAAAAAAGCATAAAAATGTTTTTACAATTTTTACTTTATCCAGCGATTAATCAACCCATCGTTTTTCGATAAAAATCTTATAGATGTGTTATTACATTTCTGAACAGTACGTTTCTTAAAAGAAATGTTCATTGCATTTTCTAACTGCACCTGTCACATTTCTTTCTAACTACTCAGTCAATATTTTTTTTTGTGTTTTTCTCTCTCGTATAAGACGCATATTAAAAAAACTAGATTGAAATGTCAAATGTGTCAGTATCATTTCTCTATGTCGCACAAAAAACTTAATGCGTTATCGATACGCCAACACAGTTCGTTATATACATACATACATACATATATATATATATATAAGTAAAAAAGAATCGTTTTTATTTTTGCGAATAATACTGTATTGATGTATATAACTGTATATGAGACGTGCATATATCTTTGATGTTTTCATATTAATATTTGCATACAAAAATAAATAATTAAAAAGTATAACTTCAAAATATCAAGATGTATATTATGCTGCGTTGCGAAATTGTTATTTTCTGTTAACAAGATGACAATCTATTTGTGTGTTACGAAAATAAAACACATTTTGTATCTGTTGGTAATTATAAGTTAGCTTCTGGCTCTCGTGGTATTTTAAATGAAATCCAACTATAAATGGTAAGACCACATTTTCTGTGTACAGAAACGCTTCCCACGTTCTTATCAAATAAAAATACTTTTCCAGCATCGTGATTCATACACACATATGTACATACATACATACATACACAACTAGCAATCTTATAAATTGACTAATGCAGTAATGCGTGAACAACATCCATATTTAGTCAAATCACAACATTTGAAAATCTGTTTCCTATAAGTATTAACGTCATTTCTAAATTAGTTCAGTTACTATAATTAAACTAAATTGCTTGTTGATTGAATATTGTTTATCTTATTTCGGCTATGACTCAACACGCTCTTTGCGACAAAGGTCATTGCAAAATTATAAAATTGTTTAACAATGCGGAACAAACACTGTGGTAAGCGATGCATCATAAAATGATATTAGAGTCGAAGTGTTGAAACATTTTTGTAATGACTGTATTAGAAGTGAAAATACGCTTAGAAATAATATATATATATATATATATATATATATATATATATATATATATATATATATATATATATATATACGTATATGTAGTAGGTATATAAAAAAATAGATAAGATTTTCCTTCGAATGAGAATATGACCGAAAGAGTTAGCTCAGCATAGAATATGCAGCGGTTAAAAACTAAACCATAAATTCGCAGAACGATGCAATATAAAACGTTAAATGAAATTTGCAAGAGGAGAAATTGAGAAAATTTTTTGCTCCATAACCATTCCGTTTACGGCGGGCGGTTGCCAATCTTGCAGAAATAGAGAACACCACAAGCGCAAGATGAGGAAATAAAATAAGAAAAACTACCACACACACACACACACATATACATGATAAGAAGTCTTAGACGAGGATCGATTATCAATTTAGGAGGAATGATTGCTTCGGCTCCCGGAGCGGGTCGCTACGTCGTATTTCACGGTTCCGCAAGTGCAGGTGTCACCCACAGAACATCATCCGACCCAGTTTGGATTTAGGAAACAATGCATGAACATGGAATTACTAATGAAGGCTGAATTATTTACAGAGATAAAAATGACGTTTATAGGAAACGATAGCATTTGTTATACTGTGGTTTAGAGAAGCAAAAGTTACTGCTGTAAATAAGAACTTTGAACTGATTAACAATGGAGCCATTAGGACATTTGGTAATTCACTGATGATTTTCGATGTTTAGAAATGTTGTTAGTGGACCAAAAGTTATGCATCCAATCGTACGTATGTATGTATGTATGTATGTATGTATGTACATACATAGATACAACGAATGGAACAAACTGTTAAAGTTAAAATGTGTTGGAAATAGCAGCTAGACTTCGGATAACTGTTTAATGGAGTTTCGGGTATTATTCCAACATTTGAGCGGTTTTAAAGTAATTCTATGAAAAACCACTCCTAACAGAATTATAGACTTAAGCTGCGGTTTCTCTAGAAGAGCAGCCACAGAAAAGCAGTCCCTCCTCCTGATATGTACGCTAAAGAAGCGCATCCCAACAACAAAAAGCTACATTGCTAGCGAATGCTTTTACATGTCGTAATTAGGCAACGTCCAGCGTGCGAAAAAACGACACGTTCAGCAAAGTGACAAAGTTTAACTTGATTACGAAGCAGTGTACCGGACAATATCATTTTGTTCTTAAACGAATTCAAAAAGTTCAAATTACCATTTAGGCTATTTTGTTTGCATGACCGACACTGTGACATTTTTCATCAGGTACCTATGTATGTATGTATGTATGTATAATTAAAGAAAAATAAATTAGTTTGTGCTAGATTTATGTTGTGGAGTGTACGAAACAAACTATAGTTTTTCGTATGAATCATTATTTTCGAGTCACGAATTTCACAAGAATCATTCGACACGCAACAAACTTAATAATTTTAGTTATGTGCATACATCGATAGTGGTGCACTTCGGCGTACTTTGTTTCCCGCTGACTGAGGGTGTAATATGATTTATATTCATAAGTAACCGCGACTGATTACAGGCCGTGTAATTTTATGATAAATACGTAATGATGTTTCGAGACTCCGGAATCGTTTACGAGGTGTGGGCTGGCGATGTCTCAGATGGCAATAAATGATGACAAATGATACGACTACGAACGAGCAGGCCGATTAAAAATTTCCTCTCGCGCTAACGCCAAGCAAGCAAGCGAACGTCCGCCACAGCAAACACTCGTTCGTTTTTATCAAACAAGCGCGCCTGCGGACACAAACATGCCAGATTTATCACAGTCTATCAACAATCACATGTTTCCTCTCATGCAAACACAATCGACTAAATGACAACATTTGTAACAATCTAGCATAATAACACAAGGAATTAATTTCCTTGTACTTTTATCTGAACTAACATTTCTAATCAAAATATAAAGCAATCTCCAGCGATGTGCAAATTACTTTTAATAAATTGCCTTTAATTATTAAACAACATACCTATTTGATTGAGAACAAAATTCAATCGCATTTGAAATAAAATTATAATTGACAGGGTAAGTCGAGGAGATTGGTTGGACGACTGCTGATATTTCATTAAATATCTAACAAGTGAGTGAAGAAGCGAAATAATATTTTGAATGTCTAAATAAAAAATGCTCTAAACAGATTGACCAATAAACCATCGGGTATAATGGGGTTTGACGATCATGAAAGTAATTTTCGATTGGGTAAAAATGCGCACTATAGTCAAATAGGAATCGATTTAGCTCGTTTGCGTTTAAAATACGATAGCTATTTCGCTTCTATATAATATGTATGGAGCGCGAGCAAATGAGGCAATTTATTTAATTTACCTGTACATTTGTTGCGTCGGTCGGTTGAACGAGGCCTCGGGTTAACTAGTCACATTTCATACGAACGAATCAACGAAATTAATCAAATTAGAGAGGGCATTGTGTTATGGCCGAACGGGCAGAAATGATGTGCCACAACCGCTGCGAAACTCTGCCAATGCTTCTAATCGTATTTAGCAAGCCTTTCAAAATACGTCGAAATATATACTTGTATATCAATGAATAATTCTCTGGTTCATCATCGCAGCATTTCATACAAAATAAAATATAAATTATTGCGTCTATAAAGCTAGACATTTCAATTAAGACTTTCTAGAAATTCTCGATAATAAATTTACCAACATTTTCTAAAAACCTTTCCCACAGCTTCAATAAACTTCATACTATATAGGCCCATCTATCTTAACTTAACAAATGTACACAATTCAATTAAGATATAAAAAGCAATAAATATTTTTAATGATTCTAATAGCTCCATCAGGCAGATAAAACACTTTCAAAGCATTAAATGACGCTCAAGATATATTTAAAGACTTTTTTCGTTTAGACAGCATATTTATAACAGAAATTTAATTTTACTTTCTAATACGAATTCTAAGTCAATATTTGAATAAAGGCCTGAATATATTTATAACAGACAAAACTAGAATTATAGTAAGAGCAATGGATAGACTTTCTTTACATAATAAGTTTCGACAATCGGTTTCATTATAATCTAGCTAAATATAATTTGCTTTGTATTTCATGTACTAATAAAATTTGAACCGAGGGGGTTTCCCAGCATGTTCCATGGTCGTTGCTATAATTAGCGCAATATTCCATACCACGTCGACATGTGACGCTTCCATATGGACCACCCTGGTGCGTTCGCATGTCAGTGCATACTGTGATCGTGTTGTACTTCACACATATCCAATGGTGTCCGAAATGCATCTGCATATACCGTATATATACATATATACCAAGTGTTAACATACTTTGCACTTGGCATAAGTGTACAACACTTTTAAGATTTCGGATATCGATTATTACTGAAGTTGATACATCTGCTAAAACTTGCAGCTGCTAACATCATTTCTTATGTCCAGAATATAATTATATTTTTTATGATTCATCTAACGCATATCCAAATAAAGTCTATCCCACATCTTGAATTATTTTCTATTTTGGTGTCAAAGGCGCAATTAAGTAAAACGTTACTAACTAGCCACACCCGTAGTTGAAAGGTCAAAGAGCGAATATCACTTTAATATGCATGTTTTGACAAAACATTGTAAATTTCTATCCAAACTGAAGAGTGAGTTAAACACCGATAATCCATTGTATGCGGCGGCAGTGTGTTAAAAATAAAACGGCGTGTCTTGAATAAAATTCTGCCCTAGTTTCCGGCCGGAAGTGGGCGTGGCCTCTTAAACTAATGACGTATCAAGCCCGAGCACCCTTCGGTGACAAACATGTCCAACAGCTGTTCTAAAGAACCCACGATCACTCCGAGAGCTTTCGGTCAGGCGTATGCAGAACCGTACTTCGAAAACTCCCAAAATGTACTACGATTTAAGTTTCATTTAAAAAAGCTTCAAACGCTGCTCATCTCATGTCGATTTCGATTCGGTATCATAACTCAATGTCTGTGTAAGGGCGTATTTAAAGAAAGATAATTAATGTCGAAAATGTATCTATTGTATTCTAAAACATTCATTTAAAAAAATAAATGAGTTGCTTATCACTAGCGACAGTTTCAATTAAAATAGTTATACTAATCACACAGTATGATAATAAGATATATATATATACAGAATAAAGGCTAATTAAGTGCATTTTACATTAATGTAAGGGCCAAACAAACAAAGAAAATCTATTCAAATCAAATCATAGCTAATGTCCTGAAAAGGTCGAAGCAAATACATGCAACATCATTAACTAAATAACTTAGATACATATCATAGGATATGTATGTATATACAGTTCGGGGTCTACTACCGAGAATGTAATTCGAGTTTACAATAGATAATAGTTAAACACAACCAGCAAGCTATCAACTAAAAATAGATTTGTTAGAGACACAGGGTTTGACAGAGATGAATAGCTTTCTTAGAATTGTTTACACATTTATGGGGGGTGATTTAAGATTTTCCACGACGATACTCAAGCATTGTACTCTGATACACACTGATAAACAAATACCGATATGCGCTATTTGTGATATTATTAATAATTATTGTAATATTACCATGAGCTATTTCATATGGAACATTTTACGAATGAATTATTAACGTGGCACGCGTTATTAAATATTTTTATTGTACGTTGCAGTATTCGCTTTGTTTTTGACTGATGACGAAACAAATTTCAGTTTAATTGTTTTGCCAAATATTTATTAGCGATTTCATACAAAAGCATTGGCGTTCATAATAATTTAATTACGTAAAATGTACAGCAAATATGTATCACTCAAATTAAATGAATAAAAATCTATTCAAAGCTCTGACTGCGCAATAAAAAAAGAGGAGAATATAATTATTAATTATCACATTCTAAAAAATTGATATAAAATTAACAAACCCGTGATTATCTATTCTTGATACAGTCTACAGAGAAAAAAGTGGATTAATGAATCGTTGACAGACATCGACTACTTTTGGGGTAAAATGTCCAGATTTGGAAGAAAGATTTGTACTTAAATATAATAATCAGAGGGGCCAGTCCCTTTTATTAGAAGGTAATTCTGAGCTGACGGTATGCATCATCTTGAACAAGCAGAGCATGATGATCAGTATCAAAACAAACCGTTAAAGAAACAGGACAAAATTAAATTGGTATTTTTCTGGTGGAGCCCCTTGGCGTCATAAGTCATACAAGTCACGGGAGGGTGCCATTTCATTGGGGGGGGGGAAGCGAGAAGAATGCGTAAGGGGGAGTGAGAAACGGAGCAATTAGTGTGACACGCAGCCATCATTTTACCACCCACATTGCCGTTGCTGCCGAAGTTTTCTAGTGTGTGTGGAAGAAAACGGAAACCAACCTCTCATTAGGGTAGAGACACAAGATTTATTGATGCTTGTTTCGTATGTTTAATGAACCACTCGAAAAAAGTGGAAACTATTTGAAATCGTTTAGATTTCTTCAGTGCACATTGAAATAATTAATACCACATTCGGTCAAAGTTCTCATCAAACATTTGGTAGCAATTTAAATGGAACACATGATTTCTAATAAAAAATTGATGGCTATCTATTTTTTATTACATGTTATATTATATTCTTCAATTCTTAGTGCATACTTGAATTAAATATATATGTATCTATACGATTGGATGTGTAATATGGCCATTACATATAGAGATAGAATTATTTCAAACAACGAATATGATAAAATGATTTTAAATGTCATAAATATTATATATGTATATATAAATATTAATACGGATAATCAACTTTGAAGTAGACTTTCGACTAGATAAATAATTTTGCCAGGCAAAATTATTGACACTTGAATAGTCTAGGTACATTTAATAATTCACAAAGGGCTAATCGATAAAGAAAGAAATTTGCAAAATGGGCACAGCAATAAATTACAAAGCGAACATCTCTTTATCAGACCGAAATGCGACTTATTATTCAGTGCGGTAGTAATTCGTGTCATTTGAGAGCAGGCGGAGTGATAACAGCGTTGTGCACTCGTTAGTGTTCCCGCCGTTTATGCAGTCGGAAGAAACCTACAGGATTAATTGCGAACAAAATGCTGATTGGATAAGTATTCTGCTGTTGGGTACGATTGATTTTATAGTTGAATGCTTCCTCCTCCTCCCCCACCCCCCGCATCCGACAGAGCTCGCCGTTTTTTTTTTGTATGCAAAAGAGAGTTGATTATAATTATGGCCATTATCTGCTGTTTTTATATCGACTTGTAACCGCAATGAATGCTTCCGGCGATCCAAAAGCCGCCACAACCAACGCATCAAGACAGGGGCCGTTCCTTATTTTTATCTAATCAATATGCACTGGGTTCGGCACATATCAACCCCGTAAAGATTGAAAAGATTATCGAGTGGCCTAAAAATATATCTTTTCAATATTATGTACATTATTAGCCCTGTGGTAATTGCCATCAAAAGCTCTTCGAGATAATTTTAATTAATATTTTATAATTGAAAAACTATAACGCACCATTTTGTTCTTGAGACAATGTTTTTAAATATTAATTATGTAAGTAGTAAAGAAGCATATATAGTTGACATCAATGCTTAGTGTTTGTATTTTGCTGCTGAGAACAGCTTTAGCGGTTATAGCTGGTGTTGCTTGTTTGTTATCAAATTCAGTTCTTTTCTTAAGATGAAAGCAAAAGAAATATGAAGCACTATAAAATGAATGTAATACATAAAGAACCAAAGCAAATACTAAAAAAGAAAAAAATAACATAGAAATATCCTAAAAGTTATCGAAATAAAATAACAGCAGCAATGATTACCAACCGATCGGGAACGTAGAGAGAAAATGATGACGTATATAATTCTATTGTTGATTTTTGTCACTATTTTATTAATAAATGTGTTGAAGATGAATGTTTGTCATGTCACATATCAAAGATGAAAAATTATTATTCCTTGGCATTAATATTAATTTTAATATAATATACCTAGGGATATTTTTACCATGACTCATGTTCATTGTCGTTCGATTTAATATTAAAATAATTTCGACAGATTCAAGACGCCTATAATATGTAATATCTTGCTTTAATCATCGTGTCCCATTTATTAAATACGTCTGCTCGCTTTGCTTGTGGTAAAGTACTTAAGATCAGTTATATACGTACGTCTCCATCAGATCAGCTCATCGTTGGTATACTGTATCATCAAAGCATGCACCTTCAAGTGAAGAGGTTAGCAATAGGGTGAGCAGTCGTCCGAAAAGCGGCTGCCGTTGCACATTTGAGTCGTGATTGAATTATTACCAGTCTCGCATAGAGTAATTTCGTATTAATCTGGTCACATTCTGGCACATACAATCAGCGCGTACGTCGAGGACCTTGCACTATTAGACAGAGATCGCGGAAAAGCAACTCCGCCAAACGTGGCGAATACATACATACATACAGTCGCAAATAAGTGAGATAGATGTTTCGCTGCAGTACATATCGAGTTGCAAGGAGGCGAGCCGGCGTGAATGCGGACCATTGGCCCGTGTAATGTCGTTAAGAAGATGGTCGATTGCCGCTCGCTAGGCCAGCGCATCACTCCTCCCGTCTGGGAATGTTAATTTTGATCTCGTAGCGTTTTAATTATCCACCATTGGCGTGCCATTCCGAATTACTCATCGCGTAATTGGATCTCGGTTACGTCCAAACCTACGTCGATATTATCCATTCCCCACGATTTGAATCAGAAATTCACAAAGCGCAACCGAAACCAATCTAAACAGTGCTGCTGGATTTCAAGAAAACGGTCGACGTGGTCAAATTTATCAATCAAAATATTTGGAAGTTTTATTCTCTATTTTATGTACAAATACATCTTCTTCGTCAATATTGAAACAGGCATAAAACTAACGGTGATAAATCGTTACCAAATCGGTAATAAAGTTTTTACTGCGCAACCTTGTTCCGGCGAACACGAAATTTCTGTCGAAAATGCTTCGGTCTAGTATAAGCTGTATGAGTCAGCACTGGAGGTTCATAATAAACAAAAACACAGGGATATTATTATCGACGCACTTATAAATCTACTATATGGTTGAAAGACTCGACTTGGGTGTAGAGAACGACTAGAGCTGTGTCCCTAATTTATAACTTCTATACTATGCTATGCTATGCTATGCTACAAGAACACGGCCCTCGGCAATTATCATTAATCAAATATTATGAATGTGAAAACTTCACGTAGCAGGTTCGCGCATGGTCCACCGGAAGTTGGACATTGCGCCGTGCTTCGCTGCTACTGCTGCTGACGTTCTTCCGCTTTGTTTCACTGCGATTTCAGCTGCGATTGCAAGCACACGTGCGCGAAATATTAAAATAAAAGAATTACCTACCTACACTATGATAAATTCATTTATGACTCAACATTTTCAAATACAACAACTATAAATTCATTTACAAAGACATTGCATTTTTATAGAATAAATTGTCATCACAAACTCTGATATGTCTTATTTTTTATTTATTACCTGCTATATTTCATAATTTAAAAAAAACTTATCCGTTTTTGAAATTAAACACATTCATAGATCATGGTGAAATCTCGATTTCAATATTTATTATTTTGTAGTGATACTTAATACATCGTTAACAGGCTAATGTATTCATTGTAGTCCGCGCCTTCGTCAACCGCATCGAAGTAAAAAACGGATAATTTGGCAAAACGTTAAACCGACAAGGTAACAAACTAATAGCAAAAAACGCGTAATACATTTTAACTAGAGACATCACGTTTGCTGCCGACCGTGAAACAGATGCAAAGTGACAACAATTAACCTGTAAGCCATTAGGTAGTTCCACTCCAGATGACCCTCGAGTCCAGCAATAAACAACTCGTAATTTGTAATTAATATTTCAAAATAGATGATTACATCAAATTTAGCATGTATAATAAATGAAACTATAAGTACTCATGGCTAAATAATGACGTTGGGATTGAAGAGCAAAGTTGGACGAGTAGGGAATTAGATGTTCAGGTGTAATGACGTCACACATCACAGGTTTCCTAATTGTAGCGCCCAACGACGGCGGAGACGGTATTTGAGCAGTTTTTAATAAGGATCTCGACGATTACTAGGATGGGTACGCAATTCAGAAGATCGTTAGGAAACATTTGTTCTACTACTAGTGCTCGACCTAGAACCATTTGCTAGCGAGAGAGGTGAATCGTGACTCTATACTCTATTCCACATCTTGTACAATTTTCCAGAAGATTACCACGGAATAAGTATATTTTCCATCCAGAACTTTAAAACGAAATTCTAATTCATCATGTTACCAACCCAAGCTTTTGATACGGTGAAAATAACACACATACATTAAAATATCATTATTACAAATTGCATTCAATTATTTCATAACGTCAAGGATTGATAATTATATGTCTTTGACCACTGTTTTGTGTTCGGTACATCAAAAACTACAACGTTTCAGAAACAAATATACATATTTAATAATAGTTTTCGAATGGGTGATGCTTCTCATGCACATTGTTGGCATATCTGTTCGATAGAATCATGTGAAAATATCCATTTTAGCATCGGCCATGCATCATGTTAACGCTGATTTAAATTCAGCAAAGTCGTGTGTCGTGCGTGAATTATGGCGCATGCAATGTTCAGTGCAATGGATCAAACTGAACTTACCTGTGCCAAATTTGATTAAAAAAAAAGAAAAGAATAAACGTTAATTGAATCTGTCAATGCATGCGTTCGTGGCAGCAAGTGGGCGAGCGTTAATTAACTAAAATGGTGAATATAAAAGCGAAACGACAGCGAGGATCGATACGGCTGGTGACGTTAAGTAAAACGGTGTACGTACGGTACGTATATTTGACTTTTTGTTTTTTGAGCAGCTCGGTAAAGTTCACGTTGGTTAAGTGCAGAATAAATATTTAACAAGTCTGTTTAGCTTCTGTCGTCGTTACTCGGCTACCGGAAATTCCACACAAATTGATACATTATAATTATTACATTTTTACACAAGAAAACTTTTAAAAATCATCATTACCTATCAGGCTAACTATTATAACGCTGGTACGGTGCTTCATGCGATATTTTTGATGTTCGAATTTGATAGGCGGGCATAATGGACAAAACAAATGGTTGTAAACCGGAAGTCTAGGCCAACTCGACACACGGAAATACAAATGAGCCATGAACGAAATTATATGTATGATAAATCCTAGTAGCTGCAGTGTTATCATTTCAAATGAATCAATTGATTGTACACACATACACACACACACACACACACACATAGTATGTATTTCATAATAAAAAAAAAAAAAAAGAAATCGTTGCACTGTTTGTTTTACGACGTAGTAAAAATATTTTCTATGTGGTCCATAATAGACCCTGCCTTATCTAAGATTGGCATCGGAAGAGTGTCTACCTGCAGTAGTCATGAATAAAGAATGTCTGTGTGTTGTAGGCTGAAGAATCTTTTAACAACATGTATAGCACAACAAATCTCATCGCTCACGCATTGCACGGTATGCGTGCGTAGGACCTTAACGACCAACTTTACAGCGCAATAAGTCGGCCTGTGATTAACAGTGTCCAGATTACTGGTCGGCACACCGTCCCAAGTCACGCGAGCTCACGTTGGACGAGCGAGGCATCACGCGCGCACCATACATTGACAGCGGTTTTCGAATTGCTTCGCCTACGTTCGCGACGATCGATACAACTATTCGTGGATGGGGTATCAAATTAAATCTATTCATGTCTCTATTACTGAAACTTTTATAAAGCAACTAGATATAGTAAAAAATTACTTTGAAGAATTCAAGTTGTTGATATACAAAGTTTCTCTTTTATTATGTATTTACCGAAGCATTAGTTACGCACGTGCGTCCTCTGGTGTTTGACAAAATAAAAGCAATAGCAGCAGTAGCGTGCTTTAAAACGCTCATTTGATATGCAGCGAGGAACAGCTAGACATCCTGCGTTTCGCGGAAAGAGCGACCGCAGCCGGAAGTGTACCCTTCTCTCTCTCGCACTTTTTCTTCTCCGCCGTACACACAGACAAACGAATGCAAGTGCAACGGGTCCCCAAGCGACACAGAGGACGAACGAGATATAAATGTATGTGTTGGTGTTGACGGGGGTGGACGGGGGACGGTGTGTGTGTGTGTGTGTGTGTATGTGCGTGACGGCCGCGAGCATCTCCCGACGTCGCCTATTCTGCCTTCCGCGCGCGACGGGTTCATGTTAAATTTAGAGAGCGTTTCGAACGAAGCCAGACTATACGCGAGATGGATTACCGCAGGCGAATCCGACACTTTCAACAGGCTTCATTTATGCACAGCCGAACAGAAGATGCGCCAAGTCGCGTCGAGTGCGATATAAAAGAAAGAACGCGAAAGAAATGCATAGGAAAACCGGATGTGATTCCGCTATTCCGCCCTCTCTCTCTCTCTATACCTTTCACGCATCCGCCATGTCCTTAAGATAAATAAGTTAAAAAGAAAAACAACTTTATCGATGCGAATTGATTCGTAACTTTGCAATGCACGAGACACTGCAGATAATATTTCTAGACACGCTCGACGCAAGATAGGTGTACGTGCTAGTGACATACGAATGTCTATGTATCCGTTGGGTTAGTGTATCTAAACTGCAGGCGAACATGTTCCGCTCCCGTCTAATTATAAACCCTATCGGGAGTCGCTGCTCTGCTATCTTGGAAAAGGCAGAAAACCACGTATCTGACACCTCGTGAATGTTCTCCTTGGCGCTACTGCATCGTAATGACTTGTCTGTTCTGTCATCCGGTACCACATTTTCAACGTCACATTTATTTCAGACAGATTCCATCCAAAAAAGAGACATTTTATTTCTTTTGCTTTTGTTTTTAAACCGCCAGTTAATACGGTATATTGCAGTAGTTTCATTTTGTTCAGTGGATAGGTATAGCAAAAAGTATGTCAGGTATACCTAGTGTGCGTGATGTCGTCAGGTGACCGATGACATAACAACCGATGTCGTTCCACGGGGAATCTAACTCTACCACCATCGGCCAGTGCTGGACACTGATGAAGAGCCATTTGTTAATTCTGTAACTCAGAGTCTGATTGATCGTTGTTCGACCGGTAAATTGACTGAACGTGGTTTACACAGATGCTTTCAAAGCAGCTACCGAAGGTGTGAGATACAGTTTCTAGATAGAGTACACATTGTAATCGATGTACGTCCGTCAGATTATAGTGGAGCGATGTGACGTAAAGTCTACAGATTTCTCATCTAATAAATAAAGTTATGGTGGATATGTCAAAGTTTGGATATATCCCCATGTTCGATGTTGTTTGAATGTCTCGTGTCTACCTAGAGTAGCTACAGATAAAGGTATAATGACTGATCTTCAAAGAACATATCATATCTTATGTCGTATAATGTTGCTTAAAAAAAAATTCCAAACCATAACGTTTCAAAGAGGATGCTTTCCAACCTGACACATTGCCATTGATATATTCATCAGCTGAGAAATGGAGAGAGAGAGAGAGAGAGCGTGAGAGAGAAAGAAGTTTATAATATATGAGCGATAAGACACAGTAGATACATTGTAGATAGATAATCCGTGTAAAATGTAGCACGTGAATTTCATTCGCATGCTGTGCTGGTGCTGCTTCAATCCAGCGCACATCGGCGGGCTCAGCTCAGATTAAAGCGAAGCGCCGGCAGCAAGCTTGTTACACCGGCAGGCAGGCAAGCAAGCAAGCAGGCAGGCAGGCAGCCATTGCATGAATCCTTTCTGACGTCGAAGTGAGAAAACTCGCCTGGGGATTTGAGTTGAGACTTAGCAATTACTCAATGTCTGGTTCTGATGGAGATACGGGCTGATTGCGTTGGTCCCACTGAGCCGAGGCCGACTGCCACTGCACTGCCACCACCGACGGCAATGACGCTCAACTAACAGCCGATGCAAAAGAAAGTTGAAAAAATTTGTTACATTCCCCTGGAAAACGTTTAGGAACTACTACGACGCTGTTCCGATGAGAATTGCCACTTTTTATTTGCTTCATTTTTCTACTCAACACATAATGACACATTCATTTTACAAACATTTTATTATTTTTTTTTATCTTATTCTGTTCATAAATCACTATCAAGTTTCTAGAAAACTTCAACAATAAATGCTCTTTTATATATTTTTTCTACAATTTTAATAAAAGTAAATGATTATCTTTAGTTAGTTGCTAATTAAATCTATTTTAATATTTGTACAACTTGGTTGGTTATGCGGAAATCAACGTAGAGTGCCATGGTAATATTTACAAAAGTGATGAGCGTTTGGCATACGTATGGGGTTCTCATCTATCTAGTACACAATATGTTTGGTAGTGATGAGTATGTGTGTGTATGCATGGTGAATAAACGGGCCATCGGTCGTCCGCCAGTATCGATTTCGTTGCCGTCGTCCTCTGCAAAGTTAATACATCATTCGCCGCGTCCACGAACCAAGCGCAAGCGGCCATGTTAAAAGCTTTCCCAATTAAATTCAGTCGATAGTCGAGAGTATTTGCGAACAGGCGTGCGATGCCGAAAGCCGTTCTGTATATCATCACTTCACCAAAGTTTTCATTCACTCTCAACATGCAACTACGCTGCCGAAGCTTGTTTGACTTTCTATCGATATTACAACGACGCTTTTATTTTATTTTTTTGCTTATTGTTTCTATCTGCTTTCTGATCGTAGGTAGATATCATAAATAAAATATATTCCATCTGCCAAGAATTGCTACATCTATTTGTACTAATATAACCAATATATTTCGCATTTGTATCTAAAGCAATGTTTCATTCAAATGTGGTACATTTTCTAACCGGTCGTGTCATCATAAGAGATAATATATTTTCTATGGCGACGCATCGTTCATATCCAAAACATATTATTACTATTATTCATATGCACGCCGTCTGCTTGGGAACAATATCTGCCGCAGACATCAATCACAACGGTAGATATCCTGATGCAATATCTGCAACAACAACAGCACCAGTGTACCTTACACCGTGCTTTTGAATAATATAATATTAAGAAGAGTTGGTTGATGTACATATGACACGAAATGGCATGCAATATGTACGATATATATGATGCTAGATCGTTTCTCGGACACCAAGAGATGCTCGCGCATCGCGAATACGATTAAGAAATGATGAAGAAATATTAGGCAAGAGGATAGCGCATAAAGAAACGCGTGGTTGCTAGTAGCATGCCAACTAGATATATCTTGAGATTGGAAAAAGAAAACAATCCAAAGGAGATTTGGAAACGCTCGACTGGCAAGATTGTTATTTCCTTCGGCGTCGAAGGTGCAAAACGACACGAAATTTAAATTTTACAGCGCTTTGATATCCCTTAAATTATTCACCGTAATTGACATATTTGTGGCTCCCAGTTTGCAATTGCACTTTAAAGGTGCAGAGTAGTATATTTCTTACATGAAGCTTCTTTGAAAATTAAAATATGATTTTTATTTGTATGATAATAAGTATTTTTGATGATAAATCCAGTGGTGATGAAACTTTGGTTACGGTCTCGATCAAAGCTCGCTTGGAAATCAGGTCACCGGGAGTTGGCACGCTGGTCACGGCGCAGCGCTCGACACCACCGCCCGCTAATATCCCTGGTGCATCGACAACGGACGCAGACGATGCATGTTAACGCTGTCGCGCGTCGCCCTCATAATTTCTCCGTCCACACTCAGAAGAGCACGAGACCATCTCATCCTTCCTAATTGCGTTTCCTAGTCAACCATACTGATACTTTGGTTGAAATTCAATTTGTTTATATCACCAATTTTTTAAAAGATTTTATTTAAATATTCTTGAAAAGAGATATTCGCTTCCACAACAATCATCTAATTTAAGAGGAACTAATGGTTGTGAATTTGTATTTTATCAAAACCACTGCATGTGAATTTGATCTTTGTATAAATATGGCAGAAACAAATTTATAATTTACAGGAAACAAAATACTCTTTCAGCACTTCTGGAAGAGAGTTGTAAACATCTTGCTTCGCTCTACTGTTCAAAGTACTTTGAGTGTAGCCTTGGCTCCACTTCAAGTACAGTTCAATGACAAAGAATATTAAAAAAGAAAAAATGGAAGTGAAACAAGTAATTGATATACCAATTACATTGTAATCAATTGATATATCTAAGTCAAAACTATTATCCTGGACAAAAGAACTTATAGTAATAAGCATTGTTGCTTAAAAATGAAAAAAATAAAATTACGTTATATTATATATACATATATGTTCGACCTATTGTATACATACATATATACTAGTGTATAAAATATTCATTTTCAAACATCAATCGTTCATGCAGTAATCAATTGAATACATATATTGATGTAGCGCATCTGACACAAAAGTGCAGCTTGTAGAATGTTCGCGAAGGATAAAACGTTAGTTTCATCCGTATTTATCTAGCGAGAATTGTAACTGCGTTTATTTACGTTCGCTACCAATATAGAATATACATACGTATGTGTTTGTACGGCGTTCTGGTCGGCTTCATCATTGCCACCAACACCAAATTTTGTTTATATTAAACGATCCAGTTCAGATTCTACATAGAGAATATTTACCAAATATACCTATTTTCATGCATCAATCTATACATTACAATGACTGATGTTAATAATAATAATAAACGTAATTGCTTACATATCAGCGTAAATTATCTCAAACAATTATTGTTTACATAAAGTTACTACAGCCTTAAAGTATTGAAAAATAATAAAAGATAAATTATGATTGCATTTGTTCCTTTTCAAAACTTATCGTTTGTTAGTTATTTAGGTTTACTTAAAGTTTCACAATTGTGTGAGGAAACAAGTAAATCAATAGACAATTACAAGAATCGTTTATAAAAGATTATAACTAAGAAAGCTTTCAACCCTATTGATTTGAAATGATTTAGATGAAATATGGAATATAAATGATTTAGTATTCATTGTACCTGAGTAACACCTGAATTTAATGTGTGTGTATACACCTACATACAATAATGATGCAATGGAGTGTGAAATTCATTAACTGTGCAATGCAACTGAATGTTGCAAAATAAAAACGACAAAGCATAAAAAAAAAAAAACAAGGCGAATTGTAATTCCGAGCGTTCGCCTCCTAGAAGGAAGACCGTATCTATCTACGGTGCAAATCTAGCACGGCGACGTCAGCGGTATAACTAATGACATGGTATAGAACGTTCGCTGACGATTTGCACAGTGGCCATTCTCTTTCGTTCGTGCATTCATTATCAGTGACCAAACGAAACGCCGTTAATAAAGATGTACGTTTGTTCGTTCACTATATAGGTATAATGGCGCTGGCGAAATACGAGTTTCTTTGGGGCTTTGATGCGGGATTGCGTTGCGGACCAAGTTTAGTAGCAGCAGGAAACGGAAAGACCTGTATGTACATAAATCTAGGGGTTGTCGTCATCGTAGTAGCGTGATCGTGGAGAATTCATGTGCGCTACGAATTTCGAGCCCCCTTACGCCATGTACATACCTACTACTATATTATATGACTGTGATTATCGGTGGATCGTGTTACGTGAACATTAAAACCAAGTCGACCTGCTGCTAAATGATGCTAACTGCTTATTGTTAGCGAACGTACACCTTTGCTTTATAGTGCGCACTTACTTAATGCGCTAAACGTCACTAGCTTTTACCTATGATTTAAGTAATGGACAACTCTAACTAGAAGTCACTGCTTTCTTTAGTGTCTCTCCCGGTTTATTCAATGACACAAGTAAAGACTAACTTGTAATTGAACAACAATCTATGGATGTGGTTGTAAGAGCATTATCACAAACTTGTACACAAAACATCTGCAATTGCCCGCATTGTATATTCTTATACGTAGTAGATAGTAAAATATGTTGTTCTTTTTTTAATTCAAAGAAGCATAATTGATATCACATTAATAAGAAGACGCAATTCAGGGAAAGTTAAAAGATGTTAAAATCTTGTGATTGATTATTTTCATATTTATAATAGGTACTTAGTTTGTGTTAGATAGTAATATTGTAAAGTATCTGCCTATAGGTGTTGCTTTTCTATTTGGGTCAAATAGCAGGAAAGTGGCATGTAGCCGTATTAAATAATTTCGTATTTCAATATGGGTGGTTGTAATTGGTGGCGATGTGGCATGTTGCAGGTACCCTATGCACGTGCAAGCAGTTATGCGATGTGAGATGAAAGTTTTAAAATAAGCTACGTGGTGGTTGGTGCATACATTTGCATAGCGGTTGGCGGTGCATCGGTTGCGAGTAAATGTATGTGTAGGGTGCGCTGCAAGCGAACCATTGTGGCGGGACGCAGCTGTGGAAATCCGTGCGCGTACAAGCGCACGATAACTCTGCACTTTAGCTCGGGCAGCCGCAAGACGTCGCCTCTTACTTAACAACTTTTCTAACAAAATGAAGAACAAAGGAATTAGACACCGTAGTAACTACCCTTCTTCTGACAGTTCTTTTATCTCTCGTTCCATTCCGATTGTCTTTGTCGTCTCCATCAAAACTTTCGTCGAGTTCGGATACAATGCGACAGCCACTTTCGTTTTATTTTTTATTATTTTCTCTGGATGTGTATGTGTGAGTGTTGGACGTAGGAAAGAGTACGTGGAACGAGTACCTACCTACCGACCTACAAGAGACACCACCTCTCTTGTAGATTCAGCAATAAAAATATTCTTCCTCTATTTCGTTTAATATTTCTGTACCTACTTACATACTTTTTTCTTCTCCTCTTGTGTAGATACGACCGAACGCAACGCAACGCAACGCCACGCCACCTATAGCCTCTTTCCGTAAATTACATTTGCCACCCTCGGCGATCTCCACTTTCATCTTCTATCTCTGAAAATCTCATTCGCTTGAGGGCTTGAAATGAGAAAATCGCGACAAGAGGATTTCTACTTGTAGTTTCGTTGTTGCATCATCAACGTTGAGCGCGCGTGTTTACTTTAGTCGTTGTTTAATTGTTATCAGTCGCGTAGCGCTCGTGCCACGCGACGCATCAGATTAAGAAAATGTTTTCGTCTGAATCGGCTCCATTCAAGAAGTAATGGACGACAATCTTTCTCTCTCGCTATTTAACTTTATGCTACCCATCCATTCGGTGCGTTCGCGCGACTGTCTTATCGTGCCAGAGGCAAAACACCAAACTCCAATATCGTAACAGAGCAGAGCAGAGCAGCACCAATGGAATGGAACGCAGCATCCACAGTACAACCACCATACGCTTTCGTGCACTTATTTGTCTAAACGATCTTGCTATATAGTACGTCGTCTACGTCGTCGTCGTCGTCTTCGTCTACTATTACCTATGCGATACGGATGTTAGAGATAGGTGAAACGATGCCAGTGACTGAAGCGCTCGGACCCGTCAGCCGCCGGCGACATCCACCGGTTCATATTGATTCCGATTCCGACCCTGATTGAAAACCGGATGAAGCGGAAGTAAGAAGGTTTCAGGCGGTCCATGTGTCTCCGTGAGCGAACCACCGCCATCCAGTCAGTCACAGCTTAGAGAAATGGGAATCCATTTCAATCTCTCTCGAGGGCGCGAACGTTCCATCTCTTCCCTCCTTTCGTCTTCTTTGCTCACCTTGCCTCTTTCATCGTCGACGTCATCGCGTTTCCTTCGCCCTCTGAATTTCATATGTGGTGGTAAACGTACCTATCTATAATGCGCCGACGAGCTCTCGCCTTTGCCTCTCCGTTCGACCATCATCTGTAGAGGAAATGACCTGGGTAATGTATTCCAGCGGCGCGGCGCTTGCTTGCCAAGGACCACCACCGGACCTCTCATCCATTCATCTACCAATTTATTCCGTCGCTGTATAGAAACTTTTTCAGACAAATACATCTCGTATATTTTACGACATTACTGATACTATGTATATACAAACATGTGGATATAGTATCTTTTTTAAAACCACACAGAAACAGAAGATTCTGTATGGTTACTAAACAGTTATTTAAAAATAAATCACTATGCCGATAAAGGTAATATCAATTTATACATTTTTCAGTTGACAAGCCAATAAAATGAAATTGATGTATTTATACCTAGAAACAATATTTGTAAATGCAGTATATGCACCTACAGTGTTCACTGATTCAACAATTCCAATAATCCAGCCAGCTAGGGTTATCTGGAATGGCGTTGGCTGATGCCTTCATTTCCCGTTACAAGTGAACTTGAACAGTTTGCCCGTTTGTTGCAAGCGTCACGTCCCATTGCGTGGTATGAACACAACAGCAACAACAAAACATACATACAGAGGACATAAAGGCTATTTGAACATAACATCCATTTCGCATCGTTCCAGTCATCCATAACGGTGGTGATACTGGCTTGTCAGTCTGGCTGTATGTTAAAGGGCCAACGGATGATGACAATGCACATGAATTGCACCCATCCACACACACACACAGACAGTGCACGTGCAGAGATCCTCGAATGCAAAGCTTTCTGACGGCCAATGTGCACACGAGGTGAGAGGCCAGTTGACATCATGTCATGTTTGCACGATCAATGATAAGTTTATACCAAACCTACTATCCACATCACAGAATCAACATTGGGATTGTGTTTACAGTACGGGTATGTATGTACGTGCTCTGTGGTTTTATCACCGCACAGCCTCACTCTCTTTCTCTCTCTCCTCTTCTCCATTCAACAGCACCCTCTCCTTCCATCAGAAACTACACATATACTATGGCCCGCATAGGTATGTTCCGTACATCCTTCTCTCCCTACCAAACTGAATGTTGATCGATATTAATTTACTAACGTGATCGAATTGGTATACCTACACAGATATTTACTGACATTCTGGCCTTATTTGAGTAAAGTTTGCGTCATGATTCACCGCACACATCGATACTTCCATGGGACTCTTGTTTATAACCATGTGGACTTATACTAGATTATATACTCATGTGAATTATCGTAATTTCTACTAAATAGGTGGAACTAAAGAAGATGTGAGTCGATTATTGTACGCTGCACGTACTTCTGATATCCTCCACCAGTGTTAAATACAGAGCTTTCCTGCAACGAGTAACACTTTTTAATTAAATATCTATAGTTTTCTGAAGGGTATTTGTCTCTCTATAATCTTGAATCGATTTGATGTTAGTGTGTATGTACATACATACATCCATACATCATCATCAATGAATAGTGTGTGTTTGTAATGGTATCGTGTTACAGACAAGCATGGCCTGAACCCGAGGTCTTTATTATAAAGTTATACGATCCTCTATAATGGGCTTGTTTCTTGTTTTTATCGTGTTTCGTTGGCATTAGTGCGCATGCGCTTGTACATATCGTCTCTAGATTTAAAGTGTTCCCTCGACGCGTTCTCAATTAGAGGCGTTGCATTCTGTCAACTTCCGTTTCTCAACCAGCAGCGAGCGAGCGAGCGAGTAAGGGAAAGCAGAGATTTTTTTGAAGACGATGCTCCCATATCGGTTTCCAATGTTATATTAATTGTTACATCCTAGTCGAGAGCATATATGCAGTAAAAAGAATCCTAGAGGCACTAGGTTGTTAGTCCCATATTAGTTATTCTTTAGTTTATCCGATGTGGAAAAGGACAGCTTTTAAATTATTCAAAGCCACGAATGAGACTCTAGCAGCATACATACATACATACATACATACAGGGAGACTTCAGTTGTCCTTTGGAACGCGCTCAGAACTCACACAAAGGAATTTCACGACCGTGTATATTTTAGTATCCTGTATTACCGCCGGCGATGGATAAAAGCGCGCCACCTTCAAACGGATCATCATTAAGGCAGCGAGGCAGATTCTTCCGCGCGACAAGTGAAAAAGAAACCGGTCTGAAGAGCGACATACAGCTGAACAAAAAAAAAGAAAGAAAGAAGAAACGAACCAAAGAAGGAAAGAAAGACAGAGAGTTGGATTTATTCAGCGTTCAGAGTCCTCTATTAATAACTTACAGTCATCAACATGAAAATGGATATCATTAGTGTAGAAGAGGGGATCGTGTACCAAACAAGGAACTACGCATTTTGCAACCGACATCTTTGTTGCTCATTGCTTTGGGTGGCTCACGGCTCTGTTGAAAAGAACGCGAAAAATATTGTTATGTGATGGTCGTTAGCGGATAATATTATCCCAACAGAGTTGCAAATAAGGTTGGTTTCAGTAATCAAATTTTAAAAAATCCACGTCTACATGTCCTACGAACGAATAGGTCTAGAGAAACACAAGGGAACGCACAGTAAATACTATATAGGCACATACATACATAGGTATATAACGACCACTCGATTACACTTATACTTTATAATTTAAGTTTATGCTCAGATAAAAGGATTTGCACAAATTCATAAATCTATTACCTACAGCGTGATTGAATCATTTCCAGGTTATTATCACCCGATACTTGTATTATATGCGACATAAATCGCTATTGGTGTCACGGCAAATGACTCAAAGTAAGATGAACTGGTTGGATTCAAAGTATTAAATCATCTTGGCGAAACTGGGGCAAGCAGTCTCAACACAACGTTCCCTAAAGTAGGCAAACTCTAAGACCCATTTAACTTGCGCAAGAGAAAAACAACAAATTATAATCGCTATTTTTCAAGTTTTTAAAGCCACCCGGGAGAACGACCCCTTTAGATGATTAACGGTTTTACACAAATCTCAGACAGGATTTATTCAACCAACCCGAAGAACAATTTTATCTTTTTGTAAACACACAATTTACACTCACACACACATACATACATATATACAGCACAATCACTGTGCTACTGGGACAATTGTTTGTGTGTTCACCACCGAAAAATAAATGTTATGTGGAACATGTGTTTCCCGCTGTTTGTTTTTGTAAAATGCGGATAGATGACAGTTATTTTCGAATGAATCATTATGCTTCCATCCTCCAGTTTTATACGAACATAAAACTAATATATACATTATATATGTTAACGATTGTAATAAACACAACAACAATTTATTCTATATTGCTTTAAATAAACAATAGATTGTCATTCTGTAACGATTGATGCAGTGTTCATCGTGATTATATTCTTCTTTCAGGTGTTTCTCCTCGTAGTCATGTTCGCCATTTTTTTAATTTTTTTGCTTTTTCTTAAAGTTTCCTTTCCTTTGTCTTTGCCGTTTACCGCTCTTCGCTCGCGCCAGCAACACCAGAACCATCGCAGACGCTTGATCGAACATTCACTTTGACAGAAGACACTAAAAATCAATCTGATGTCCGCCACTACCTTGCCGCGCTCCGCCAATCTATAACCGACACCGTATAACTAGAAGGATACAGGATTAGGAACGTGCAAGGGGAGAAATACACACTGTGCGTGGGAGGAGAAGTTGAAAATCGAAACGAGATTTGCGCGCCATTGATCGAACAAGAAGTTGATTTAAAATGAGACGGAATATACAAAGTGTCGGGTGATTGTTTGATTAAATAAAAGTGTTATATAAAATTATTTGTAGTGGATACTGTTACAATGTTTTTCTCCAATATTTATTCTTGCACCGGGTGATTTTCTTGTAACTACGAACACTCTACCGGGGCATAAGTGGTAAGGTGATATCGTACTCGCCAACACTCTATGGTTCGGCTGAAGAGTTGCCTTTGACACTTGGATTACCTGTTACTTATAGAGACAGGGTCAGTTGAACCTTCAGGTAACTCGTAAAGTACTTGAAAGCACATTCTATCAACACTTCTAATCTTGCGTTGATCCTATATATATATTTATTTATTTTTTTTTTGGAATGATTACGTTTTCTTTGCCTGTGAGTGTACTCGTTCAACGAAATAATACCATAACGCAACAACTATGAATATGAAGAATACTCTCTGTACCACGAATAATTTAATGTTTTACAAACTTTAGATATTAGGTAAAAGTTTTGTAATAAAAATAGATGAATGTCCTAGCTGAGAAAATACATCTGCACTTGTACGCTGTGTAATGATAGCTATTTGAAGAGCAACATTTCAAAATATTATGCATTCAAGAATATGATAAGATACTAAGTTTCAGCGACCATTTAGAACACAAAGGTGACGTGGTTCAAAAAATGTAAAACTTCAAAGCAATTAGTTTAATAATTTTTAACATTATTTATGAAAGAGTTGAAATATATGTATATATTTCATATTAACATGACAAACCATGTAATTATAACTGTCCATAAAATTTAAACAAAAACATTTATGTATTAAATTTTAAATAAATGTTGACCGCAAATGCAAATTCATTTTGTCATCCAACAGAATATAAAATTAGAAAAAAGCTCTGACATAATCCGCAAATATTACTGTAGTAATTAAAAATTATAACATACAGCGTTTGTTTTTACCAGAGCTTATATATTATTTTTTTACTAAAACCCGAGCAACAAGATCTCAAAGTATATATATTTAATATAATTAGTTAGTTTCACATTTCATTAGGCAACCATACACCAAATGGTAATATTTGTTCGCGTCCCCCGAACAAGAAACACTCGTTGTTTATTTTCTGCAATAATAACAACCTTTAGAAGTATGTCTTTGGTGACTAAGAACAGCTGTCATGTCACAGCAGGTAGCTACCCTTCAACTGGGTCGGGTTTGACGGCTCGCACCCCTTGGAGATGAGCGTAATCTTATCATGACGTGCTCAAGACTCTGGGATAAAAAAAAAACTTGTGCATCAACGTTGGGGCAACTGCATCAACAAAGTGTGTTTT
The DNA here is from genome assembly GCA_018344505.1 of Nebria ingens riversi. Taxonomy (NCBI): domain Eukaryota; kingdom Metazoa; phylum Arthropoda; class Insecta; order Coleoptera; family Carabidae; genus Nebria; species Nebria ingens. Next base: position 161,997 of record JADQWA010000002.1, read on the forward strand.
TCATTTGCCACCGAAATAATAAGCCTGCTCGCTGTATTGCCTGACAAAGCAAAGATACCGCGACGACACTGAGAGCCTGTTGTGTCTCCAGCTGGGGCACAGTAGGAAACTGTTCACTGACGATGGAGTTTTATTATTAAAAATATAGATGTATGAATATCATGTTATTCTGATATATTACGTTACAATTATTGTATAGGTATAGCAAACAAGAAAACTTTAAATTGTGTTATTCTAGTAATTATTATTTTATAACTTACAAAACAGTTATAAAGTGAAGATGGTCTTAATTTGTTTTAATGTAATAAACTATAATGAATACATTGTTCTAGATAAAAAATAATCTTTTTAAATACCTAGTACATACAATACCTACATTGGTGAACAGAATAAAACTGTAACTGTTGAGATAAACAAGTTTTTATTATCAGGTACCTAACTATAAGAATGTTTTTATCGCGCTGTTAAGATAATTTAAATTTGTGAAAATCTTTAATTATTCCGTCTGAAATAGCTTGATGGGGGGGGGGGGGGGGCAATTGCAGTTAAAATAAATGAGAATGTACACGCGCCGAATTCTTGAGAAGGATAACTAACCAGTTAAGGTAGGTACGTCAGAATCGGAAGAGCACGGACGGAAGATATTTCGCAAAGTTTTGCCTCGAATCAAGTGCCATAAAACTCACCTTGCTCCACTCAGCTATGTAATAAAAGCAGCTCTCTGCGTTTTATAGTCGCGGGCCAGATCAGCCTATTGCCCTTGTCCTTCCGCTCTCGCTCGGGTTTAGTCACATGCGAGTGAATTCTCAAAGTGGAGTAACTTTCCTCATACAAGATAACCATGAATAACTTTGGGAGTTTGCCACGTTTCAGCATAAGTTTTCCACCGATTTTCCCTGCACAACTTTACCGATTGCAAATGCTTCCGTCCAACGGAGTGTAAAGTGCTTCATTTAGGTAACAACCAATACTGCGATTCCAGTCTGCAAGTTTCGTGACCTCACTACCGTCGTTGCATTAGGTCGCCGGAACTTAATCTGACTAACGGCCGTAGAGTATTGTTTTTTACACGTTGCAATGATAACTGATCGCGAGGAATTAGTGCTACACGCGCACCACCAAGTTGTACACGGATTACGATAACTTTTTTTTATTGACGCGCGCGTACAAAATCAATTGTATTCTCATGTGTGTTACACATACTTGTGTGAGTTGTTGGGGAAGCTGGCGCCGTTTGGGAAATGTAACGAAAAGTTTTGTTTTTCTATGAGACAAGTGCCAATACTGAACCACTGGGAATTGTATCAAATACGATTGTACAGCAGCAGAACATACGGAGATGCGAAATTAAGCTCAAAAACAGTTGAGATGCTTCGTTGATAAATACAGTAGTAAAAAATTTATATGCGAGTGTATCTTGCATACCTAACAACAGTAAATGCACTGGTTGAATGAAGAAATGGTAAAGAGAATGTGATCAACTGTTCAAACAACATACGCTGTCTATACTATCACGTATCCTTGCATATTACTCGTATGTACTACTACGTATGTATGTATATACATACATACACAAACTGAAGAGTTCGAAAGAAGAAGACCTAGTATATTGTTAGAGCAGCAGTATACAATAACTTATTTTAGCTGAATAGTCGTTGCATTGAGCCGTGCGATTACACGTTCCTTTCATACATACGTATATTCCTTCTTTTTGCATTCCCTTTCATTCGTTTCTATTCGTGGCTCGGCCACGAGCGTGGGTTTCGTGCCCTCAGGGTTGCACCGCACCAAGCTGATAGCTTCCAAATTCAATGGCCTCCGTTAGAATCCACGACACAAGCAATAGGAGGAAGGGTAACTGGATGGTTGGTTATACAGAGAAGAACGGCAATACACATTCACCATAAGGGTTTTATACTCTGATATTATCCGTTCTGAAAACGTTCATCTTCGAATACTATTCGAGACAATCCAATCAGTGATTGTTTCAAGCAATACCGTTGACTATTATTTATTTGTAGGTATGTATGTGTGTACATACGTTGCGTTCACCAACAAAATCGTCTTATATTTCAAGCTATTGTGTGCCAAGTGATTGTATATGCGGGCCGTCTGAGAAAAAGTGGTTTGATGGTTTCAAAAAGAGACTTGAAGAGCGACAAGACAAGAGAAAAAGACAAGTGCGGGTGGATACTTGATATAGTTCTTCAGTTTTTGTATGGTAAACAGATGCCGGCGCGATTTGAATAACACAAAGGCACACAGTTTAAACGATAGTGATTTGATAAATATTAGAACAATCATAAAGTGATACTAGTATGTATGGTTTATGGAGTTTTTCGGTTAATGTACCTAATTTCATTTTATAGTTCCGCCAGAGTATACATATACTCTGGATGGCATCATAAAATTTTTAAGACACAATTGCAGTGCGCTAGATTTTGGTATTATTTACGATAATTCAAAAAAAAACTTTTCCCAAGTTATACCCGTGTCACTCATCGTGTCGTTAAAACAGCATCGGAGAATAGAGAAGCGCGGGTTGCGAGAGGAAGTAACATTAAGTCAGTGTTTACGACGGGCCAGCGAGATTAGGCGATGTATGTACACATTGCTGAGTGGAAGAGAAAGAGGAGAGTGGATGATTTAGGTTATGCATTCAGGGGCTCTTAAACAAGAAGCTACCGCGTGGTTGTATGTATGTATGTATGTATGTAATGTAGCAATGTTCAGTTGCTGCTGCCGCCGCCGCCGCCGACCGACCGACCGACCGTGCTCGTTTGTGGACGCGCATAATTCCACAAGCTTACCGCCCGACCCCTAGTATATGCGATAAAATGTTACATCGGTCAGAACCGGACTTAACACAATCCAAGTTCTATAATATGAGTTCATTATTTATGGTCGGTGTTTGTGTAGAAATGTGTGTTAGTTCAAAGACCTTAAGGCCGGAGGTGGCGTTTATAAACTTGTGATATTAAACTTTTTTTTTTTGCGTCACAATTTAGTTAGCGTATAATATGAGAAAGTGAACATATTACTACATACGAACTAATTCACATGTACAGGTAGGTACATATATTTGATGTTTGTCTGCTTTTGTTGTATACAGGTATATGGCACCTCCTTCGCCATTTATATTATTTAACTTTGTGATAATGCAGCTTGTTCGTGTGTTTGAAATACACCGCCCATTGCAATTGTTGTGGTTCCAGTAGAACCACTCCTCAAGACTGTGTTCCTCGAACGGAAACACAGACTCTCCAGCACTGTTCCAAAGCAGCATGCACTAATTTGAGTATAATGGTCACTAAAGCACAGGCTACTGACACTTAACTGTTAGTTGTTGTGTTACGTACTTGAACGAAACTTTGCAGCGATTATCCAACACTTCAGCAAATGGACATTCATATCATTTTACAAAGCAATACGTGCCAGTTACGTTAATTATTTTGTTATTTACAAATTAATCTGCCCATCCAAACCCTATATGTATGTATGTATGTATGTATGTATGTATGTACGTAAGTTTTTAAACGCACCATTCTTGTGTGAAATTTAAAATCCTCCTAGGAATACAAGTCTCTCAATCACATTATCCAATTATCGATAATTTACGCTATGAAACCCGAATAGACGTTGTGAATCCCTAGCTAGATGCTTCAAGTCGTAAATCGTATTCAGTCAAATGAAATTTCTCTCTCTGCGATCGATAATCCACAGGGCATAACTCCCCGATTTGCAGTGCTCGGTTTACGATTTGAAAAATTCATGCGACACCTGTAAACCAGCGATTGCTATGTATGTTGTATGTATGTAAGTAGTCATGTGGATTTGGGCTGCAGCCATGCCATGTCAGGACATTCGGTGATTGGCTACTTCCGCCGCCCAGTCCACCATGTGTACCTACTAAATAAGTAATTCATCTAGTCGTGACCATCGTAATTGGTTTATCAACTACGACTTTCTTTCCTAATACCAAAACGAAATATACTTAATTCAAATCAAACTAGACAAATCTAACAAAGTGCCGCTCTTCTTGAGAAATAATAAACTAGGTATAAGTTAAGTTACTGATGTATGATAGTGACGCCATAAAGTTTTAATTTAATAAATATACTACAACAGTTTTATAATTATATAGAACAATTCCATAACAAATTCAAGTTTACGATGAAATATTAATTTTCGTATAATTTAATTACGTTGACATTACAATTTGTAGTTATAAAATGGATATTTATTAGCTGATTTTATAACGAACGTAATAAATGTTTATCTACTTAAATGTATAAGGAAAATCAACAAAGAAAAGGTACCTATAGCTTTAGCTGTTTCGCACTGATATGAAATTACGTCTTCTACCAACCGGCACGCGAAGGCGCTCCCGTCCCGATCCACTTGAAAGAGTTATCTCGTAATATTTAGCAATTATGATTAATTTATACTAATTGATGTTGGTGTGGAAAGGATGTTAAATATTCATAAGTGTATACACAAGAATAAGTGAAGATAAAACATTGTTTACATTTCAAAAACGTAGGTACACCGGAGGCTGCTCAACTCAAACACCAACTTTAAATTTTATAAAATAAAGACAACACGTTTATGCATACTTTATAAGCAACCTTTGCATTTTTTTTTTTTCTTTTACTCCAACCCACAACGAAGTACTGCAAGAAATTACTACAAGGATAAGAAAATAACTCAAGATCTACACAGAGAAGAAACTACAGGTATTCAATAGAGTCATTAAATCATCAGATTGTAATATAATTCGTATTTATTCCGAAACATATCTTTAAATAAATAAAAGTTTAACTCATTCATGTTACGTTATTAAAAAGCAACATTTGAAACGACCTCCAACAATCTCTAATGATACATTATAATCCATGGAGGCCCGACGGCTTTAAAATGATCAACAATCTCATCTGTGTGTCTGTGTGTCTTTGTGGCGTTTCCATCTCTGTACGACGACGGAGTCTATGTTAATCTCCTTGGGAGAAGTACTACGTTGCGTTGTCGGTGCCGTGACGGCATGACAATTTCGCTTCGTTTGGTCGTTATTCGGTTGGCACGACGGACCAGCCCGAGAAATTATGTGCCGGACAGGTCTGTAATATGTCTCATGGTGATGCCATTGTTAAGCTCGTAAAGAAATGGCTACATTGTCTCCGGCAAGCTTTACTGCGTATTAAACATAGTCGCCGCATCGCGCTTCATTAGTTGGCGCCCGTTACGGCAGAAATTTCATAAGACCACTGAGACTTGACAGAATATTACAAATGCAATATTCTTCGTCATGTTGTAGAGGAATTAAAATGGAATATATATATATATAATATATATATATATATATATATATATATATATATATATATATATATATATATATATATATATATATATATATATATATATATATATATATATATATATATATATATATATATATATATATATATATATATATATATATATATATATATATATATATATATATATATATATATAAATATACGTTCTACGTGATAAGAGTGTGCGATTATTTGTCTCCGAAAAGTGTATTATGTTTTCTATATATGTATGTATTTAAAATTAAATTACTTTTATTTCAGAACAAGCTCTCGCATTTAACAACTGTTTCATATTTAATATGTTGTCGCCATGTACAGAACTTCTCAAACATATACCTACTAAACTTTTTAATAGTACATCATTAATAGTCGATGTATTATTTCTATTTATAAGTCAATACATTATTTACTCTATAATCAAATAATATAATTTCTGTTGTGATTGCATGTGAAATTGCTATAATAGAACAACAATTCGCTACAATTGAATGCATGAATACTTGCGTAATCTATGCAAATTTCACATATACCTATATATATATATATGTATGTATATATCAATAATAGTGGATGAGTTTATATCAATTTATAAGTCAGTACCTATATAAATAATATACTTTATTAAATAAATTACATAACTTCAGTACATATTTGTACGGGGTTAGCACGACTAGGTTAAGGGTACAAATGAGAAGAGTTGCGGCAAGGGGCATGCTTATCTGTCTTCTAACAGTGTCACAATCGAAAGAGGGTTGACATGGGTCCACGGAGCGTCAGGTATTTTGTATCCTTCTTGCTTGGATGAGATAGCTACGACTGTGTCCATGTGTCGATCGACGTCTCCAACAAAAACAAAAAAAAAAAAAACAAACGCGTGTTCTACTCACATGTAGTTACACCAACCGAATCGCAGTTTTTGTTTAGTAATTCAACAACTGACGAATTGTTTACCGCTTGATGTGGGACAAACCCGGTGGCCAAAACCAAATTACAATTTCACGTTGTTGTCTGTTATGCTATTGTTGTTTATCCGTCATAAAATCATGTCAAGTTGTACATTCATTATTATGAATTAATCCACTAGGGTAATTATATAAAATACAAAATATCTTCTTTGAGTCAATCATGATTAAAGCTATTCTAGGTAAGGCGGATATTTTAATCTATAGGTACATCTTCAATATACCATCGACATTAATCATCTAGATTACATGTGTCAACCTTACAATAGGTAAATAAAAACTACATTATATAAAACGTTCCCATGAATGCTTTTACATTCATAAAATCGAATATGTTATCGGCTTATCTCCTAATCGTTTACAACAGCATTACCGTTACTAGTAAACTGATATGTTTAACCAATGCGATTAAAATCTGAAGTATAAACTATTCTCAGGTTTATCATCTTGCTCAGATTCTCACACTGAAACTAATAGTATATCTATGCGTTTTAAGAAAATATTTTATGATCCTCTTGAAATAGTTTGGAAGTCACTGCGCAATGGTATACGTGTTTGTTTGTCCATTCATTTAATTTTCCATCCGTCCTTATTTGTGAGTTGATGCAGCGTCGAGAACAAAACTAAGCTGTGTTGGGTTGAGCGCACGTCTCGTTACTAATGGGCTAGTTTACATACTTAATGTCAAAAGTTACGCGTTTGCCTTTCCACATTCATCCGCGTTCTCGTTCAGCGCGAGTAGAATACAATGGCATCGTTTCATTAAACATGACATATGCTCACGTCACAAGGCTTTATAACTGTCCTCTGTTTCAGTATCGATGTTGAATTTTTATGTTAGAAAATCAAGTCATGTACCAAAAATAGCTATAGAATTGAAATACGCGGTGGAAGGAGGGGGTAATAAACGTTATAATTAATATCTATATTGAGACGCTCAATTAGGATATTGTAAAATGTACAAGTAACAAAGATTTATATGTAAATGAAACGATTTTCTGCGTATTAATAGCAATTTTGGTGAACTGTAGGTAAGTACATGGTTGTTGCAGCAATTTAAGTACCTAGATGTGGTACAAATGTGAATGCATTTTCGTGATTACCCGACTGGTAAATAAAACACTTGCAAAGTTCCCAAACGCGAGACACGAGCTTTTGCGTAGTGGAGAACGAATGGGGTTTATGCTAAAAGACACCATACCGCGTCGTAGTTGCTGTAGGTTTCAGAAGACGAACCAAAACTTGTGGAAATAATTGATTCACGTTTGAGTGCATCCACGTTCACTAGTCGAAGATGTGGGTTAAAATTACACCAACAACTTCTATGTACTTAATCACATTCCCTGAAAGTTGAGATTCTGAAGGGCTATATTAAAACCTAGCCCCATAAAGGTTTGTGCGCTCCACAGAACACACAAGTCAAAGAGGTTAGAGAAGCGCGTGCGCATTCTGATAAATCCTTTCATGTGATGAACTACTTTTGCCCGAGTCAAGTTGGATCGCGGAAATAAAACTACTTGGTTGCATTTGCAACGTCCAAAAACATCCCAAAAGTGTACCTACATATGTATTTAATAACCGACAGATTCCAATTTGTCTAGAATAGTACGTACACATTATCGGTGGTAAAATACTCGAGACAGTATTGTATTGTCGTTCGAATCCCTTTTAGTTTTCAACAGTCACAGCTATTCACCCTAAACAGTAGCACATGTCGCAGACTAAGTGTACCTACTTCGTTTAGTAACTCAGGTAGGTTGAACAAAAGGGTTTCGGACCCGAGCACGTGCCGTATCTGTTCCGCACATCTTTGGCAAGCCTACGGCTTCCGAAACACTTTACGCGGCGCGGCGTGGCGCGGCGCGGGTGCTGCGAATCACGCGAACCAAGAACAGTTCGACGAAGTGTGTTCACGTCGCCTATCACTGCCGACGCGCCACTTGTCAATTCTTCGCACATACACTGACACTCTTTGTGGCATATCAGATTTTCGATGCTGGTTTATCGCAACAAAATAAAGAAAAGCTATTGTTGAAAACTTAATCCCAGCACCAAAGTATTATGGCTTTCAAATCGGCTGATTACGGTTCTGTATTCCGGCTCGTAAAACGAATTCATCAAAGCCGCCTGCTTGTGCAGTAAAGGCATTAAATTATTATGGCTAATTCCGCGCCTGGAGTAAGTGCTACGCGACAGCGTTCCTTTAATTTATGGAAATAATAAAAAATTTAATTTTCGGTTATAAACAAACCGTGTTCACAAAGCCACATTTTAAATTATAAGAACTCACATCATTCTTGAAACTCACCGGGGTTAGCTGTAGGCGACTGATGTACATAAATATCGCTACGATAAAATTTTATAGCTCTCAAGCTGATAATATATATATATATATATATATATATCCTACATCTATGTCAGAAACTAACTAAACCAAACCAAAAACAATACGTTCGTCTATTACGAAACGCAAAAACACACATGTGCCGTGTAAGAAAACAACCCCTCCAGTTATAGATGCTTCGCCAAACGAGACTATATGGAAAATGCATATTTGTATATATAGCGTAGCACCAGTCTCATATGCTGCGAGCAATAAAATTATGCTAATCAATAACATATAAGCTCACAAATATGACGGTTTATTGGAAAAACCGAGGGAGTTTCATCAACACTGTAACGATACTATACTTGCGATACATTATTAAAGGAAGCACACAAAAAAGAGAGGATAACATACACATATAACAAAATCTACTTCGAATAACTCCAACTGTAATATTCTTCCTATTAAATATTAGTTTCAATATACGTATATATATATATATATAAATAATTGTGCATTTAGATAACATATTTAGAAGAGAAAATTTCGGGTATAATGTAAATATCCATTGTCTGTAACACGCAGCAGCTGAATAAAGCCAACAGATCCAGAGGAAAAACAACAAAATTAAAGATAGAAATCATCGTTTTTAAATACAACAAAAGACTTTCCCATCGTTCCGTATAAACGAAAATGAAATAAAAATAAACCAGCTTCCGTACACAAGCAACACACAGTACAAATTCACGGCCTGAATAATACAAGAACGAGATTCACTTTGCTGTGAAACCAAGCTGTGTGCTTATAAAAAGATTTAAAAATTAAATAATCAACTCGAATGTATTAATGATTGTAGACGTGATTCTTAAGCATTAATGTGTTTGTTAAAGTGGCAAAAATTACATGATTCCGTATCACGTATGTACGTGAAACTATTTCCATTATAAACAGATGCGCATACGTATTCGTGTCTGCTTGGTGGGTCTTCAGGGGATGGTCGGTTGTTAAGTGTGTCTGTTGCCGGGTGGTCCACGAAGGTTGCGTGTGAATTTTTGAACTTGGGTGTCATTTTCACAGATAGTTCAGATCTATGTCATCTCACAACGCATCGATTGCTTTTAAGAGTCTTCACAACATTCCAGGGTTGTTGATTAACTACTCTGGTCATTACAAGCTGAAGTATCTTAAGTGAACTTCAACGGTTGATGTAATACTTCTGATTTTTGTTTGTGATAAATAAATCAGAAAATTATAAGATATTATTTAAGCAAAAATATGTATTATGCAGGAAATATTAAATAAACTTTGATATAAATAACGGAGCAGAAAATATAAAATGAAATCTTTGTATATTTTCATAACTTAATAAATTATGAATAAAAGAAAATAATTTAAATGTTATTAAATATTTAAATATGTCGTATTAATAATAA
>JADQWA010000002.1:172177-265435 GCA_018344505.1 Nebria ingens riversi
AATAATAATAATAATAATACAACACTACAAGTAAAGAGCAGCTCTAAGCCGTTTTTCATCGTAACGTGCAAATGATTGCACTTACCACGAGAGAACAGTGCGTGTCCAAGAATAAATATAAATACATACATCGTGTGTCAGAAACACAGAGAGTGTCAAGTTGTTACACACCTAATCGCATAGACACCTGATTAATTCTGGGTGCACGTGTGCGCTCGTGAACAATAGCTATTGTCTGTCACTACAGACTGGGTATAATTAATAAGGAACTAAAACTTCAGGAGACGTGCAAATACACTACCACACTTCATTTCCGTGTCGTTCTCAAAATTAAAATCACAACTTTAATATACCTAGCAGCGAATTTATTTTTAATCTTAAATTTTCCTCGCCGTGGTCCGCATTTTCTTAGCGAATAATTAAGTTCCAAGTCCAACTAAAGTTCAGTTTAGCTTTCAGAGTTTGGTAGTGACAGTATCCACGCACGAATGTCGCTAGCACAATAGCCAGTAAGTTGCAGAGACAAAAGCAGCGGTTTTAGTTTCGGAAAACCATTTCACTGATATGAAAACCTTAGTACATACATACATACATACACACATTATCTCGCCGACACAATGCATACAATGTGGGCGATTCGGACACGTGAATTATTTTGGGCTGCTATTATTTTCCGCCGAAAACTTGTTCGGAAACTCTCGTAATTTTCGGCTAAAGAATCATTTGTCATCGCCTTTTCGGTGTGCTCCGGAGAATACGTCCATTTGTTTTTCCGTATGCGCCGAGCGAACATATTATGATGGGAACGAACGGCGTTTATTATTTGTGACAAATTTATCGGGGAACTTTGAATAGATTTAGGACGACGCGACGTTAAGTGCGATGCATTTCTGCGTGTAGTATATATATATATATATATATATATATATATATATATATATATATATATATATATATATATATATATATATATGTACGTTAAGCGTAAACTAGGCGAGTGTGTCTTGCAACGCGAAATGTAAAGTGTGCATGTTGGCTAAGGTTAGGTTAGTTCTACATACCAAGCTATGTTTAATTAATTGTTTAATTACTATTCATGTTAATACTCTCTGTACACTAATTAGTGTATGTTGCATACAAGATTGCACACTGAAACTAACTACAATGGTATATTGATTACGTGGATAAAGGCTTAAGTAGGACGTCTTCAATTTAATATGCAAGTTACTCTTGCAATACAAAAAGTTGTAATTTTGTTTACCTATCGTATTTTGTGTAAATGATTTAATACAAATAAATGTACGTTTAGTGTTATTGAAAATAAAGGCAATAATCTTGATTAGATATCTGTAGGAAATCCCATCGAAAGCGTTATTTAAAGAACAATGCGTGTTCTCGTGCAATTAATTCTGAATAGATAAAAAATCAAATCAAACAAGACATGCATTGAGGGCAGTCAATTAATAACAAGTGCATTGTCCTCCGAGTCACAATATTAATTCTTTATATGTATGTACATACATACATACATGCAAGTCCACGACCTCTGTTCCAAGCAGCAGTTGGCCTTTTTATTTAATTACTCGGAAATTCAATTCAATAATAAAGTTATTTGTAGCTCATTTATTTATGACTGCGTCGTTTTAATCAACATCCTAATTGCTCTCCAGTTCGCCGAACTAACGCTGCTGACAAGACAGCGCGACCGTCGACGATTTGTTCAATCAATCTTGCATATACACACATACACACACACTCACATCAAGTCAAAGATGACCTTCGACCTCCGGCGTGTTTCCGTTCACAAATCGCCAGCAGAGGAGAAGATACCACAATCTGTGATTACTAACATGTGTTAGTATGTGTGTGTGTTTGCTGGTGATTATTAAACCAATGATAAATTACTGTCATTACCATGAGTCAAGTTACATGCTTATATGAACATGGTTAATTTTGTAAAATATGATAGAAAATTTGCAGTTGACCATTTTAAGTGGTTTTAAAATATCTATAAATGTATTTACTTTTTTATACAACATTATTTTCATAAAAATATTCGTTTTTTGCGTCTCTGAATCTATATTGACTAGTATGTTTGATATTTGCCTTAATAAATTTACTATAATTTTTGTTTTGTTATAATTTCCGGTTTATATGTTACGGATTTTTGGAATTTCAAGGTTTTTATTTATTAAAGCTTCGACACAAGTAATGATTTATTGTTAAGTCAATATTGCCAGTTTGAAGACTATGATTATGTAAATCAAAGGAATATGAAATAAATGTCGATATTGTATGATAAGTAAATAATAATAATAATAATATATCAGCAATAGGTATGATAGAAAAACTAGAATTCTAGCAAAAATATATATGAATATATATTTTTTTTTTATAAAAAAAAAACAACAAATAATAATACCATAAAAAAAGTTGGCAATTAATAATATCCTGTTGATTGATCAAACCATCTTTGTGTAATGAATACAATTATTATTGATGATTGTCTGAAGAACAGAAGTTGAAGTTTTAACTAGCGTGTATTTGAAGTGGGTGCTTCGTAAGCCAGTCTTTCAACTGAATAAGATAATATTCAGTACAAGAAAGTAAATGAATAAACATAAGCTCGCGCTGGGCGCCTCCGAATTCTGGAATAATATGAGTTCTACACAGCGCTTGCATTCGCGCAGATGCAAATGAAGACGAAATAAAAATACAACAAAACGAAACAAAAACAAACAAACAAACAAACAAATGGCAGGGAAAAAAACAGACAACAAGTATATAACCTGACTTACTTGTAAATTATGAAACTTTTTCCTACCGTTTTCGTCGTGCGCTTTTAGAAATGGTACACTGTCGTAGGTAACGATGTATGTTTGTATATATGTATGTATGTATGTATATATATATATATATATATATATAAAGATGAAGAAAAAAATGTAACCTTTTTATTTATGTCGCAATTTGCAGCACAGAGCGTCCAAGAGATAATGAATGAGCAACAAGATAAAACGAAATGAAATAAACGAAATACAAGAACGAAAAAAAAAAGCTAATGAAACAACGAACGAAAGGCTTTGCAGAATTTTCATTTGTGCCAACGAAACAATAAGGGATGGGCGATGAACGGAATGATATTGGGTCGGCTGTTTAGATCAGTGCGAGGTGGGCAACAACAGTAACAGTGTCGAATAAGCGACCGTTCGTCTGTTAACTTTGGCTGTAACGAGTGGTAATCAGTGCGGTATTGAGTGGAATAACAAGTAGCCAGAGTCGGAGCCGAAGCCGGACAGAAGCGCGACCGAATTGACAATTCCATGTTTAGTTACGCGGCCATCCATAGGCGCACTACAATAATGTTACTCATTTATTCCATAACCAGTTCTTATTTAAATGGTAAATTGTCAATACATGATATGTCACACACACATATTGAAGGGCATCGAATTTATAACACATAGAGTGAGACGACTGCTAGCTAGCGTAACTGTTTTCCATTTACGCTCGACTGATCCATTTATGCAGAAATTTTGATGGCAGATATTGGTTTTGTGCGAACCCTCCCGAGACCAAGGGCGACTCAGCACGGCAATTTATGTATAGTATAAGAATGTAATATGCGCGCCGTATAACCATCGATTCTCCTCCTCTTGTTTGTCGGACACAAGAGAGGAGCACCAGCCGCGTTTGTTTTTCTTTTATATTTTTCCATCCACAGTTGGACGCCATCTTCGGTGCGAACACGTGCCACGCGCGCGTACCGAACACTGTTGTTCGGAAGAGAATTAATCGTTTGGCCTTCCGTCAGACTTGTTATCAACGCGCAAACTTCGAAATCGTTGTACATTTTTCACAACAACGAAATTTTATATACATATAACTCGCCGCCGAACTGGCGGAAAAAAAAACACTCGCCAATATGCGAAGATGTATGGACTTCAATTGTGTCAGAGTGCAGTGAAAAATTGCGAAGCTCACACGAGTACAACGCAAACAAATCGAGACGTTGGAGCACAAAGATGCCATGTGTACGAATATATGTAAAACATAAACTTTCTAGCTTTCAAGCTAAATTTAACTATAAGCGGAAGCGAATAGATTGTGGAATTGGTATAAACTACATTGACGTTGTATCCGACGCGTTGTTTCTATGGCCACATGTCGTTGTTATATATGTGCGGCTGACAATAAATATGTCGTCAGTTCCTGATCAATTGTCCGGTGTCCCGGGGAAGAGACATTAGTTCCCCTGCGGCCCGTGTGTCGGCGCTTCTGTTCAGTTCAGTTATATATGCAATCTTATTTACATCCGCTTTCCGCTTTGCCTTCGTTTCCTGTGCCGGTCCGGGCGCAATAGCGATATTCATCACCCAGCCAAGCCAACAGCAAGTCTGCCTGAAGCCACCGTCGCTTCGCTCGCATCTATCTCTTTATTTCTTTATCTGTATATATCTTTTTCCCTTGCGAACCTTTGTTGCTGTTGACATTACCCGCAGAAATAACAAATTTAAGTTCTACCTCTTGTATGATATTATTGTGTTTACCGCGCACAAATATAATCACATTACTTTCATTCGTTTACGACTTTGCTAATGCGTTGCTACAATGGCCAAGATTCTCAATTTCACTCAACTACTAATCCAAATTAAAACTAAGCCCCCAAGTAGCCGTACGAATTCAAACACATAAAAAGACCGCAGCCTTTTGTATTATTAACATTACGCAATTTTAGCGAGATGATTGAATGAAAAGCACTTTTGCAATCATTGACGATTCAAATTGGATTCAATAATTGTGCTTTTGTGTATGAAACCACCCATAAAAGTATTGAAAAATAAAATTTTAACTGATCGTTTTCAACTTAACTGCGTAACCAAACGGTGGTGAAACCCCAACAACAACAAAAAAAACAGAACTAATTCCACGAATAAATGTAAAAATCATCAAATGTCGTAATCGAATTAATCCACACGATGACCAGTGCTTTTGTTTCCCTTCACAATAATAATTAGCAAATTTGAGCATCGTATAGTCTTCTCTGTTTTTGTGTCTATATATATATATATATATATATATATATATATATATATATATATATATATATATATATATATATATATATATATATATATATACGTATGTGTGTGTGTGTGTGTGTATGTGACAAATTGTGCAACAGAGGACGAGTCGCCGAATTGACTGTGAACAATACGAGTACCGGCAAAATTCATTTCACTGAACATTGTATTCGGACCACGGAGAAGCCAGGGGAAAGTGCCGTAAGGAGCAGGACCCATGTTTAGAATGGTGTCTCGCGAGAGGTAATAGCTTTTTGATTGTCAACGGTGTCATGATGAGTTGTCGAGATGTGATTTAAAACATCTCTAGAGAAGAAACTAAATTCGACCATTTCGAGCAAAAAAAAATTACCTCTTCCAATGCGAAATATTTGAAGAGATTGAAACTTTACAGCTACTCTAAATTATTTTTTTTTAAAAATAAAAATGTACTCCATTCTAAAACTAATAATACATAAGTTGCATGCCAGTTACGCCATTATAATCCACAATTTAATCCTTGACAAAAAAAGTACCTATATGTTTTAAATTCATCATAGCAAAATATTGAATGTTGCTTATTGGATATTTGAAAGATAGATATTGATATTTAAAAAGTCCTGGCCGAAGTACAAAAGCTGGTTACACGAGGTGTTCTTTCGTGATTCAAATCAAATTTGTTTGTAACTTTAAACATTTCTTCTCCTTCGTTTCGCCCAAGTCCTTGGCGAAAACTTTGAAAATTAAATTGTGTAGCGTAATGAAATAGCTAGAAGATTTATTTCTGTGCATGTTTAAGTACGCTGTCGTATCGTATACACACCGCCACACATACATATACACACACACACACACACGATGATTGTGTTGGGGAGACCTTGTAATGAGAACCGAATTAAGTTTCTTTTCCTCGTGCTGTCGCAACTATATTTTTTCAAATCAAATTTCGTCCGTAATGTATTTATCTTTTGCAAGACTCCTTGTAGATCGAGGACCGCGCTCGGGGGATTGCTATTTTAAAAGATTTCCACCCTTGTTATCATACCCTTGAAGTTAAACATTTAGGGGGCGTTTTAATGAATATTAGCTCATGGTTCTTAAAATTTAATTCCTGTATAATAATTAAAAGAGTATTGATCGCTGCGATATTTGTACCAAAAAATACTCGATAGAAGCACACTGGATCAAATATTATCCAAAAGCCAAGAATATATGAATGAGGAAAAAAAATAATATTTACATCACGTGACACAGATAAAATTTGAGCACGAGTTGCGAATGCTTTTGCGGACGACAGTGAACGTATCTTTTGGTAACGGTAGACCAAGCCGAAAGAAAGATCGATACGGACATTGGGACAGACGATGCAAATACGCCAACAGCACCCACCCTGTCACTTCGTCTGCACAGAACTGTAAAGTTTACAGATTGTCATTTACATCTCGTTTCAATAGCAGCAAGAAAGAGACGCGGCTACAATCTTGACTGACGTTGCTGAGGCAAATACAGACTAGAGGAGCACTTGAAACCATGGAATCACGAACTGTACGCCTAGCCATCATATAGAAACTTTCAAGTCCACGATTCAGTTATACTAATGAGGGAACTCATACATTGAAATAAAAGTATAGGAGTTTTGAAAAACTACTCCGTCTATATAACCGAATGAAAGAAACATATCAAGACAATACTGAAATGAGAAGAGATTCCATAAAATGAAATAATAGAAAAGCAAAGTTGCCTACATATGTGTATAGCTTTGCGGCACAAGCTGTCCAGTTCAGTAAACTCAATATACCGCATGGTACGTCAACTTCCAAGAAATCCTCGTATGATTGAATGATCTGCTGTGAATCGAGAGTGGCATGTTTCACTACCACAACGATCCTAGGGATGACGGGACAAGATGATGTGCACCTGAGCAACGACACATGTTTCTTCACGGGATAACATTGTGACTTAAAAGCTACAAGGGCATATTCATCGGATATGACACTAACGCGTAATGAATGTCACACAGCAATCGATTCGAAATAAACATTTACTAACTATAGTATAAATGTTTAAAAGTAGGAATATCAAATAAAGTAAAGTTGGATTATGTTAGTTAGTTAGTTTGAACGTTGGCAGTAACCACACACGACATGACACTGTGAGCGTCTATCTTTCTACATACTGTATGCGTTCATGTTGTCGAGGTCAGTCAACTGGCTATTGCTGCTTTGTGTGTTCATGTGCATGTGCATGTATACGTTTGTTGATAGTGTTGGCAAGAGAGCAAGCGACGTTCAACAGAATAAATTGTGCGGTGTACCAACTGGTGCATCTGTGTGCAGTTAAAATTGTAATTCGTTCTCATAACACGCGGGATTCAAAACCTCTTAAATCAATTTTGTTGCTTGTATTACGTAATAAAAGTATATTATTTGTGAAATTGTGTTTTGCAATAACGATTCCTTTATTTGGGTCAACATCGCCAAAAAGTTACAAGAAAACTTCCTAAAGTACAGACGTTTCTAAATTTATGGAATTCGCAAAGAAATGGAATTATAGTTTTTGTTAAATTACTAGTCTAGTCTAAGAATTGCTCAATCTAAACATTAACTTAATTTTAAAGCCATTTAATCCTGGAAATTGATACCACAATATTGGAGGTTCAAATAAAAATAGTGAAAAGAGCCACCCTGCTTTTCGAAATTCTATGTTTGAGCATTATGTTTGTTTTCCTTTCCAAAGCTTCTTAAACTTCCTTGAAGTAAATCCACGTGCCCGTCATTTCTTTTTTGTTTTTCTGCGAGTGCAGCAAAAAATTATTGTGATTCTCTGTACCGAGCAGTAAAGAAAGTAAGTTTATTGTTGTCGCTCTCGACGGAATGCGGTCGATGGCCGACCAAGCCAAGCCATATACGCGGAGACTGCGCGACGTGAGTGTAAGACCCTATATAAGGCTGGTGCAGGTTGATTATGCGATCAGTGGCGCTTGCAGAACACCGTTTCCCAGGAAATGTCATCACAGACACAGATCTGTACTGAACACGAAATGGAAATTGTACCATATGGTTGATAAGATTTTACGAAATACATATATACAATTGTTGAATCATAAAGTTAATTTAAGTACACCAAAGAAAATAAGCTGAATTGCATGATGTTAACAAGCAAAAGAAATGAAGCCAGACGATGGAATGGTGCATCAAGAAACCAGAAAAAGGCGATTTTGTCTGTGTTACACATGAAGCATGTGACAAGTGTAGATATTTAGAATCCGATACTGTATTCAAGGAATACATGAAAGGGAATTCAGTCTCGGTAGAAAAACGGACAGCAGTAAAGCTGAGTCGACGTTTCGTAACAAAAACAGCGAGTAGAATTGTGTACAAGAGCAAGTAAGGTAGTTTTGCTGTATTTGGCGCATCATGTCAAGGTTCCCATACGGCGCCACATACACACTGATCTCTGCTGTAGAGACGAGTATTTATAGAATCAAAACAAATTTTTGTCACTTGGCATTCCGAAGTAGTTATACAGAGAGAACAACATGCTTTACAAATTGACCACAAAAATAACACAAAATATAAATTATAATACCTAACTTTAGTTATAAAACGACTAATCAACGGTAAGTAATTATTACTAAATACAGGTGTTGCTATTGTGGCCAAATGGGTTGATATATATATATATATTTTTTTTTATTCCGTACTAGTTATAGAAAATGAATTTTATACTAGAATTTGTATTCTATGTTTGACCAGTGATCAATAGTTTTTATTGATACAAGTTCGTTACATATAGGTACGGCTAGCTTATATTTACATAAAAAATAAACACGACAAATAAAACAAAAATGGCCAACCAGCAACGAACACAATTTTTTGTCATATACATTTGTTTCATCTGCGTACTACTCATATAATATTCAATGATAATAAACATATAGGTTTGTCCAGGTTTTACTATGTGTGTGTGTGTGTGTATACTCATTAGTTATTTTTAGCAACACGAGCAGAGTCTAAAAACTGTTGCAATTAACAGTAAAGGACTTTTTTTTTTTTACTCCAACTTTGCCATAAAGCCTGACACACGAGTTGTAATGAACTAAAAATTACGAGAATAGTCATTGTCGACCAAATTAAGATTGCTCATGGCCGGGGAAATAAATGAAGTGTTATCAGTATATAACAGGGTTACTTTCGCCACAATAAACTACAATCTTAGAATTGACCCTTAGAGCACGCGTTCCCACCCCGATTCTACGCTCTATAAATTCTACTTATGTTGTCCATTACTCTCGGCAAAAAAATCAAACACGAAGTTTTCCAGAAACTATTAATAACAATCTTACATACATACATACATACATACACCACAGTCGATAATATTTCAAAACTTTTACCTAATCATATCTTTATGTAGCGCCAGGGAGAATCAATATTGAATTTGACTTACCTAAAACAAAAGAAAAACATACAAATTACTAATCATGAATTTTTAAGTAGGTATATTGTTTGTTATTTCATTGGTAGAGGAATTCACATTTAGAGTTCGGAATAGTTTCGATTGAAAATCAGTTAATATAGAAAGTCCAAAGTGGTGGAACGAGATCAGGCGGATGTAGTGTCTTTCGACAACAATGGCAAAGATCGTTGGAATTTTGTGATAGATTTCAGACGGTCCCGGTGCGTAGAGGTCCCTCTTTCTAAAATATATCAAAAAATTCCAATAGCTGGCACATTCCAATCTTGCAGTCCATTTAAGAGTTACGTGCCACACGCAGCAGCTATGGCGACGGTCGGCAGTTGATTGATTCCCGGATGTCAAGATCGCGACGGTGGTCATGGTTACACCCGGCCATGCACCAACAACAAATAAAATTGTATTGTTTCGGTGATGCTACTACAGATTTTCATACCGTGTGTTCAATTCAAAGTCGACGAGGATCATTTTACGTCTTTAATAATTAATTATATATGTATGAAATAGATGCAACGTTTCCCCGTGAAATTTTCGATCGCCTGATGAATATTTTATAGCAAACTTACAAACATTTTTCACCTGACTTTAACCTACTTAACCAGCGGTTGTTTTTAATTATTCAAATGCTTTCGTCGGACAGAGGCACTCAATAAGTTATTAACTTGTTAAAAAATTAAGGCGATTTACCAAAGGAGAATGATTTTAGGCCGAAAGAAATATACGCGCTCCGGAAGTAGGTACTATATAATATTGTAGAAATTTCGTTTATGTAAAAATGACGGAGAATGATTAGCATAAAAAGAAACGCAGAGATTTACATTGGAGTAAGAAATTTGCAGCTAAACGTGAACATTCAGTGGGGCTAATAAATATTCATGGCGTTATTAAATTTATAAATAGGTATTAAAACTTTGCGAATCAAAGTTGAGTTCCACGGCCGCACAGATTAAATAAAATCCCACAGTATTCACGGGGCTTCCAGCGGAAACCGATTATAGGGATGACGCGACGAAAGTTTGTTAATATACCGTACCGACCGACGGCCAGTCCCTATACCGTCTGCGGCCGCACACTATCGTACATTTATATACCAGAGACAATATTCACCGCGGCATACATATCGAAATAGATTTACATTTTATTTTATTTTATTTCTACACTACACTCAAATATATTATCGTATGACTCTCTTATAAAAGCTTGCACTATACTAAATATCCGTGTTAAAAGTTAAAACAACCACTAGTAATCATTGAAAATGGATAAAATATAGATAATGATGACAAAAGTATCATTTCGTTTGAAATAATGTTTAGGTGTGATGATGAAGTGAATGGATGAATGAATACATGAAATGTGTCTCTTGAACGTGTTACTTAAATCGTTTCATCTTTTTTACCCCATTTTTTCATCAAAGCAATTTATTTTTATCGCGCGTCGTGTCCTTCTTAATTACTGTTTACGTCGCGTATTTTTACGATTTTTCATATTCCGCACGCTCTTATACTGCCTATACAGTAACTGGCATCTTTTGTATGTAACCATTTGTAATTGATTAATTTTTTTCCTTTAATCTGTACGGGGTGATCAAGTTTACAAGTAATGTGCAATGCCTATCATCCTCCTGTTTGTATTTTCTTTCGTTTTTGTACATGCCGGAATTTTAACAGTCTGAATTTAGATGTGTTTGTTATTTTTGAAGAATTCCTGGACCGCGTTGTGTACCCTATCCTCTCGCCCTCCTATCCGAACACAGGGTTATACATTTCTCTCACTGGGTCGACGCTTGAACGTACGTAATGAAGTACATAATTACACAAAATTCTCATAACTTCATTATACATCTTACGTTGATGCCGCAAAAGTTTATTAACTGTATGATGTCCTGGTCGTTTAACTCGCGGCCATTCCACCCACACACACACACACACACACACAACTTACACTTGCATAAACGTAGCCAGAAATTCGACTTATTTACTGGTTCTCTGTGTGAGCAACTTTAGTTACGTTAGACAAGCAACCCCCTAAAACGACCGCAGGCCGTCTTTGTGTTTATTATTACTAATTTACGTTTATAATTGTGTAAATTTAGTTTAGTTAAACAAACATATACATTCGTTTAATTTTTAATTTAACTATGAATTATTAAAGAAAAATACTATAGGGAAAGAACCAACATATATATATATACTTATCCCTTCTTAGTACTATTATATTCCCAGCACTAGCTTTCATTCTTTTGCCAGCCCATTTATAGAAGCTATAATTCACGGTCAAAGTAATGGCCAAAAAAGTAAAATTGTCGCCATAATAGTGTTTCCCAACTATGTATATAAATTATCTAAATAATTCAGATATTATCCGAATTGAAAGCCAGTTCATTGTACGATAAATAATGCATGGCATAGACTCAGAATCGGGAACTCAACATCGTCGTCGGGGTGGTGGTGGTTTACAAGAGACCCACAACAGAATCCATAATTAGAAATGATCCATCTTTAATGCCAGTAATTTCATAATTAAATTTCTTCAACTGTGCGCCTCGGTTTATTCGTCCGTCCGTTCGTTCGTTCGTTTATTCGTTCGTCCGACGAAGGATATAATTTTCGAAGCAATTCATCGGTTATTTTATGAAATTAAAACGATTTGAAACTTTTAGTTACGGAATCGATACCGGATGCATTTCCTTTCAGCTGACTATCGTTTGATAATTTATGCAAACTGCTTCAAAAATCATGAATTATTATTCGAGATATTAATATTCAATGTAAAATAGTTCAATTTAAAAATGCTATAACTCCTAACGATACCTACTGTGTTCGTGTATCAATATTAAAGATTTTATTTTATCTAAATAATTTATTGTTGAGATAACCATTCGTTAGATCATTCAATCATTTGTTAATGTTTTGTGGTAAATGAGTGATATTTATAATAATGATATTGGTGTAATATTATGATGTGTGTTTATAGCAAAAGCTTGACTCTTGCCCGTTGCTGACGCCAGAAACCAACCTGGGGCGTTTACTGTGAGTTGACGTGTGAATACAATAACACGCGCAGACACACACACACACACATCCAATGAAACAGTGCACTGTATGCAAACGTTTATACGAGAGACTGAAAAAAATCACCCCTATCTTAACGACAAATTAAGCAACCTCCAATAATATTATCTCATCCTTTATAATTAAGTTTTCAATAAATGTGGGGCCAAGTAATGAAGTTAATAAATGAAATTCTAGTAATTTAATTTTTGGTGTGAATTTATACGTGGTAAACTTTGCGTGCTAATTTAATCATTTTTATATAAAATTTTTGGTTAGAGTCTGCTTATGGAGCGACTAGTCTATATTTAAGTTCACGCGATATGCAAATGCTGTTCTATTTCTTTACAGTGTAGGAATTTCAAAATGGCTCGATTATGTACAAAGAACCAACAATGCATGTTTCAAAGTTGTTAAGTGTTTTTCTGAAAGGAACGCCGCTTATTTATATAATATATATTTTGCGTCAATGTCCTAGAAAATTATTACACTTTGTCATCCTATGGCAAATTCCAACAAATTTCGAAATACTAATTAAATATACATAAAACAAAAAGCACCCCATAAACAGTTAGTAATAGCTGTTATTTAAGAGAGTAATCAGTGATATGACACACAAAAAAAAAAAAAAAAGTCTAGAGTTGACATTTGTTTTGTTTTGTTTCTTGCTGCAAAGTGTGGTTTCCGATCTAAAATGAGCAGTTTGTTTAACATATCATGTAAAATATAGACCAAGAATGCCAAAGTTTAGTAAACAAAATGAAAAAGTGTTGACGTTACATAATGTCGAAAGCAGAATATCTATGGAGTTTGGTGGATGAAGTGGAGTCGAGGATGCGGATATTTCTGTCGTCGTCGGTCGGTCGGTCGGTTGGTTGGTTGGTTGGTGCGTGTGTATTGAGAACAGCATTTTCGTTCGGAATTCGAAATCCACCAAGTTTTCTCAGCACAAGTTTCGCTCCCTGGGAGCATTAAATAAAACTTCTGTTGACAAATTATGAAACTTTTCCCCCCTAATATATTACACGAACGTTTCATTGACCGGAACTTTAGGTACACTGGTTTTACCGAAATGAGATTGCCAATGACAACACTTTTGCTATACTTTCACTTACCTAAATAAAAACAGAAATAAAACTGACAGCCGCCATTACAAATAAAAATACGTTACACATTTTTTGGAGCGAGACAGTCATATTACCTATATTCGTTCGTAATTAATATTTGACAGTTTACGCTTTTAAATTAAAAATACTTTTTTAAAAATAACCTATCCTATTTTTGTACCAATAAATTAAATAACCACACCGACGCGTTACTGAAGAGACAACGATAATATTTACTTTTCAAACATATTGAATAGAGAAGCAGTTTATTTTCTCAACTAAAAATACCACAGATGTACATACATACATACATACTTATTCATTTTTCATTATTAATTAACCAATGCAAATATGTTTCAGATGAAACAACTTTTAAATGGATGATTACCACATAGTCAGTCACTGTTTGGATGAGTAGTATACGCTAAATTTACTGGTACCTTTATTGCCAACAACGTGAAGGATGCTTAAAAATACTATGTGTATTTTTCACGGCTACTAAAATCGATAGTGATTCTAAGAGGATTTTATTGCTGCCAGGTTTCAGTCAGTACTGACACACTAATAGGTTCGCTGTTTCATTTTAAATGAATTTTAATGATTGCTATGTTACAAACGACGTGACAAATGACCATTTTTCAATTCGTCATTTTTATAAATACCTACCAGGCAGATTCAATAAGTGACGGAATATTTAAAAAAAAAACAAATGCCAAAGTGAAAGAAACCTTTTATAGGTAGTAGTGATTAAAATGAAATGATGTGATTACTCAATAATAAACACGTTCACATCGTACTCGAAATAAATTTAATCATCCAGAAAGTGCGTATAATTAATGAATACACGCTACAACTTTTCTAATGGGCAAACAATTAAGTACAAGTTTAATTTTACGAGCTCGCGAATGTTTCGCCCTAGCGCCCGCGCCATTTGTGTACGCCGCTAGTCCCTCATCCAAAAATAACAAAACAAATGAGGAAACTTAACAACGCAGAGTTCGGAGCGGAAACGGATGATGCCCGCGAGCTACGCGACGTTACAGATGAGCGGGGCGATGTGCATCAGTCAAAACAATAACCAAGTAAGGGAGAAGACAACAATTAGAACGACCCTTGGGCGCAGAGAGTTGCATGTGCGACGCACGAAGATAACTTCATTTTGTCATCTGGATAACGGTCTTATTAATTGTGCGAGGGTTATCTTCATCCTAACTCAAATCCATACACGATCATGAATTCTATGAACAAGCAATATAAAATGATTCGAATAGACAATATTTTTTATACGAAAAAGCAAACTACTAAAGTAAAAAAGAAAAGAAAAACAATCATAATAATGAGGACAATTTTATGTTTCGCAAACAAATAAATGCTGATTCGTAACTATTAGCGCAGGAACAATAAAATGCAAGTAGAAAGTAGTTAAAAACATTGTAGTAATGTAGCAGGTAAAATGCTTCTTGAGAGTTTTATCTGCAAGAATTTCTAATAATAAAGATAATCCTTCCCCATTTTTAACAGCCACTTGAACAAAAGTTAGAGAAGGAATTTTACATCTGCCGACTTTATTCTTCAATTAACGCTAAAGTTTGCTGTTTGCATTAACCCCCATGCTCCAATACACTCTCGTCTATGTTAGCATCTTAGCTGTTAGGGTTGAACGTCGCTAGTTGACACACTCGTGATGTTTGATGGATGATAGAAACAACACGACGATTAGGTGTTTGCATTCGTTATTGGACCCATACATAGTACGTCGTATAGCGTTTTTCCGTGACTTTCACAATTGTTTTCCGTAAGGGGAATTACTGGGAACTAGGGTTGCTACGCTTAGGGTATTTTAACGGAAATGTTTTCACCCTTGTTTGATTTACTCCTATGATTCTTTTCCAAGATATTGTTTTTAAGTTGCTAATTAAAGCCAATTACTCGAACCACACCACAACTATTTCAGTACCTCTAAACAATTTTAATTAAAGATGATATAAGTTGTATGTATGTACGAGTACAATTAATACACAGGAATGCGTGATGTCTTCATATGGTGTCTAAATGTAACAAACAACAAACGTCCTATGTAATATGTCGAGGGTCTGTCTACAGAGTGTAATTATACTCGAGATGAACTTGACTAACATTTGGTGTTGCACACATTATGACGGTACACCGAACAATGACTCGGCTGACCAGCATAATTCACATCTTAATCACGGTGATAATTCTCGATCCTTGTATGTGTGGCGGTCGCCGTTGTTGTGTTCTTAAATGACACATTATGCTTTCTTGTCATGTGCGTTTATAAAGCAGTTGAGTCTAGTTAAAATGCGTAATTTAGAGAAAAGATTGCTGCTGCCGGCGCCAACTATACCAATTTGCACATTGTCGTCTGTCATTTTAATGTTGCCAATTTGCAAAGATTTTCAAATCAATGACTTTCCACTTAATAAATGATTACAAAAACAAAGTTTGATTGCTCAAACTGTTATTTATCAATTTACGCAAGTATTCAAGTATTTTATTCTAGCAATCTACAATGATTACCTATATTGTTTGATATTTGATAAGGACGACAACGAATTGATAGGAATTTTGTAAAATTTAGTTGCTATTCCGGCTACGCTTGAATAAATACAGTCTACTGTTGTGAAATACTTGAATAAATATATAAAATCGTCAGACTTATTTCAAGCAAGTTCTTTGTTTTCAAATTTTGCAAGATTGCGAAAATAAGTTGGATTAAATTGAGTGTATAGTATAAATTTTCGTATAAATCAATGCCAGTCGACATATAAGTGTAATGTGTATATGTTCTAAATATAAATCGGTGTTTGTGTTTACGTGGACAGTGCGATGACACATACATTCATTACCTACATATCTTCGCGGCGCGGCGCGGCGCGACGCGGCATGACCTCACTAACCCACATTAATTATTATATTTTTTTTTACAATAATTATGTAATTTATTTAAAATCCTCATTTGTACCTGTGCAGAGCGAAGGGGCGATTGGACATAAATAGAAGAGGTAACCGATTGCAAGCAACCGTAACGGAAAAGTATAAAACCAACATTGATTCGGTGAATTCATTTCAGACACGCAACGCTAACAACACAACACACGCCATACATCTACACTATTAAAATACACAAACACATTTGTCCCTTACAAGTAAAAAAATATTCTCCGCACGAGGATATTCGGTACGTCGGAGATATCGTCGGTGGTAAGAACGTTATGCGAATAAGTGTCTTCTTAAAAGGCAACTTTTCTGACGACTATTCCACATTTATATGAACAGTGTAAACGTGGAAATTTTAGGTCGTTCTCACGCACAGAACAGAGTGAGTAGTTAATTTTGGATTGTGATTTTCCTGGTGACCTCGATAGCAGCTCACAACCAGCATACATAGCGCCCTTATATATGGCGCGGACGGGTTGGAAACTTGGAATATTTTAAGCTTGAATAAAATGTACCGTAATAAGACCACACCGCACACACAGGCACGCGGCGAATATTATATTTGTGTGCTGAGCTGTTATGTGGTATGTGCGATGCGAACACACGAAATATTATTTAGAAATATTATGAAACCACTCATACCTGATCTGAATTCTGATTCATATCGATTTCAATTGAGCTTTAACATTTCATTTTACACCCAAACACACACCCACACACACACACACACGGCGAATCCCACATACATATGTACCAATGTATGTTTTCTTAACCTTTCTTGCATTGGTATAAGAATCATGAATTCCTGGTTAATACAAAAGAACCAACGACATTGAGAAGAAAAACAAAACGGATGTGTATGTTGTCAGTAGAGTAGAATTCACGTTAGCGAATTTAGCAGACGACGTAGTCGATGCTAGGATACGGATTCAAAATAACAAATCGAATCTTTATCAGAACGCGAAGGTGGTTAGAGCCGGCAGCCGGGTTCCCTGCCGGTCGTGGATGAGCGGACGCCGTTTGCGGCAACGAACGTCCGTTATAAATCACGGCTAGTAGAACAACAAACATCACTCTTGCGGGAAAACAGAGTCTGAGGCTCGCAGAGCAAGCGAGAACCGAACGGCGCGGCGCGGCGGTTCGCGGCTTGCGGTCACGTGAAGGGGTAAGCATTGGTGGCGCAAGCCGTAAATTAAACCGGGCTATACAACACCCTGAGAGAGGCGCGATGCAGCATACATACCAACTCGCTCCGAAGCGCAAACAAGGGAAGATAATGGGACTGAGACATATGTAGTTTCCTGGATGGAATTTGGATTATTTTCAAGGGCTACGAAAGTCCATAAACGATTGTTATTCTTGTTGGGGATCAATAAACGATGTGTTACTTTGAGTATGAAGAACAATGCTTGTTACGATATGAAACTATCCCGGGGTTAGTGGCTGATAAGAGAGCAATTCTTACAAGGGTTAAATACCATCATGCTGTTGTGTTAGCGTCTACGATCTTGTACAACCAGAGCACAAGTACCCTTCGGCTGATGTTGGTGCTGGCTATCGTTCTCCTAGACGCCAGTTTATCACCACACTTGTACCGGATAAACCACCTATCCGTCCTAACCCATGAGGCCCTAAGGCATCACTATCACCCTTCGCGTCTCTTCGCGTTCCGCTATTTGTCTGATAGAGCATCCTATGAATGTCCCTGTTCGCGTTTGTCTACTGTCATTTATTTCATCTCCTCGATTTCCCTATCTGGGCCTCCGTGGTCTAAACGCCTAGAGATTGATAGCACAAAAAACTCAGCCATAGTTGGGTACAGTCTATTTCGCAAGCTACCATCAACCAGAAATACAATTTTGAAAAAAAAAACAACTCAACACAAGAAATTCAATCTATACAAGATCAATTATTTAAAATACCTCAGAAGTAATAGTTTTAAAAACTGGTTGGGTACCACGTTGAAATCCTAGTAGCGTTCACAACGAAATGACAGATGCATTCATACTGTAATAACATGACATCATGTTGAAATATATATATATATATATATATATATATATATATATATATATATATATATATATATATATATATATATATATATATGCATACGCGTTATTAAACATTTAAAAGATATATGTATGTATGTACTCTATGGCATCAATGCCGAGACCAGACTGCTACCATCCGCGCGGCAAAAATAAACCGTAACAAAAATGTTACAGTAAACTGACGAACGGAAACGGCATTCAGTCAATTGAAAAGGTCAATGAGAGTTTAAATTTACGCATTCTGTATCATAAATAGAACTGGGAACATCATTTATATACTCTATCCAACACGTTTTACATATATTTATACTATATGTGACACCAACATAAATAAATAATTATTTCGAAATATATAACGATTCCATCTACAATCTATTAGAGTTACAAATGGAAGGTTTATTGTTTCAATAAAAAAAAAAAAAAACTATATCAATAAAATACGACTTCGTTGGACTGGAGTCAATGTTTGGGTACGACAACAGTTGGGAAGCGTGCGTTTGCATTAATATTGATTTTTGTACTTCAGGATGAACAATTTACGAGTATAGATTGGATAACATACATACTTGACCACACAATTTTGAAATTGCCAATGCAACCCAACTAAAGCAGCAACGATATTGAGAGAAATTGCACTAAGAAAAATAAAATACAACTAAACGTATGGTTATAGTTGATCTAGAAATGGCACTTAGTAGTATTTGCATGTTATAGAGACCACAATATTGTCCCAAACAATTCCGAACGAACCATTAGTCAAGCATCTCCCTAACAATCAAAAGCTATTGCCCGTCATGTGTGTACAATTATGAACGATGATCTGGTCTATACTAAATCACACTGATCTGCGTGTGTATGCATGTGTATGCGTTCATTGCCCTTTTAGGCATTAATGAATGACCCAGAAATGTCATCAGACGTCGACACATTATATTGTTGCATCTCCACTGCAGTCAGGTGGTGGCTTTAGTTATATTTTTTAGATGTATGCATGTGTGTAGTTTGACATTTGTTTTGTATAGGTGCGCTGTTCACACACCACCTATTGTGTCTTATTGTTAACCGGATACGCCTTAGGCGTGTAACTTCTGTCCCGAAATGTGAATTATTAGAAATACTTCGTTGACCTTTTTTAGAACAAAAATTGCTTAGTAGGTCAAGCTATTATAGTCTGGGGGGTGCATCGAAACAAAGACATGCACTTTGTTGGCGTATCTATTATGAAGTAATTGTTCTAGAACATATCAAAAAACTATATAAAATGATTGATACTCGTTTAAGTGAAGGGTATATTACCGCAAAGTTTCATCGATATTCAATAAGTAGTTTCTGAGCAGCCAATTATCTATTTGTTAATATTGAATTTCAGCAATTTTTATCAAAGATAGCTCTCAATTTGAGTGGTTCTATCGAACGCTGTAAATTCAGTAATGAAAAACAACGTATGTATGTATGTATGTATGTATGTACATATATATATATATATATATATATATATATATATATATATATATATATATATATATATATCCGCATGGTATACCTATAGTTGTAATCGAGTAAATGAAATATTTGCTGCTATAAATTGCAGAGAAATGTAAACATACAACATTAAATGGTCGGGATTCGAGCAATGCATTGTGATTTCCAGGCAACTTCAATACTCATTACCGAATGCATATTGATTATATTTAATTATCGGTAGATATTTTGCAACACGATGTAATGTAATTATTTAGAGAGGATTTCCAATTAATTAATATTTTTTAACATAAAAATCCATTCTGTAATAAACTTACCTACTTTATAAGTAATTAACAGATTTTCCTTTGGGATGCTGAACACTGCGTACTTTTAATTATTGAGTTTTCATCGACTGGTGTATAAAATGATTAAAAAATGTCTAATAATAAATTAAAAAATATACCTATATAGGTGGGTAAAAGCTTTAGATTGATCATAAATGTCTAATCTTACGTAAGAATTCATTAATGTTATAACTGCCAAGTTGAAGAGAATCTAAGACAATTTTGATTAAAAGTGATCGAAAAGGTACAAAGTGAGATAGTATTTGATTGAAATTCCTTGCGTAATGTCTTCCCGGATATGGTATGGTATGGTATGGTATGGGGGGCGGTACAAGTAATGGACATTGTGACACATTACGATAGTTTGGACCACGATTACGACGGGCGTTGGCTGAGTTCTCAGGGGACACATGTGCACAGATTAATAAGGACTTATTGCAAACGACCGACCACTAGTATTGGCGGGTAATTCGGTTAACCCCTTCTCCGAAAGCCAACTAAATCTTCGAGTCAAAGGTGACCGTCGAACTAACATCAATATTTCTTACGATATTCGGTGATCGTGCGTACAGTATATTGCATCTATAAGTGCTATTGTGTATGTATGTATGTTACGTTAATCAAATGTTTTAACAGTGCCATCAGCTATTCATATTAATTAAACTCTTGCCTCCGGTGGAACCGCAAATACATACATACATACATACATACATACATATATATTCCTCTGTTTGTATATTTCAAATTTAATACATACTCAAGTTAATGCATAATTGAGCTGCATTACTGCTATTATTCTTAACTTAACAGTTAACTATATACTATATGTTGAATTATGTTATGTTATATATGTTATGTATTACATACATTAATAATGATTGTTTCAATATTGTTGCATATATAAATATACGAAATGCATTACGTAAAACATACCTAGTATGTATGCGCACATTTTGATTGATTTCTATGATTGTTGGGGTTTTCGTTCGTTAATATCTTAATGAAAAGTCAGTCAATAATTGAACCCCATTTATAAACACACAATAATTTATGCCGAGCAAATATTTAACAACGCGCTTTTTTCAATTTATCGCTACGAAACGTAGCTACCGGATGAGTTATAGCGCTGGTTTCGAATAGAACGTGAGCTCGCGAAATTCTTCTCGCCACGTAACCTGGGAAACGAAATAATTCAAACGCCCCAGGTATAATTCACCAGGTGATAATTTTATTTGTCAGCTAAAATAACTTGTTTCATTTACGTATCATACTTTCGCGAGAGATGAAATTCCAGCAAACATCCAACTGAAATTTCCCGTAAGATTATTATTGCTCGTTAATTGTTTGCCTGTCAACGTAAAATATCCCAAGTTGTACAACTTTGCAAAGCCGCTAAGTACCAACATAATTGTTTACTTGAATTATATAGTGTAGGTATATTGCTTCGCTAATACCGTGTCGAACACGTCAATGTTTTTGTATATGCATCGCAAAGTTCCCACGCCAATGACCGACGCGGCGCGGTGGGACGACCTTGATTTTCGTCGCGGTTCGTTTTTACACGGAGAATAACAAATTAGCACAATCTTTTACGGATCATAGATCAGGTGTACTCTGCGCACTGCCAAACACTTGCAATAAAACATTTGGTTCAAAGCAATAACAGCTGTTACACATATTTGTTGTTTTAGCTGGTCAAACGTAAACAAGTATATGCTAACGCACATTTATAAATATCAATTTAATTATACATATATATATATGTATATATCACCACACTTAGTGTCCATATAAAGTTATTTCGATTTAAACATGCGTTACCATTAAAGGCATAATAACAAAACGTCTAATTCTTGTGCGATATATTAAAAGTAGATGAAATAGAAAACGTGAAATGTCAACCACATAACTTTGGTTTCCGTATATTTGATGAATTGCGTGTGTTTCTCTTTGCAACAAATTACCCCGTATCACCGCATCGTCACGTACGCCATTTGTATTAAATATGGAACATGTGACGTAGATAAAGTCCCCAAGCACGCGGATATATAGCCAGCAATGGCTGGAAGAGAGACCTCGTCAAGAGGCGGACCAGCACCGCCACTGCCGTCGCCGCCGCCGGCCGTTGGAACGTCGTTCTTCGGGACGCAGAGCGCGTACCGAAGATCGATCCAGTGACCAGGCCAGAGCTCAGCCAAGAGAGAAAGAGAACGACCTCGTCTCTAATCTAGCTCAGAGCACGCACCCATATATGGAGCCACTCACAGGCGCCACTCGCATACGGGATTCAATCCCGAAACAAGAGTGTTTTCGGTCACTGCGTTCTCGAGTTATTCACCTCCTCGAAAACACGCGATTGCAGAATATTGTAACAGGCGGAACAATGATTGAATATGTGTTATTGACTAGCGTACGATATCAAATTGATTTGCTGTATCGTTCACTTTCTGACAAATGTCTATACTACGAATCCAACTAATTCAACGACATTCGACTAAATCCACTACTTGTCATCTTGACATGCTTCAAATAACACAAAACAACACAACTAATCATATTACCAATCAGAGAACTGTTTGACTTGCTAAACTAACTACAATACACATATAGGTATCCGTTATTTCTTCTAAGAGTAGATACCTACACTTGTACTGCAGTGGAAAATCTACTGCATCCTCTTAAAAGAATTAATTTGCTTTATCGATCGTGCGGACTGTCTTTTTTTGGGACTCGCTAAAAGAGCTTTGGGAAAAGTCTAAAGAAATGAAGAAAGCACCACGCCACTGGCTCAATTCAACACACACACACGACCACAGAGAGCTTAGAGCCCCCAAAGCTGAAAAAACAGGATTAAATATGTTTCCGCTGTTCAATAGAGAGTGAAACATGGCAGGTCTAACGAGAAACACAAGAAAAGACAAACCAATGAACAATAATATAGGTAAGTGTGTGGGTATGTTTGTTGTGCATGTGTCGTGCATCGAAACCAATGCAGTGCTGGCACAATACCTAAAAAAATTCCTCCAAGGCTTAGTTAGAAGTCAAGCGAAGCTTGTCACGTTGAATTTATAAGCTGATGCTAATTGAAGGAAGGAAAAACGTCTCCTACATATTATGTGGCTAGTTCCATTAAAAAATGTAGCTGCTAATCAAAATAATTGGAATCAAATGAAGTTGATTGTTCCACAAAACTGAGGTTGTATTGCGTGCCATTTACATTCGTTTCTGACGTGCGTTCGTTACCTGCACACCTGCAGCCATATTCGTGAGAGAAACCCACCGTTTCTACTTGTTTAATTCCATTGATGATTATTTACAGAACATGACTAGAAACAAGGGTTTACAAAATTCTAGTCGCAATACATCGGATGATAAAGTCGATTATTTGTGTCAAGACAATTAGTGTCTTAATAATGTGATTCGTCTGTTAAATATGTGTAGTATATGTCTCACACCGACCTATTTATATCATATAATCGAATCAATAAATAACTCGCAACCTATTTGTGAAACACGGGTTAAGAGAAGGGTTAAATTAACGAGTGATATTAATCTTTCTTGACTTTGTGCAACCTTGTCCTCAGTCAATATCGCCCAAAGTGTATGCGTGTGTATATGTTTATACATCGCGTACGCAAATTGATTGTTTAGTTATTTAGATTTTTATCACTCGTCCCCCTTTCAGTGTTTCTTGTGCCCCTCCCCCTAATATCGTTATACCTAGAGCGTGGGGGCGGCGTATATCAAACTTAACCGGTGATACCATCGGGTTGCTATTGATTTATCAGCTATTTTATTAACTTGGAAACAAAGTATGTGACAATTGTCTTCTACCACTTTTTATTTTATTTTTTATCCAATTTTCTTGTAATATTAATTATTATTAATTACATAGTACGCAACACTAAATCATAACAGCAAGTGTGAAATACTCTCTTAGTGACTATTTTAAACAGTTTCTGGCTTCCTGAGCAGGTGATTTCCTCAATTCATTCCTTACCATTACCACCTTATCGCGCTTCCATAGACGATATTAATAAAAAAAGGATGTGTTGAACAGAAAAACGAATATTTTTGTTTGTATAATAAACGATGTCGTCATAAATAAAATCGCTTTTTAACTGAATTGTCATACAATATAAATGCCTGGCCTGATAAAGATTTATTATTATTATTATTTGGAGGTAATTTGTACAATCTACAAAACAATATGCCATTATAATAAAAATTTGATGAGACGAATCAATAAAGCCTCAAAAAAAATCAACTATACACATTTCCATATCTATGCACGTATGGCATCAAATATTCTGTGTGTCTATACAGAGAAATCATGCCAGTGTACAATTATAATTAGATAAAATATAATTAATTTTCAAAATGAGAGAAATCACCGAGGAATAACAATGCGCCCGTATAAGTATGTAGTGTGCGTGTTGCACCCTTTTACTAGTTCACCCACGCGTGCATCATCATTGCTAGTAGTGGGGGCTGATGTTATATTTGTGCCCAGCGGACATCCTAACGAACAGACATCTTTTCTAGTTTATATAGCGCCTTTATGTATTGTTGTATGTTGTTCGCCCGTGCTTAGCCACTGGCCATTGTTGTATTCACACATAACTACATAAATTCATATAGCGAATCGTTACTGCGTTTGTCGTCGTTTTATTTTGGATACACGTACGCAACTTCACACCAGTTTCTATCAATAATCGCAATAAAATGTTTGATATTTTATCATTAGCATACGTGAAAATGTATACGTTGCCAAAACCAAATGAAAAGCGACACAGAACATGTGCAAATATATTCAGAACAGTGAAAGAAAAATACGATAAAAAAAAGAAGCTATTATGTAGGTACCTATATGTTTATTAATTTTTATGAAATATTTCTTCGTTTATTAGGAAAATAACATTTGATTTCTATATGCCATTTTTACATTAATTATGGCCAAAATATTGAATAATATATGTATTTTCATAAAATATGTAAATCATAATCCAGAATATTTCACATTTATGAAATATAAAATATGCCAACTACGAATGTTGAACAAGTCTAGTTTGCAGATTAAAAAAATAAAAATCAAACATTTTGTTTTATTATAAATATTTCTAAAATTTGATTGATGATAAAAGCCCCAATAATAAATGAATTATTGTTCACATTTAAAGTTAAATCTCATTACGCGGATGTTCAAAATTTCCTATTAAAATATAAATAGCAATTAGCCAATATCAGCATAAAAAGTGCATTCGACAATGATATACCAGCCTACTACTGATTAGGATATTATAAAATAATCATTGCTATAAAGTGTACAGCCCCTTTTCGCATATGCCAGTTTCATTTTAATCTTGTAGACTTTAACACGTATATACGACTAAATGTAACACATTTCTATATAACATACACAGAGTGAAACAGAACACGTACACGTGTAAATGTGTTAGACAAAGACGTTATTATAATTAATTTCATTTAAATCCGGTAACTTGCAATGTCGTTTATGAAAGCAGTCGTTACGCGACGCTACGTTCGCGAACATAGTTTGCCATGCTTTAAAACTAATTAAGTTATTAATAATTAATTTCTATTTTGTTATAAATTGTCGAACCCCGCGCGATGCGTGTCCCCTATTTAATTGTTAATGTATTTGCAATATTAATTTTTAAACGTCATAGATGAAATATATTAAATTCGCGGATTACAACTTGTGTAAATATTGACTATGACAATTCATTTAAACATTTCAAATCAGTGCTTTTGTAAATTGTTTCAATAATATACATTTCAGTGTGTATTGGAAATATTATTCCATTAAATATAACTCAAATAACATCGTTTGAAAAAGAAGCATTCATTACATTATAATAATAAAATAATTTTTATTTTCAAGCGTATTTTCTTTTTTAAAAAATAAAATATTAGTTGCAGTTTATTTTTAAGTGGCATCGCTTAAATCTGGGGTCATGATGTCACCAAGCCATTTGTTCAACTAAAAAATGGACAAAAACAAACTGCGGATTTGTTTGTTTTTATTAACCATAGCAGTGTTTTATAATTAGAATGAACTCGGGTATAGTTGTTCCGTCACCAGATGGTAGTACACATAATTGTAGCATATGTGTTTGTGTGTGTGTGGTGTCGTGTTTATAATAATACATGTTTGCTTCACTCACCGGCCACGGCTGTCGAAGAGATCCCGTAGTTTGGGAAGCTGAACGAGCCGAGCCGCAAGCACGATGGTGTAGCAGAAGCAGAAGCAGCAGCAGCAACAGAAGTTCTTCTAACCACACAACTACTGAGTGAGTGGCTCAGTATACACACAGAGTCTCACTGCTCAGAGACACACAAGTGTCACCACAGCACACTAGTTCACGCGTAGTTTTTTAAACAATCACTCTCGTTTCACCGGAGATGCATTATCCGATGATAGTCTTTTCGACACGACGAACAAATCGTGCGATTACAACGAAAAAAGAAAAAAGGATAGAAAGAGATATGTGTATATATTTATATATTTTTTTTAAAAAAAATAATAATAATATTAATACAGTAAGAAGAGAACGCGAGAGATTTGGTCCAGCGGTACGTCTTTACGATCAGACCACTCGGGATACACTGTCACTTGCATCGGTGGTAGACGGAGTGAAGGTTCCTCACTCACAATATCGGGTCGATGCGCGAACCAGCAGGATTCGAGTGCGCGCGTTTTTGGCCCGCAGGAACGCAGCGCCTCTGGTGGCGGCGTCGGTAGGATTCCGCGACGTCTGTCCAACGGCACCAGGAACGCCACAACTTCTGGCGCGATAGGTAGGTAGACCGGAATGGCCAGCAGCATTCGATAGAAGAAGCAACACTTCCTGAGGTCGCGTCAACATATAATACTGTGTAGATAGGTAGGTAAACGCTGCATCGCACTGCACCGCACCGCACCGCAGACAGGCATCATATGCAAAGTAGCAAAAAGTAAGAAGCGGGATTGCTCATTTCAATAATTAAACGGTAAACAGAGGCGGACGAGCGAACGAGGCTCGGTAACCTAACCGAGACGAAGGAAAAAAACAGGCGGCGAATCAGATCTTGCCAACCCGCAGATGTTGGTACAGTTCATTAGAATGATATAAGATATCGCACCCGTAAACTTTTCCCAGACTTTGCATGCAAATTCTGAATTCCCCGGCTTTCTCGTGCATCTTATCTGCATACCGGAGGCGGAAATATGGAATTGCCAACTTAAATAAAAACACGGCGACGCTGAAGACGCACGAGGACAGATAGAACACTACCTACTGCCATGTTGGCCAGTACCACCACACCACTGCACTGCTTGCTTGCTTGCTTGCTTGCTTACTTGCCTGCCTGCCTGGTTGGATGGCGCGATTCTCAAGAACAAATTAATTGCTTCGCGGTGCGCTCATCAACGCTGCAAAGTTCATTACAACTTCTAACGTCGCATCGTTTCCTTTTTCCTTGGCGTCAATGGCAAGAGAGAGTTTCATTTTCTTACTTTTCAAAAGGAAATCACTTCAGTACCGTTCAACGATGACCGGCTCTTTAACGATATTACATTTTATAAATTGTTATCCTCATCAGCGCTAAGCAAACAAAATCTAATCATGTTTGCTTCCGAACATCATCGGCTAACACTTGCATTTAATGAACATTTTGCTGGGCATCAACAGATTCAATTGTTTATAACAATTGAAAAAATACTTCATTTCCAGAAAAGTACACTCTCAGCATGCTAATGGTTATCGTATAACCAAATTACCAACTGCGATGAAAAGAAGACAAAAAAAAAATGCAACGAATTCATCAATTGACCACACACATACATACATACAGCATACTACACAGAGTGCCATGGTGAAAATTGTATCGTTGATGGACAGAGCATGTAGCGTGAAGCTAAACAGGAACAATGGTTCAATGACGCAACAGAACATTGAAAGCCTCACACATCTGCGAGGAAATTAAGTATATCAAATTGATAGGGCCTGTCCGCTCAGTAATCTGCCAGTTGCACACGCTGCACACCCCCTGCCCGCCCCACAGCCACCGAACGGTGATAAATAATGTAATATAGGAATGTAAATGAGTTCCCACGCGCTTTCAACCAGTGAACATTGCTTGTATGGATCGTGCAACATGATCAATCAAACAAACACTATAGAATTAGAAATCTAAAAAATATACCTACATAGGTTGATATATACTCGTATATATATATATATATTTTGCAATACTTGACACTTGTATCTAAAGATTATTATTATGTGAAGCTTCAAAGCTTGTGAATGGAAACATTAAATTAAATTTGATTTACGAAAGCAGGAAGAAATATTTATATTTCCAAAGCACGCATCGTAAGTTGTAACTTTAGATCCATGAGTGTGGAGTCTGTGCGCTTTACGTAGCCGGCTAATTTCGACGTTATTCATTAGATTTTATTCGTTGGCGACCGAAGCAACGCCGTTCGTAGGAGAAATACGATGTTTTAGTAATGAGATGGTATTAACGCAGGGCTTGCAACATACACCCTCCGTCACCAAAACATTCAGAATGCATGAAGTGTGTGTGTGTGTGTGTGTAGGCATAGGATTCAGTATACATACATACATACATACATACATACATGGTAGACAGGGTTAGTAGGGACCCGGGATTACCATCGATGCTATTACTGCGCTGCCGAAACTCATCAACCAGAGGCGAGCAGTCTATTCATTAATGTCTCCCGAAGACCATCACGAGAGGGGACTAGCACTTTTTCGCGGATTTTACCCTCGTATCATTTATTTCTGACGAATTTTACTACGAACCTTCATACACACTAACGCACTTCAAAATTACCGATTGCGCTATATATATTACTCAGTCGATTTCACATCAAATTTAATCCCACAAATGATCCACAACAATTTCATCATCATAATTATCTTCTATTGAAAGAATTTCTCCAAATGATTATTGAAATGGTGTATTTACAATTAAATTATAGTATTCAAATAATTAAAATGTAAATTATATTTTCGAATAGACAAACACCAAATTTCAGAACAACCTAATCGCCTCAGTACATCATAAACAAATCGCATCTAGGAATAATTGGAACACAATCTGAATTTAATTAACATTTACGAGCGACTCAGAGTCACGAGGGTGGTTTTACCTCGTTGATAATGGTCAATAAATGTTGCTAATCAAAGATGTACCAGGGAACTAGCGCTTAGCGGGTACACGCCGCGTTTCGATCGCTCCGTCGCCGTCGTGGTGGTTGAATAAAATTTATAAATTAAACTGAAAAGCTCACATTACCCTGCATACCACCGCGAACTATATACATACGTATATACCTACGTATGTTTGATCTTTTATATCTTTGTACCTAATGAACTGGAATTAATCTCGGGTCTAGACAGAGATGTAACTCTTTTATTTCGTCCATCAGGCGAATGGGTTTATCAATGTTGATCTGCTTAATCATCAATTGCAACAGTTCCACCTTACAAATTAAATTGTACCTACATCATTTATATGTTTTCATTTTACTGCGTAACACGTATTAAAATATGCAACCTTTAGTCAATGTACATATTAGAAAATTAATTAGTTATACAAAAAATGAATTCGGTACAACAAAATATCGATGACTTTGTGTTAGGTAACAAATGTATAATCTCCACTGACAAATCGTTTGTGTTTTGGTATATTTATGACTCGATATCAGTTTATAAAAATATCAGTGGGCAAACCGCAGAACTCGGTCAAACGTTTCAGATAAGATATATAACAGTGACCATCCACCGCAGATTGGCCAGTCACATGACACAACACACCGTAACCGAATGACGTTTTAATGAATTCGCTACAACTGCCATCGATATTATTTGGTACGAAATTACAGAGTCGCCAAAACCCGACCGGGTGTGAAATTGGCCGCTGTACCATCGCCTACTCAGTACATGTAACAATTTTTTCTCTCTCTCTCTCTCTCTCTGCAACTATCATGACAATGGCAAAATAAATACAAATTTATATCGAACGCGTGGCAGGGGGAAATATAATGTAAATAAAAATTAATGTGTGTGTCTACGCACTAGGGGGAGAGGAACATCATTTTTGACTGATACAGCCCCAAAAAACCGGCTCGAAATTAGCACCATGTGCAACAGACCGAAAACGAGTGGCTTTTGTCAACCAAACAGATGAATCGAATAGAGCCGAAATTTAATATATATATATATATATATATATATATATATATATATATATATATATATATATATATATATATATATATATATACATATTTTAGTAGTTTGTTGGGATTACCATTCTGGCCAATGAATTAAGGTAAATATGTATGTCTGTATGTACATATTTATTATTAAAAGTCATATTTGTGTAGTTCATGATTTTAAAATTAGTAATGTGGTATTTCATTTAAAGTTCACAGGTAAATGTAGTTAGTAAACTGCGCGTTTGTAGCATAACAAAGCACTAATAAAAAGAGGGAAATTTACATACAACTATAAGCAGATAACGTATTCTATATTTGTACACACGCATTTGCATGAATTATAATATTTTATACTTATAATAATAATAGCATTTTATTGCACAATATACTACCATAATTTTTTTATGTTTATGTTCGTTATAGTAATTATAGTTGTTTTTAATTATTTAAATTTTTAATCTAGATGCAAAATGAATTATAAACTAAATTAAAAATCAGGGTCAGTTGTAACTACTACCTATAAGTGGTCAAAGTATAAAAATATATACAATTTTTTAATGTTTATTCCTGAGCTAGTAATTATGTAGGTACAATTATATTTACTTTCTTACTAAAGGTATAAATAGAAAAAGATACATAGGTTGATTGATAAATGCATGCGTAAAAGCAATATCTTGTGTGAATATGCATATGATAGAAGGTATTTGAGCACAAAGTTAACGCGTTGGAAGTAATGAGCGAGTAAGTTGGTGAAGTAGCAAACATGAATCACCTGCTATAAGAAAATCCTGTCAAACGTTGATAAACTCCCCGTAAAACCAATTAAACGAGCCCGATTGTAGTCGTAAATTAGTGCCAGGTTTGCACCCCTGACGTGCACGAGAGCAACGGTGCACCAAATGATGCAACTGTCGCCGCGAATGCATTCAGTCGCGTGAAAACACATCGAGGAATTTCGAATAATATGGAATATAATTTCAATCAAATTGTTGATTCTGGAATTTTGTTACTATAAGTATCTATTGTTTTCTGTTTCAAACCAATAAATGTCTAATCTAAATGTATTGTTATTCCATATGTCATAAGTACATCCTTTCATTGTAAGAGCAGCCCCCCACCCCCCTAAGTTGAGTGATTAAAATATGTATATGTGTATATGATTTCAAAATAAACGAGAAACATGTTTAGTTTCTGAATTTCAGAACATGTACTATGTATGTACGTATATGATGTTATACACATACATACATATACATATACATACGTATGTAGAAAGGTAAATAGATGTCAAGGATCTCTGGTAAGGAAACTGGGTTTGTTTCGATGCTACAAACCGAGTGGAAGTCATAACGATTACTTATATTCAAACGGTGCGACTCTACGGTTCTCAATCACTATGTTGTCACCTGCAGCACTCACTTGCCGTTACCACCAGCGCCTACGATGCCAACATCACCACCACCACCACCACCACCACCACCATCACCACCA
This sequence comes from Nebria ingens riversi, assembly GCA_018344505.1. Taxonomy (NCBI): domain Eukaryota; kingdom Metazoa; phylum Arthropoda; class Insecta; order Coleoptera; family Carabidae; genus Nebria; species Nebria ingens. The sequence goes on from JADQWA010000002.1 coordinate 204,445, forward strand.
TGACTGCTGCTGCGTTTCTACCGGTTCCGTTTCCGGTTCCGCTCTCAAGACAAGAATGAGAAAAGTAGATCGTCGTGGTGTGCGACAGAGCCAAAGCACCACCGACGCGACGTTCCGTATCGCCGGTTGCGTAGGTTCTTCTATTATCGAAAATCTATCACACGCCACACGAGGCACGCACAGAGCTTTTATTATTAGGTAATCGTTTAAAAAGATTACTATACGGAAATTACAAGTATCTAAGTATACAAAGACGATTTATGTATAAAGGAACAATTATTACGAATATTAGAGAAAATTATTTATACCTATAGATTGGTTCGTTTCAGAAATGTTCCCATTATATCAAACATACACATGTAAAATGTAAGTTTAGTATATAGGTGGCATTGTTCATTCCATGAATACCACCTACACGTGTTTCTTGTTGATCTTTTGACACTAAATCCCCGCTGTTTCAGGCGCACACAAATCACCTAGCCGGCCATGCTGTGGTCTCTTTAAACTCTGCGTTCCTTTTATTCTGTTCCTATGTGCCCCATGTGAGACGAGCCAAGGACACATACAAACGCACACAAATGCTAACGTAGCCGCCGCGGCCGCCGAAACCAAGTCATTGTTGTTGTAAATACAACCGGACCCTCGAGAACGGACAATCAGTGAGGCACGTGCGGGGATGGCCAAAGGTGCTACATAGCTAGCTAGCTGGTCACCGACACAGTTTGCCTGCCCGCCCGCCCGCCGGTTTAAGGTCGAATAATTTATGGGTAATGTTCTTAATAGAATTCCTTTTTATATTTCTAAGCTGCAGACTAATCTAGGGTTTTTCCAAATGGTTTTAAATGACTTTTAAAAAATATATACCTACGAAAACATTTTGAACAAACAATTTCAATGCTCCAAAATGTATATGCCTAAAAGTTATCTGCTACCCTATTTAATAGTAAAAATAACGAAATTGTCAACGGAAGAAGAAACGTATAGAAAAAAGTTGTGGCCACATCAGATATTATGTTTATATGTATGTAGACCGATGCAAAAATGAGGTCTGCGAAATTCGATATCGTTGAATTAGTAATGATTTAATGGAATATGAAAAAATAAATGCGATTTTTTTTATTTATTATTCAGTCGCTTGCAGATTACAGATTTCGAACAGGCAATGACGGCGGTCTTTAATTTTGTATTCGTTTTGTCAGGACGGCAACATTAAATTTACATGTTCGCGTTTTATATTTCTGGGATGCGCTTTTTTATTCCCTAGAATTGTTTGAGTAATTTTCTGCAATTTCGCAATAGAAATTATTTACGGACGAAAAACCATTATTAATAAGAAATTCGTTCGCTAATAACACACAATCGTTTTTAATGAATTCCCCAACACGTTCAACCAAATGCACACCCTTTTCGAGACGATAAAAACTAAATATTTTCTTTGTGTCCAAATAGGGTTGTTAGTATCCCTATTGAGACTAACATAATAAAAACATACCACCCACCTAGTCTGCTAGTAGGTACAGGAATTAGCATAATTTCAAATAATATATAGTGGCTGCGGAAACTGTTTCCTAGAGTATAGTTGTTGTTGTAGGTATATAAATATATCACATCAACAATAATTTAACACTATTCTCGTGACGGTAATTATTCACGGGTAAACTTAAATAATTTATATTTATTTCGGCTTTGTAAGATTTAACTTTGTTGCAGCAGCAGCAGCAGCGTGAAAGGTTTTTATTTCAAGTAGTTAAGTTGAAATAAAAAAAAAAACAAGTAGCTAAAATATTTATTTGTAACATTATCATAATCCGGGGTTTGGTAGTAAGTAACGCCTGTCTGTATTCATTTGTTTATTTTATGTACGCCAGAAGAATTCGCGCTCTTTTATCGAGTTTAGAAATATAAGTCTCATGTGGCAAGTTGAAAACTAAACAAGCGATTTGAATTGTGTAGTAATAAAATATCCTAAGGGGTGCTGCTGCATCACAAAAAATAAATATATATAAATATATACATTCACCGCGCAGCACACAACTTTCCAGGAAAACTGAAATAAACTTTATACACGCGCACCTGAAGTAAATGTTATTTACAGACACAATTCATTCATTTCAATCTAAACTATAATAATTAAACGGTCAACTGTGAAGTGAAATACAATTATAAGATCTATGGAAATAACTCGGGTTTAAACATTCATTTGACCATTTAAGATGGAACAAGTTTAAGATGACCATCAAGAACGTTAATTTCCTGTTTGTTCTGTTGCTAATTTGTGCATCCTGCAACTGCATAGTATAGATTACATGCAAGTTGCAACCACTTCTCTGAATTCTTAATATATTGTGTATTAGTGTGCAAAAATTCTTCAACGCTAATAGGTATGAGAAGCACCTCTAAATTAATGTTTTATTTATGAAATAATTTATACATAATTCTAAAACTATTTGTTCTTAAAACAACGTCGTTTTTGAAAAAAGTGGAGAAATATTTATATTACGGAACTAAATGTCAAGCTGTGAATGGGGATGTAATTAGGGGTTTCTGCTACCCTATTTGATGGGAATAGGTATGACTCATGTCCGTTTTAGTTGAAATCGAAACGATCTCAGTGCACACAGGCGGAAATATTAATTTTATTTAAAAATATGCCATGTACGTTTGCGTGCACATTTAGCAAGTTGTAATATGTTTGGTTTCGAGCGCGTCTCTTTTGCTTGCATCCAGTGCAGTGCAATGCAGTGACTAGCCAACTGACGGGCGGACAGACGGAACAGTTTACCGCTTTTTCCCCATTGAAGTGAGACCTCATCTACGGCTTGGATGGTCCAGTAGAAAGCCACCGGCGGGCGTCGGTTACGGCTACGGCTGTGTATATATACGTATATATATATATATAGATATGCACGATGCAACTTTTCTACTGACGCTTACTTCGTAACTCATCGAGGTAATGGAAAAACTTACTCAGAGTTATTAAAAGTTATCGACAATATATTACCTATACGATATTCCTATATAAATGAACCAATATATTGACTTGGGGAACTAATAATATTGTTCAAAATCTCGCTCGTCTTAAGATGAAAATACGTCAGCGCAATGAGGTAATGAATTTTCAGTCTCGACGTACAGATGACGCTAAATTAATTCTGTATTCTAGACGTCACGATAAATACACGCGTATAATATAATAAAAAAGTTGATAGTGGAATAAACTTCGCAGACGACAGAGATAACGAGATCACTTCAAGAATAATAACAAATCCTTTTTTTTGTTGGTCGACTAGGCAATGTTGTCTGTGACAACGCGCGACTTCATTTCCAACCGCTGACGAAGATGAGACAGGGCGGAGGTTTAAGTTTATTAATAATATCTAATTTATGCAAACGACCATCAGACATAGGCCGCCGCACTGGGTTGGTTCGCTGTTTTTCTTACGCGGAAACGTGTAGATTAGGTATCAGTTTAATTTATAGCACCTCCACACTGGAATGCTAATTGTGTGTCGTGTCGTGTGTTGTGTCCGTCCACGTTATCAACTTTCGTTTGTACAACACTATCAAAACTTACATATATATATATATATATATATATATATATATATATATATATATATATATATTTTTTTTACACTAATAGAACGCTGATTAGTTACCGGTAATCATTATTAAATGATTCTTTTTACCTATTAGTTATATATATTTGATTTTTGACTAGAATTCTTTTGCTTGTTTGTAAATATTTTAAAAGGACAGATCAGACTTGATATCTAATATTTCGAACGAATTACAAGGTTATTTATATATTTCCTGACTCGATCTACATATATATGTATGCATGTTGACTGTGTAGATACTTATACGTATGTGTGTGTGTGTGTGTGTGTGTATGTATATAGAAAAGTCTTGCTTGCACCTATTTACCGATGGCACAATGAAACGGAGATTGAGGGTGGAATTCTCGCAGTGAAATTGAACGTTCAGGCATCCGCCGCGGCCGTGCTGTTACCTACTACTAGCACTGGTGTTCGGCGTTCCTCTCCGCCGGGAATCGAACTTGCGAACAGAACCTCTCCACACGCCACTAGCGGATTTCGAATTCACAAAAATCTATAATGGAATTTTTACTATTTCCTCCGACGCCTTTCTGTCGTATTCCATTTCGGAATACCCAAAGCTTTCACACTCTTCTACGTCAAATTTACGCATATCAAGACTTTCCCTTCGCCCAACCCAACATTCTTTAGTGTACTACTATAAGGTATATAGTGGCTACGCCCGTCAGCTAACAGTTCACTCAATGACAACAGAAAAGATATTATTTAATAAATAGCATTGTTTCAAATCAGTTTCGAGGCAAATAAATATGTTTGTGATCTTCATTGTTTACCAGCAATTAGCAAAGCCACCAATGCAGTGCAGAACTGCATCGTTGTGTTTAATCAAAGTTGAGACATCTTCCTCAAGTCACACAGAAACGTGTTGACAATTTTCATATGTATGTATGTACGATTCACCAAAAGCAACGGGGTACGTGTGTGTGTGTGTGTATGTGTTTAGTGTCTGTTTACATACAGTACATATTATTGTAGTGCGTGCATTAGTATATGTGTGTGCTTGTGAGCATCTAATAATAGTAACATTTCAAGCATATATATATATAGAATCACGCGTTTGTGTTGTGTGAACGCACAAGCGCACACACAAACCTCTTCGTGATACGTACGGGTGTGTAGTGAATGAAGCACGTCACTGAAGTGTTTGCGAAACGTTGATGAAGCTGGTTTAACAGCGTACGACGATGACAGAACACCGTTGACTCAGTCGATGGATAAACCAACACATAGTATCGTATGTAGCAAACGCGAATCGCTGTTGTGTACAACAATAAATGCATTAATATGATTGGAACAGAACGGACTATTAAACATTCGCACCTTTTAAAAGAAAGGTGTCTGCTGCAATAAGCTAAATGTAATTGCTGTTGTGAACCCCCCTTTATAAATGATGTTTCATTCACATGCGAAACGACAATAAAAATGCTTTACTCTTTCATTTTATACATTCGTATCTGACATCCCCGAGTTGATATCTATTATTTACTTGAAGATGGGCGTTCTGTAAACTACAGTTACAGAATTACCTATTCATTTGTATGCAAAGTACCTTACTATTATAAATTAAGTAACCATTTCGAGTTTGTATAGCTGAGGAAATCAATATTGAGACATTCACAGTTACTTTTATTTCATTACGCGAAATGATTACAATTACCTATGTTGAAGAAAGCAGCAAAGAAAGTTGTGCGTTTATGAAGAAGAAAATATACTTATAACGAATATGAGAGAAGAAATAATAAACATATTTTATTATTTATTACTGCTTCTTTGAAAAAAATGCTGAAAAGACAAGAAAGTGACGTCATTATGGCCATTAAATATAAATAAATAATATGCAGCATAGTATGAAGAAGAGATTTTCTATGAATACATAGCAGTGCGAAACATAGCGATAAGTTAGTGAGGATATTTAAATGGCAGCTAGTTTTAAGCACCACACTGGTCGGCGCATTCATAAATCGCACCAATTATGTACATAAAATGTGTGCACGGTGACGTGAATCGATATAATCCTAACCTATAAATGGTGTTAGGTGAACACGTAAGTTGGCGGGCTGCCTGGTGCTGCCATCGCGCGGCCGCCGTTCGCACAACTTACGAGCGCTTTAGTTCCTTTAACGTTCGACGCTGCTATTTAATGAAGCGGCAGGTTTTAAGCCCATGAAATATAAATACGCGCTCGAACATTTTTTAGTTTTACACGATTGCATTGATAGCATTTGCATTTTAGAAAAGTTATACCTATCGATAGTAGCTACACCAATTTCAATCCGCCTCAGAATATCCACTGTAAATAGATATCATTCCGCATATTATATCTATGTAGGTACATATACGTATAGGGGTACAGAATTATGGAGCAGTTAATTTAATTTATATACCTACTGAGTATATATATTTATTAAATTATTAATACATTTAGAAAAACTCTCCACAATTGAATATTGAAATATTCAAGCAGGAGAACAGAAATCTTTTACACGAACAGGCTAACATAACTTATACGTTTTCACCTTTTATATGTGGAGAAAATGTCCGAAGAGACAAAATAATTCCAGTGAGAATTGAATGAAGATATTCACACGTCATTTGGTAATAATACATCAATCGACAGTTTGCAACAGGAGACACTTTAAAGGAGCGCTTGTTTAGCTGAGGGGTCTCGTATTCGTATTCGTATTCGTATTCATGGGTTACCCCATACATTGGATTTATATGTGGACAAACCCAGTTGGGAAATAGTTCATCCGACACGAGGGGAACAGATAATTAAGATATATGTTTGTCAAACACTTCATTCGCTTAACTCTAACGTTTATTACGCGGACAACATTTATTATTATTCCACTAATACTGATACATAACAATGTTAGATTCATTTGAAAGAAAATGTAAGAATTAACGTCGATGAAGTTGCATATTTGGTTGTATCGTGTTTAATTTGTAATAATATAGAATATAGTGCCTCCGCCAATGCTCAATGCATCAAGTGTGATTGTGGGGAAAAAGAAGACAGCGTCCCCGTGGGCAATGGCCCAACACAAACACGATGATGAATGCCGACTGCAGCACAATAGCCCGTGCTACTCCAGAGAGCGCAAGCAACAACGTTGCTGCAGATTCGACACATTGTGTCAGTAAGCAACTGACACGACTTGCTGAAATATCATGTCATTGTTGATTCCTTTGTGAGCCAGAACCACTTTTTTACCCTCGCCCCTAATAGTCAGGGACAATCGCACAATACAAATTAGACGTGTTCATTTCTAATATTACATAAATGGGACATGCTCATTTGCAATCCATAGATGACTTGGATAAAAATGCACAACAATGTTTTTGATTCAAATCATAACTTATTCGAACCAGCTTTAAATATGATTCAATGTATACTTATAACAATAGTATAGATACTATGTCGGTGAATAATATTGAAAGCCATAAACCAATAAGATTTAATTACGTGAGGCCCCTCCGGTTACGGATTAATCCGGGCGCCCATGAACAGGGCCGAGGGGTCTGGCGGTATTAAATTTATAAATATATTTGTCTCAGGAGACGGTTACTGCTCCAACATATATCATAATTACAACGAAAGAATTGGATTACTCTCGTGTCGTCGGCTCACAACTCCCGATCAACGTACCATTAATATTTCCCGAAATTTTCTTTCTCGCACAAATTGTCAAATTGAATTTCACGTTAGACTTAACCGGATATTATATTTAGGAGAGGGTTCAAATAGAGATTCATATCTACTCACTTCATTTTATCTTTTTCTAAACATACACTTAAGTGTTTTATTATTAATTTACCTATTACCTATTTTTTTTTGTTAATAAATTGATTTTACACAAAATTGAGTTAACCGCGAAAAATAAACGATGTTGTTACAATTAAAACCATTTGTAGACTAGACTAAAAAGGTCGGTACAGTTCTATAATAAAGACAGGGTTATCCGAAATTCTATATAATTGATAAATCCCATTTATCTTACAGCGAAAAACAATCAATGCTTTTCATTTAGACGCTCCAAATTAAAATTGAAATAAATGCACTCACCCAACTAAATATTGACTATACATCCATCCTCTTCTATATCCATATCCTCTTCTATATATATATATATATATCCTCTTCTATACCACAACTGAAGATCACACACTCAAAACTTATCACTCGAAATTAATATACGATTTACTAATCATTAATTAATTAATTAACACTAGAGATTAATATCTCCAACAAATTCACTTATCACTTTGTTTAAAACGACGTTTCATTTATGTTTAAGACGCCTAAAAGTTCACACTTGTAGCAAACACTCGCGATCAACATCAAAATAAAAAACCGCACAAACCGCATTTCAACCAACGTTGGCACGCGTAAATCATCTTTTCCTAACCGTTTCAAACCGTTCTAACAAAATGGACATACCCACCAACACACCTCGAAATGAACTAACCCACTTGTAACCAATATAAAAGATTTTGCAATAAATACCGCGACCTATAGTCTAAAATTATATTCAACGTTTGTTTTAAACAATTACGAAGCTAATACTACTATTTGTTCTCAGCAAATAATGATTTTTACCATTAAAAAAACTATTCACAGTTGTAGCAAACACACACGACTCGCGATCATCATCAAAACTAAAAAGTGCGCGCGAACTAATACATCTCAACGTTGGCACCCGTAAATTGACTTTTTCTAACCGTTATATTCAACTATTAATTATTTTTAGGAGAAGCTTGATTACAGACCAGACTCTAAATTTCCGTAATCACATTTGATTTGCAACGTTATTTTTTATATGAAATTTTTTGAATACAAAGTTATTTTTATCTATAAAATAGTAAAAGTATGACTTACAGAGCAAAATGGACAACCACCTAACCCACCTCGAAATGAACTAGCCCACTTGTAATCAATATTAAAGATATTGTAATAAATACCGCGATCTATGGTCTAAAATTATGTTCAACGTTTGCTTTAAACGATTATGAAGCTAATTACACTATTTTTTCTCGATAAATAAGGTTTTTACTATAAAATATGATCAAATACAGAGAACATGACGCGCACTCATCACAAGATACATGCTGTACTAAAATGGCGTCACTGCGCAAGGTTCATAGCCAACTTAAGAATTAAAAATTTTTACAATTAATTTTATTTATTTATTTATAAATAAAACGTACTTTACTAAAAAAAAGTTCATAATTTAAAATACAATTAATTATTTTTCTATTTATTCTAATAATTTTTATAAGGCTGTAAATTTAAGCTGAACTTATTTATGTTTGATACACATATAAATACCTATAGTATCCGCAAATATTTATATAGATATTATATATATATAAAAAAAAAAATTTGCCAATAATTCAATAAAAAATATTTAAAAAAAAAAGCAAAATTAAATAGCATTCGTGTATTAATATAGGTAATATATGTCGTACACTTGTAAAATCAATTGTATCATCTGATCTGATCGATGTAACCAGCAACTGTCCTGTAGAATAGCACCCTATAAATAACATGTGCCACCCGTCGGCGATTTGCTGATATATTCTTCCTAATTACATGTGTTCGCACACGGCCTTGACTAATATACACAAATGCGTAGAACATACATGTGTTACACAAACCCTCCTGTATGTAACAATGCCATGCCCGCGGTCCCGGTGTAGGTACTTTGATATTTGATTCCGTCGCATTGTCGATTGCGTTTGTGCGTGTGCATACGGGGTGGCGTAACCCATATCAGCCGTTGCGGTGCCCTACATAAGGGGATCGAATATAATGTTGTTCGTTATTTTGAAATAGTCGTCTTCATTAGCGACAGATGTGATGCTGAATGTTCGGTGGGATGTACTATTGTTATTTGTGGCTCTGTTCTGCACTGATATATGATCTGATTAAACACCGCTAGTTACTCACTTGACAAGCAATAAAAATGGAAATTTATAACGTTGTAAACTCTATAGCTAATAAATTATTTGTATTAATTAAAATGTGTTTTTATATGTATTCAATTTATTTAGTACTATATATACAAAGTAAATGCTTTTGCATCAGCATCTCTTGTTGCATGTTGCAATTGTTCTATTTAGAGATAGATATTTAATGATATACAGTTCAGGTCAGCGCAAGTTGAATTTAACAAAAAGAACCGATTTTTCTCAATGCAAACGCGAGTGACATTCACGCTGTTCTGTAGGTAATATCCCATGGGTGCCTCCTACCCTTGCAGAATGCCCCAGCCGTCCAATGACATCTGTCGGTTGCTGCAAAAGCCATGCACTTTTCTGCACGCCCTTGGGGACAATGGCGCCCGCGACCATTGAATCACAACGGACAACAGGGGACCATGTATATTTAAATACAACATACGCTGCATCAGGAGAATAAATGCAGCTTCAAGATGGATTTTGACCAGGATTCAAACACAAATAATCCGTGTAATGCATGCACTAGATTAATAAAGATTCTCGATGCATTATTTTAAAATAGTTCTACAGCGTTGAAACATAATAGATAAAATGAAACGGTGCAGCGGATTAAATATGCGAGATGGTAGAGGATGAAATCGATTCGCTAAAGTATTTTTACAGCAGATATCATTACGGGCAACGGATATTACATTCTTTTATCCCTTTTCCCGACTTTATTACATTTCCACGGAGAAGGAATAATTTTCACTTCGATATTAACCAATATCCTTGCGGGTATTACACCAAAGCTTATTGGCGCGCCACCAAGACTAAATAGAACTACATAGCGAACATGATATTATCATCGTGCGCTGCCCGACTCTCCTCATGATAATCTAAATCCTGATAATATCATATTGCGTGATATCTACTGTGTCTCGTCGTTTGGCTCCACATCTAATTGCTGTTGAACCGTTCACACTAACGCACAACTAAATTGCATGAATGAACCATTACAAACGTTGATTGGTCATCATACCAAACGCCAATCGATACGCACAATTCCCTTTACTTGTACTGCATAACGTATCAATAAACTATATATACCTATATATACGCATCCAATTACTATCAAATAGAGAATACATAGCTACTCTGTTTATCTTTCGAAATCTAACTAAATCTCTGATTGGATTATTTAAATTGTCATATCATTACTTTTACTATTTATCTACTATGTGGATAATAGTGAAAAAAAAATGTTTATTCCTTGATCTGTTGCGGTCAAATAACACGTATTCTTGTAAAACGTGCGTATCAAAGAGGGGAAAGAAAAGTGTGTGTGTGTGTCTAATACTAGAAAGGGTAGATGGTGAACAGGGAATGGGAAAGAACTGCAACTAGCTCGGTGGCGGTAATTGGAGATCAGACGCATCGGTCGAGCCCCTAGGGGACGAACGAACGCTTCGAAGAACACAGCGAAGCGTCCGCGAACTACGTTGAAATGAGGCGAAGATTTGTGTTCGCACAAATCCTAGTTTCCACAGTTACTTTATCGATGTATTCTAACTAATCTCCAGCTGAACTGAACACTCGTTTATTTTTCGCATTAGGTACTGAAAAACTTTTCTGATACCATAATAACAAACAGTGGTTACTTTCCTAGAGCAGGATTTAAAAAAAAAATGTTTCTTCCTTAACGATACTTATAGATAAATAGTTTTTTTTTTTTTGCACTCAATTCTATGTGATATGGCGGTTAATTAATTTCTGTGTGGCGTTTTATTTTGTCTAAATATCAATAGATTACTACGTTTAGTGGGCGCGAACGCGATTTGCACCACGTATCCGAAAAGTTGTAACTTTTACTTCTTTTTTCTCTCTAGCTACCAGAAAACGGTGCGACCCTATAATGAGGATAATTACGATGGCTATATCGCCGAATAGGGAACAGAAGTAAAGCGACTTGATCAGGACCGAAGTGTAGAGTTTGAATTAATGTAATGATTCGTATCTAAAGGAAAATCGAGCAAAGTGTAGAGAGTTTCTCGTTTGCTCCGAAAAAAGAAACATAATTATTTTCGTGCATTTCCGGATTGTGCAGCGCCTACGCTTCCATTTCATAAACAAGATTTGATTATTATTATTTCTGATCGATAAGAACATTTATAATACTATTTTGAAATTTAATTCAATAAATTAAATTAATTGTAAAAATTTGAATTCTTAGATTGGCGCCTCTGCGCAAAGTTCATAACTTCGCGCAGTGACGCCATTTTAGTGCAACATATATCTTGTTGAGTGCGCGTCCAGTTCTGCGTATTCGATCACATTTTGTGGTAAAAAAACATTATTTATCAAGGAAAAATAGTGCAATTAGCTTCATAATTGTTTAATGCAAACACTGATCATAATTTTAGATCACAGATCGCGATTTTTAGTGCAAAATCTTGAATATTGATTACAAGTGGGTTAGTTCATTTGGAGGTGTCAGGTGTCCATGTACGTTTTGCTATGTAAGTTACTTTTGGAATTTTATAGAAAAATAGATTTGCTTTAATTGGCGTTAGGGCGGTTCTTATATAGAAATATTGTATTTAGGGCTCATATAATTTTGAATGCAAGGTTTACACACCTAATAGCACTGAGGTAAAATCTTCTGGGTATTTTATGAATCAGTCTCAACAGGGATTTAAAATAAGCTTAACTTGTTAAAACCACCTAATCCAAATTAATTTTGAATTATTCGTGTCACATTGTATAAATTTACGGTAAATTAACAAAAAGAACAAGCGTTTTGTTTATAATTAGAACACTGAAAATTGATTTAAATTTAATTTAATAAATAACGTTAAAATAAATAAAAAACTGATTAATTGTATTCTAAATTTTGAATTTTTTGTTTGGTTTTTTCAAATCGATAAATTTAAAGAAAAAAAATTAGTTTGTCAGGTTGGCTATAATCTCGCACAGTACCGCCATTGCAGTGCAACGGGTTCTTTATCAGTGCGCGCCTTGTTCTATATATTTGATCTTTTATTGAGGTGAAAATCATTATGTATCGAGAAAAAATAGTATAATTAGCTTCATAATCGTTTAAAGTAAACGTTAAACATAATTTTAGACTATAGATCGCGGTATTTATTACAATATCTTTAATATTGATTACAAGTGGGCTAGTTCATTTCGAGGTGGGCTAGGTGGTTCTCCATTTTGTTCTGTAAGTTATACCTTTAATATTTTATAGAGAAAAATAGTTTTGTATTCCAAAAATTTCATATAAAAAATAACGTTGCAAATCAAATGTGATTACGGAAATTTAGAGTCTGGTCTGTAATCAAGCTTCTCCTAAAAATAATTAATAGTTGAATATAACGGTTAGAAAATTTACGGGTGCCAACGTTGAGATGTATTAGTTCGCGCGCACTTTTTAGTTTTGATGATGATCGCGAGTCGCGTGTGTTTGCTACAACTGTGAATAGTTTCTTTTATGGTAAAAATCATTATTTGCTGAGAACAAATAGTAGTATTCGCTTCGTAATTGTTTAAAACAAACGTTGTAATATAATTTTAGACTATAGGTCGCGGTATTTATTGCAAAATCTTTTATATTGGTTACAAGTGGGTTAGTTCATTTCGAGGTGTGTTGGTGGGTATGTCCATTTTGTTAGAACGGTTGGAAACGGTTAGGAAAAGATGATTTACGCGTGCCAACGTTGGTTGAAATGCGGTTTGTGCGGTTTTTTATTTTGATGTTGATCGCGAGTGTTTGCTACAAGTGTGAACTTTTAGGCGTCTTAAACATAAATGAAACGTCGTTTTAAACAAAGTGATAAGTGAATTTGTTGGAGATATTAATCTCTAGTGTTAATTAATTAATTAATGATTAATAAATCGTATATTAATTTCGAGTGTAAGTTTTGAGTGTAAGTTTTGAGTGTAAGTTTTGAGTGTGTGATCTTCAGTTGTGGTATAGAAGAGGATATGGATATAGAAGAGGATATGGATATAGAAGACGATATGGATATAGAAGACGATATGGATATAGAAGACGATATGGATATAGAAGAGGATGGATATAGTCAATATTTAGTTGGGTAAGTGCATTTATTTCAATTTTAATTTGGACCGTCTAAATGAATAACATTGTGTTGGCGCGCAACAAAATCTTATTGGAGCGGTGCGTTTATTCGCTATGTTCAGCGTTGTACACTTTAGATTTGAATATCGGAGGTTATGTATGATTCGCGCAGTGATTTGTGTTCACGTGATGGTTTATTTTTATTATTTTTGATCGTCTGGAAATACGACGTCAGTGTTAGTTTTAACTAACCCGAAAACGTTGTAGAAACTTCATCGTAGGTATTACTCTCAACAATATGCGGTTCGTTTACCATTTATTTGCATAGGTACAGAAAAGTTTCGATAATCACTACGAGTGAACTTAATCATACCTGAGCTTCGTAATTCAATTAATTCATTTCATACCGAATTTCGAAAAGTTTTTGCAGCCATGCACAACATGCATTTATTTATGCATCAGTTAAATGTTTGCATTTTTGTATATTGCGTTTGTTCCTCGAATTTGTCTTCCTCTCTAATTTGTCATTTATTCCCGAAATGAAAGTTCATTGTTTGCATTTTTGTGTCAGCAATGCGCCTATTGTAGTTGTCAATTTATTTGTCCTCGACTGCAAAGTAAATTGTAACCCGAGTAATTGCAAATGAAATAAAGTGCGACTACATCAGGGAAATATTTGATTAAATTTCGTTTGTGCGACACTAAAAAACGGCCGCGCGTGCACCGTATGATCCTGACATACATATGAGTTTCACGTTTCATGGAGAAAGAAGGAACACCATGCCCCGGAATACAGAATGCAAACGTCATGTTGTAGGTAAACATTCTAGCTGCATAAATCCCCCGCCTTTTATTGAACAACAACGGAATTCCACTCACGGGCCGCGCGTTTTCTGTGACAAATCCAGCGACTACACATCTTAAAATCCACCCACAAGAATTGATTACGTTGCGCAAACTACTCAACCACACACTTATTATTTCTAAATCAAACATACCTAAAGCTATAATAAATAAGTATCACTTCGTGCACATGAAGTTTTACTTGATTTCTTATCGTTCATACTTGTAATCATAATTACAAAGCGCTATGTCAATGGAAGCAAATTGTATTCACAAAGGTGGATCGATCCATTGATTCCCCTTCTCTCTCTCTCTCTCTCTCGTGTTACGCAACGTATCGTTCATGTGCATGCGATGCAGTGACACATTTCAGTTTCCACTGTTATGATCTGGTATCTTTCCCGGGTGTGATCAGAGTCCGGTGAGTGGCTGCGTCGCTAGAAGGATCACCCCCGGACGGTGATAAACGGAGGTAATCACAGTCTCATCAGCAATGAAAGCCCGATGTGAGCTCACGGCCGACGGTCTATTATCGTCATTACCTGTGTCCATCCGCGTGCAATGGCGTCATCAGTTCAATAGCAACGCAACGACGTCAATATGGGATCGGACTTTTACGACACTTGAACAGAAACTATTTACCTACCTACGTTCTTCTTTTATGGCTCTACTTTTGCTTGAAGCATTTAGTCAACTTTTAATTTTTCTGCTAATATTCGTGTTAGTTTTTCTTCTTCTGATGTTATTGATTACTGGTGATATTGACACAACGTTGTATCAAAGCGCTTTGTGTTGTGCGAGTCGATGGATGCCTCTGTGGATTTAAACTAGTTCTTTGAATAGATGCGCTCCCTTGTCGTCGCCGTCGGTTTATCAGTCTATGCATTTAGTCGTTGTATGTATGTAGGTAGAACTTCCTTCAGCTCCAATTCTGAGCAATTCTCTTTCCAAACAAGTTTGTAAAATGAAATTTTCCTGCAGGTTGACAAGTCATCTAATCGTAGCGGAAGCTGAGGCAAAGCAAGTATTTTCGTGTGTTCGTCTACATGCGAAACTACAATTCGTCGTCGTCCTCGTTGTCGACGTCAACGGGTGATCTCTTTCTATTTTGCTTGCTCTTCAACCTTCGCTGCTATCTCACTCCTTTTTGCCCGGTCTATTAGGAAACCTCCCTTTATTTCTTTCAATTTTCTCTTCATTCTGTCGCGATGTCCCACGGGGAAAGGATTGGGGCTTGCGACGTTCAGAGCCGGCTTCAGCTACCGCGAAAATCACTACTTGGAAATTCTTATATTTCAATTCTTACACGAGACATATTCAATACCTAAATCTTTTTACGCATTTACCTACATTTAGTTGTTGTTATTATGCTTTTATTTTCTTACCTACAAAGCACACTGGTCACTTGTAAAAACAATTTTCTCTTACTTATTTATTATCAAATTCACCAGTTTTTAGAAATGATTTTAATATTAAATTCAACAATGTGTTTTGTTACCTATATATAATTTGAATTTATTTGATGATAATGTAAATGCAATATGGCTATGCATAGATAACCAACAGTATTTCCAATAGCCTCCTAAATCTGCATTTGTTTAAAGTCTCTGAATGCATTTAAATGTGCACCTAACACAAATGGGCCAGATAATTGTAATATTGCAAATGAACACGAATCAGGCAGTATTTTATTACCATTTGTTACTGTAATTACTATAATCGATATACCTATACACTATCACATTTGTGACTAGGTAATGGCGGAATTAAAATTAGTTTTGGATACAATTTGATGATCTCATACTGTCGTTGTAGCTATTTACGTGTAGTACTTCCATTTCTATATAGTCACGTGGTACATATTTAAAAAAACGCTTAATTAACCTAAGCCTGAGAACGAATAACAAACAATAGAGTTGATACCTACTATTATTTAATGGAATTAATATATATTTACAATTCGTACTTTTCCCTTTTAAACCGAATCGTTTATTAATTATTTGCGATTAAAATTGTGGCGACACAAATATATCTTCAGAGCCTACAAGCGGAAATGCGTTGCAGTTGTGTGATTTGTTTCGTTGTAACGATGTTAAATAATAAAATTGAGAGGTAGTTTTCGTAAAGAAATATAAATTTTGAGAGTTATGAACTGTGTTATGGTTGTTGCTTTCTGACAAAACAGATATTCCTAAAAGAATTGAATAATCTCATAAGTTTGAATATGATTGGTCCTGAGGGACGGCCGCTACTTTAGAAACTATCTACCTAGTAATATTTATTTTTGTCAATTTTTTTGCGGTGTTAGTTATGCTATGTGCAACAAGGGAGCGATAATTCGCAGCATTGCAACGAACAGTAGCAGAGGGAGGAGGATTGTATGTAGCTAGCTATAGCTAGACTAGCTGCAGCAGCTCGCACGTTTTGGAATTGTAGGTCGGTGTCGGGCGGTGCGCGCCGCCGGGACCACGCGTTACGATGCGTCCGTATAATAATAGGATCATAGCCGATTACGTACCCCATCATGGGCTTAGCACGCCAATAAATTCACTGCTGTGTGTATGAGTATGGCCCCGTATCTAGGCTGATATGCGATCGTGCAACACGGCCTACCATCATCCCACAAACCCCCATCATGCTTATACAGTGTTGCCGCGTTTGCGACGGCCATGTTCCAATTTGCAGCGGAAAATGAACGCGCTTCTAAATCGGTTTACACTACTACTGTTGTGTGTGTGTGTGTGTGTGTGTGTGTTGGATTTTCACCGAGCTGGGAACGCACTCGCACGGATGGATTTCACATAATATATTTTGCACTGATTTTGATGTTGGTTGCTTTTATTTTATGGTCTCATTTAGTTTTCTTTTTTAATTTCGTTTGTTTGTGTTATGTTACGAACAATAATTAGTCAATAGTTGGTAGGTAGTGCACTCTTTTACTATGTCATCACGGACCAAAATAGATTTGAGGTAGAATGCTGTGACGCGTGGTTCGGATCAAGCGTACCATGAAACTTCAGAGGAGTGACAAAACGACAAAGGCAGAAAGCCGAAAACGTAAACAATGTGTGGCCGTAACAGAAGAGCTTTACAAGAAACACCCGCGCGTGTAAAAGGTCTTTGGCACTATCATTCCATTCCACAATTAAATACCAAAAGCCAACATTGGTTGTAGCTGCCCTTGTATAGTATGTGGAACTATTGTCCAATGTGTGTGTGTCTGTGTGTGTGTGTGGGTGGTCTTCTTTTTCGCCATTGTTTCACCGTCTCGTTAAGTAGCCGACGCTACACAGTAGTCTTACAGATAAAAGAATACTACGCTCCACTCGTCTGAACGTTCAACTAACTATTTCAATTGCAAAAGTTTCGCAAAAGAAACTCCTCCTCCTCCTCCTCATCCCGTTAGACGTACACACAGGAATAGGTTTTTTTTCTTCTTCTACGGTGATCTAGTGGATTATGTCTGCGTGCTTTGAGAAAATATTTGCGCGCTACAAAAAAATATTCGGATGGAAACATCGAAACGAAGAACATGTTTACAAAGATTCGAATTGCTAAAGTTTTGAATAATTTCGAACTTGTATGTTTGCATTTGGGTGGTGGTCCAATTCTTTAGAAAACTACCGTTCTCTTGAGATCCGTTTTACAAACTAGCCGTTTGCATAATACGATTCTCAAAACAGTACTGGAAAAGTACTGGACTTTCTTATACGTAGTCTGTCCTATCAGAAATAAACCGATTCGCAATAGATAAATTAATGTTCTCTGTTGCGAATAGTTTTCACTTGTACATAAAGAATTGCAAACAGTTAAAAATATTTTCATGTTTCGCAAGTCTGTCATCGTCGTCGTCGTCCTCGGCAAATGTAAAAGTTGGCGATAAAGGAACAACAAAAGTGGTGGTGCGCTTGCACCATATCTGGTCCGGCGCATCTTTTCTTCTTCGTCATCCACGTACGCTTTGTTCTGGCAATCGACGTTTGCAATCTGAGTTTGCTAAAGTTCGATGGCATGTGAAAGAGAGATGCTTTCGTCCAGCACAACTTTCACATCTTATTTAAATTTTGATAATAACTTTTTGTCTTCGCACGCAACAACTTTTTTCTTACATCAATCCTATGACTAATTGACGATACACTACACGAAATCTTTTAAGGAATAATAGTTATCACTATTTCTAAATAGCTTACCATCATCATCAGTATCTGGATTTAAGTAATAGAGACGAAAAATTATGCGATAACTGCAGTTTGAAGTGTGTTTTTCATAAAAATTTGTAAAATAACCTTTCGAATCCCGTGTCACACTTCCTGATCGACTCTGTGAGTTATGGTAATAGCATAGAATCTTGATATGCTATCTTACGTTCAGTCACCATCTCGTATAGGTATTGCACAGCAGGACCGTCTCGAATGATTTTCAAATGTAATTTATATAAATAGCCACCGTTGGTTATTTGGTACATTGTTTGAGAACCTCTGCACTAACTACATATACATATACGGATAGTTCATTTGACTCTTGATGATGATACTGCTGCTGTTACTATATAAAGCCGGCCAGTTGCACCACAAAGATACCATATAGCTCTTCTGTGAAGTATATGTGTGTTGTGTAAAAGAGCCAAGTAATTACCTGATGGCCACACCGAGAACGCTAGGCCGCAATATGGTATTCCCTATACATACATACATACATACGCAACGTAACGTAACGTAACGCAACGCAATGCTCTTTAATCACGGTCATATTTTCGAATTCTCGTATTTGATCTTTGCTAATCACTACTAAAGAATCTTCTGATGATGAATCTTCTGACGTTGATGTGATTGGATTCATCACTTTTATTTGTGATTAATTTCTGCCTATACTTTATTTGTTCAACATCCGGCAATTATGACGCATTGAATTTAATTCGTTTCCTGGTGCTATTGCTTTATTGTAGTAGTAAATTGTAATTCCGTTCAGCGACTGAAATGAAATGAAATGAAATGGTAGCAATGAAAAGACTGGTTCTTTCTGTGATGTTTTTGACTCGTTTCACGAATGCCACGACCAGAAGACCGACCGACCGACCAACTGACTGACCAACCCACCGGCTGCCATGTCAGTTGAAAACGAGCAAAAGGTTTATATCCGCTGGGCTCAAGAAGTGCTTCTAATCAGGGAAACTTCTCGAACCAACGCAACTCTCCTTGTAGGTGTATGTACATACATACATACATACATACGTATGTATGTACTACATGAAACTGGTGCCAGTCTTTCGCGCGCGCGGTGAAACGAAAAACTACGTTGGTACATACATTCATTTCATTCTGTCGACATCAAATTAAGAGAGAGACAACTGGAGTAAATAGAAACATTTTCCGCACTTTGCAAAGTATATTTTTATATATTATGTGCGTTAGTACATACGTTTGATAAAGTTACATTTCTGTACATATAGACTTTCAATCTTCTTGATTGTTCCTATATATTATCGAAACTACATATACCTATGATAAACAATTTCTTTTATTATTTATAGGTTTGTGTATTTTAAAATATGCATTAAAAGTATGAATACTTTTGTATTTTCGAACAATCTATTTATTTTCTGCAAGACCAATAATTTTTTTAAACTTTATTAAATGCATAGTTGTTTTTTTTTAAAGTATAATTTAAATAATATATAAAAAACGTATCAGCCCTATTGAATGTCTACTAAATGCAAGTATTGTGTGTATCAGAATAGCAACGAAATCAAGTGATTTGGGTCCATTTGTATAGCGCATTAAAATCAACTAAATAAATATGTATTTATTGAATTATATTGTCCCTGAAATTTTCGTTCATTCCGAACTGGACACATATATAAGTACGAGCTGGGGCTTCGCATAAACAATGACCAGCTACATACATAGCCAGGCAGTATCCAATCCATCGATGTGTAGTAGCGGGTAGCACTCGCTTGTCCGTACACTGTACGGCTATGTGTGTATGTATGTATACATATGCAAAACGCAAACATAAATAAATTGAACGTTTTGAAATGCAAAGTAAACATTTGAACTGCACAATTACACTTGAAATTTTAATTTGAAATGAAGGAGTGCCGCGCGAACAGTTCGACACGGTTTTCTATTTTAGCTAATGAATAGTTTTTTTTTCTTCTCTAGTGTGTGTATGTGTGTTGCGTATAAATTTGCGCATGCGCACATATCAATGTGTAACATATACATATAAAGAGCAAAATTATCGGATGCATAAATTTTTGGTAAATCGTTAGGGATAGACCGGTGGACATTATCAGATTCATTTGATTGCAAAATCGCCGATTAATTTCGCTACGGGATTTTCTATAGCTGGAAATTACATAAATTAGTATTTAAAATGCACCAATCTCTCGCTCCTATTAAACGTGAACAAAACGGCTTATTTGCAAAAATGATTTGAATAAATGCATAATTCATTTCGTATACATGTATACTATACGAGTACATATGTATGTATATGTATGTGTGTTGGCTGACATTGCGCTTTGCTGTCAAATACCATGACACAACTTTTAACGCGTTTCACAAAATAGTACAAAAAGTAAAAATTCTATGCTGCTATTAGCATCGCGTTGCTCTGTCTGTATGTCCATTTGTCTGTCTGTCTGTCTGTCTGTCTGTTCATTTATCCCAACACACATCATCAAGTCCGGCCTTTGTGCAAATGGTACATTGCGCAAATTCTGAAGCCGCGATTGACTATGAATTCACATCAATTATGGCCTTTGTAAGAAGTGTCATCGCTTCAATATGTTTACTATTCATAAAAATTACTTATTTTATACAATCTTACGAAAGAAGAACGGAAAATAAATAATTAGATAATAGCATTTTGTTTAAACGTAAGGATGACTATTTAAGTTTTTTCCCCAACAAAAAGCATTGATTAAAATTTTAATTAGTCCAAGGCGGAAGTAAGCAGATATTGTCGCTTCGCTTACATATATATATATATGCATGTATGTATGTAGCTAAAATGAAATTGTCGCACATTGATAGTCGTGGATGATCCTGGTGCGCTCTTTAGAAATGGCGTCGTTCGCTATCTTGCCTCGTGCACAAGACAGACAACGCCTCGCAGCGGCGGCCGAGCGCACCGTGGGACATCCGGCGTCAGCCAGATAGCTACTCCCAAAACCCAGATGCAATTTAAATGACGATTGTTTACGGAAGCAACCATGGTATTTTACTTTGGTTTTTTGTTGGCTTTGTGTCCTTTTTTAGTCAGGCTTATGTATGTCGAGTGAGCGAGCGACAAGGCCTAGATGGAAGTCTGATCTTTGTGTCACTAACAGCGATTCTTCAGTTGTCTTTTATGTTTATTTATTTAGTTTATTTCTTAAACTGATTAGACTTTTTCTATTTCTCTCGACAGGATACAAATTATCCTCTACAATTGCACCAACGTTATCTTTTGTATACCTACTATGTAAATTGTGGTGTTTCTTCTGTTTCGATAAAAAATGTCCTGGATAATTTCATCATTTGATTTATCAATTTATCGAAATTTCATTAGTTTGCGTATTCTGTATTAAGAATGCAGAAATCACATCATCGCTACTGACCAACTAGCCGAAAACGGTCGGAACATTGTGTGTAAACACAATCACGAACAGCAAATAATAATTTGATTGGTAATGCAATTTCCATGAATTTGACTATTCAAGTGAATCGGCAAATAGTCCGCGCGCGTTTCTCCTTAATTCGTATTGTCCACACAACCCAAAGTACGACCTACACACACACACACTCACGTAGAACGTTTTTTTTTTTTCTTCTTTTTTTTATCATTCCAATAACGAAGGGAGACGCACACTCACGCGCGGTGACGCGTGAAAATGTACGCGCGCGCTCAGGATGATTGCCCTGTGCGCTTGACCAAGCCACACTAAATTGTATCCAATTGTTGATCTTATTTTGTCTACTGAAGTGAATCTAGTTAGAGAATGACCCCAAATATTACAACTGGGCGTTGTTCAATCCGAGACCTTACGTCACACAGTTATGTAACTAAGTTAAGTTTTAAGGACACACGTGGTATTAAGTGGTAGATTCATATTTAATCTCCATGACCATTAGTTTGAACATTTAAAGGGAGATAAGATAACAATAAATCAAATGTAATTGTCTTATGATATGTCAAACGCAAAAGTGCATATAATTCAAATATGATTAAGCGCCGCATCGTATTTAGGTATACTTAGTAGGTACTACATACTATATCGTCCATCAGAAGCAAGTGTTACTTACACATGTCGCAGACGGTCCACCATTTGTCCAACAGAATTGAGGTGTGCAGCAGTGCACCCATAGATTATTTGAACGGTTCAGGCGAATCTATCATATGAGGTGGCGCGCGCTTGCGGCGTTCAAAAGAATCTTTGTATTAAATGAACCGTGAGGCCGGAGCCATTGTCCAGTTCATTTATTTCGCATCCTCGCTCAATTCATCACCCTACCGCTCGTGAACGCGCATCACCGTGTCGGTTTGTTTTAGATGGCCGCACAAAATATTACAGCCACCAATCAAATGCTGTGCTGTTGCGTCTGCAACAAAAGAAAACAATTACCTAACCGTTTCAGGCACTTTGCTCCAATTACAAATACTCCCTCGATATAATCAAACGCATTGTATGAATATAAATACATTTTTAGTTGCTGTTATCATATCATATTGCCACTTCATGCCTTATTTTGGATATTTGTTTATTGATTGGTTATATGTATGTATGTACTCGTACATACCTACTTGTATATTGTGCAGTGATGTGTTAGTGCATAGAGGCCAGTTGCACTTTTATCCTCGGTCGCCGTGAAATTGGTAATGCCATCAATTTTATGCATCTTACCCAGACAAATGGTATTATTACAATATGAATGGGTCGCGCCACGAAAAGTGTAGATTATTGCCGGGGATTTGCATAGTTGGCGGAAAAGCAATCGGTTTTGGTCGAGTGTGAAATGCGAATATATAGCGCGCACCCCGTCCGCTTTGCTGCTGCTATTCCTATTACTGTTACCCGGGTATACGTACTACATACATACATACATATTATATGGCACTCTCTTTATTATTGCATTGTAAAAAAAAGGTGCAAAGGTGCGTCCTTTAGATCGCAATCAAATTTATAATAGGTATGTACACATATCTTATTTCCACAACTTTCAGTTTGAAATTCGACTTTTTTATATCTTGTTTCTTACCATTAATATGTGTAGTTATATGTTGCACACAACTTATCTTTAACGTAATTAAATAGAAGCTCTTAATAATCCGCGTACGTACGTTTACATATTTAAGTTGCATTAGTTGCTGCCGCGCATCTCAACGCAACGGTTACCGCAACTTATATGTATGCACCGTTGTAATTTAATCTAATTACATCTTATTACATGCGCGTGTATTACACCGGAGGCAACAAAGTTTTTATTTTTATTTATTCATTACGCATCTAGTCGACTATATTTTCTAGCAATATTTTTGTCTATAGTTGGCTGTGTTTTAATGATATAGCAATATTGAAAATTGTAAACATATGTATATGAAAAATATAAAATAAAATTAGTGGTGGTGGTGAATATTTCATGCTAGCAGAGTATATGATGATGATGATGATGATGGGTACTTGATGTTATGTTGGTTAAAATTGAGATTTTTCAGGCTGACGTAACGCTGTTAATTAGTAGAAAACGAATAGTTTTCCACGTAACAAATTGCAGAACGGTTTTAGCGAGTTGGTTGTATGTATGTATGTATGTATGTATGTATATTTGCGTCTGACTGAATCCGGAGCAACGGTAAATTAAGTACGATTTATTGTGTGTACTATATAAAACACAGCCTATTCATTATATCCACACAAACTTTCGAATGAGGTTTTAAATGAGACCCTCTCTACTTTACCTACCTACCTACGCTTGCTTTGCTTCGTTTCGTTCATTCGCTGACTGGCTGCTGATGAAAAAGTTTCCCTTCTTGTCGTATTCAGCACTTGTCGCTTTTTATCAGTTTTTATTTATTATTTTTACGTTGTTGTTGTTGTTGTTGTTGAAATAAAAGAAATGTAATCAACTCCACGTTCTGTAACGCTAAACATTTTCAAGTGGGGACCTGAGATAATTAAAAATTATGGCCTCCTGGACGAAAAAACAACGAAACATAAATTAACACCCATCAAAACTTTTAATACTTTCCGAGAATTTCATAAAGATTACATCAACTGATGATTCTGCTTTATTTTATGAGTACCTACGTCGTTATTATCACTGCACCAGCGAAAATCCGTCAACAATGACGTCGGTTTCTTATTATTCTTTATCTTATAATAATGAAAACTAATTATAATACCTAATAATTACATCCACCATGCAAAATTTACATTCGTCGGTATACTACATCAACGCCTTATATCTAATTTAATTAAGTACTGCCAACTTATCAATATAAAATATTGCATTTTAGACGTGTATTTATTTGTTTTAAACATGTAAATTATTTTATACTTTACTTTCATTCTATCACCGTCATCGATTTGACTAAGTTTAAAATTTGATGTTAGTAGTCCAGTTTTTATTGGTCTTGTTGATGATAAAAGTCTGTCGTAGTTAGACTTGACCGTGTGTATGTGTATGAATGCCCGAAGCGTCGTTCTGACGTGATAGAAATATAATATTATTATCCCTTTAACCCATAATTTCATTTCTCGATAACTACGTCAACCACATAATCGCATTAGTTCGTCCGACGCGCCGATGACCAGCGGCCAAACGAGACACGCATACTTGCATTTGTCATCACTTTTTTATTTTTTATTTCCTTTCGTCCTGTGCAACGGAGCTAATCGAATTATCCAACCAACCACTACTGCTTACTATTTACTGCCTATTGCCCTAATAAAAATGTAAAATATTATCTTAAAACGTATGCTAGGGCGAAACAATAAAAAAATAATATTGTGGATATAGCATTGCTTAGCAGTGCAACAATGTCTATGGAGTTGAAAGTGCTATAAAGATACTTTAACAACTAGCGTTAAAATAAATGATTACTACAACGTCGTAACCGCGTGAACTTTGGTGGAGTTGCCTCAGACATCGCTTAGGACAAAAGGATTTGCGATGCTTACGCGGTGGTATACCTTTAAACCTTCTCTCCCAGTACATTCTATGTACTGCAGCACTGGTCACTCTCCTCCTCTTTCACCTCTTCTTCTTCTTCTTCTTCTTAGCGTTTTTCCACGTGAACGTTTTTAGTACGTGCTCAATCAGGAAAGAGGTCAGCGGTGTAATGTAGTGCATTGCACAGCTACGCCGATTGCAACGCTACTACCGGCAAAAAAGAAAATATTAAATGTAACGTACGTGTTGAGTTTCTGAAATTATTTTCGGAGACTTTTGATTTTTCAAAATCTAAATTGTACTCTCTGCAATATTTATCACGAAAATCCAGTTAACGCGAAATACTTATGTTCAATTTCTGAATGTTATAATGCAAATTGTTTATTAAAACCAGTTTCGTGTTTCCTATTGGAGATCAATCTGTTGACTGATAATATTTCACTAATACTAACTGCAGTGATAAAATAAACGATGCTTAGTATATACCTAGCTACTAGAAGAACAGAAGAAAATTCTAAAGTGTATACCTTAGCTCGTCTCGATGGATGCCTGCAAGGCTTTAATTAAAAACGATAACAAGACGACAACGTAGACGCAACAGAGTGAAAGTATCTCGCTGCTGCTGCTGCTGCTGCTGCCGCATCGTACCGAGAAAGATGAAGCTGTTTTATGTGTGTATACACCGGAGCTACCGTTCGCAATTAGCTCCGGTGTATTTACATATTAATTAATGCGAATGTGTATAAGCTTGATTTGTTTTCGATTTCGCTCCCTAACCATGCGACACTTCAACCCCTCTCTGCCGCCGCGTTACAATTCAGATTACTATCAAATACATTATAAAGTCGTATTACTCTCTCATGATGATATACCGCCGCCGGCATCGCTCTCAACAAACTATAGTGGTCTTCAAACTGTTTATTAATTTCTATTTTGTTTTGCTTGCTTGATAGAAAGTTGTTTGATTGTTTCTGATGTGTAGCAAAGAAAATTGATTGAATGAAGCAAAACAATGTGAAAGGTAATCTCCATTTGAGGAGGAGTATGTAAGTCCTACATAAGTGTCGTGTGAGGCTCATTTGTGTAAAATCAGTACTACGGTAGCAATTTATCGGATCGGATCGGATCGGAGGCGTCGCACCAGCGGGTTTAACCGGTAAGCCGACCGTAGATCCGTGAGCTCTATACGTACATACAACCAAATAACGAACACCGCCAAATAATTACGTACCCTTACGAAAGCACGATAAAAATCGGATTTACATACAGCCCTTCTCTTGTTACTCGCCGATAAATCCTCGGCTACGCAGGGTGCTGTATTTAAAACAATGTATACCCAAAGATTTGATCTGTTTTATTGAAATGGAATTCAAATTTAAATAAAAGATACAATCACAGTAGAGGATATATACGTATGTAGGGTATATACGCATATTATAACATATACCTGTAGATATCAATTTTAAATTCACTCGCGCGCTGATTTACTTTGTGTGAACGAATTGTTTAACAGTTACATGTCTGACAAGTGCACATGTGCACTGTCGCGCCCTGATTGAAAGAGACCACAGATGGATCACGTCATCATCCCCATTATCACTTAATTTCCGTCAATCTTTCTCGAGAGAGAGAGAACGGCGTGTGTCTGTCTGTCTGTCAGTCAGTTAGTCAGTCAGGCAAGCAGGGGAGGGTGGTATGTGTGTGTCTAATAGTGACTAGATAGCACTGTACGTTCTACAAGCCGCCATATATATTCTCTTCATCATAAACAGATCAGTGAAGACGCGCACGGTGCGCGATAGGCGATTGACAAAAAACTCCAATTTTGATCATCAGCTGCTGCATCCGCTGACGAAGCAATTGGAAGCAAAACTACGGCAGATGACGCCAACGAACACGTTCGTTAAGACATGTTATTCTCGACGGAGAAATTACTTGGCCCAAGAGGCGTACACATTTACTAATCAGTTAAACAATATGGCACCATAGAAAGAAAGTGAATAGCCGTTCAAAATCAGCAGCCAAAATAAATAAAAAGTCCACTCTGATGCCTCTACTACGGTAAATAAATCCCAATGAAGTGGATAAAGATTTCTGAAATGCTGTAAAAATCGGTGACGCTCTCTGGTGTCAGATAAAAGTTTGGTTTATGTCAGGCCAGTTGACTGGAGAGTCGAGCATGCAACAAGCAAGCAGCAAGTTTTGTAATTGCGCGAGGATCATAAATTGGCGTAGTTGGACGGGCAGAGGAGACACGGCCGCAAATCTGTTAATATCTGTCGCATTTGTTCAAATCACACTGAGCTTAAAAAAGCTGCAACAAACTTTACAAGTTTGCAGAGATTCCCGACAGGCCACGGTAAATTGGAAAAATACAAGGTCACTGCTAGCGGAAAGTTTTCTACAAGTGTGTGTGTGTGTGTGTGTGTGCGAGGCCGCGCGCACTGAAAAAGCATAAATATCAGTTTTCGAATTTCAGATAAAATATACCTACTCTATTCTAGCAGTGCTGGATGGGGGGAGGGGAGGAAGGGGAGCAAAAGTCCCGTGGCGAAGCGATCCACGACCGTATATATATATTTCCAACTGGATCCAGTGACTTTGGAAGCCGTAGATATGAGATATTACGGCCCGGGCCACGAATATCGATTGCATTTTTTAATAGAATTCCATTTTTTCTTTGTTGTTTTTCCCCTTTTGCCTTGTGACTAAAGAGTTATGTAACTGCCGTTTGAGAATGCTCGGAATGAAGACGCAATCAATTCACCCAACTTTAAGGTCTCTTGCGCACGTTACAAAATTATTTGCATCTCGTATGCCATCCGAAGCCATTTTGAATTCAGCAATTGTTTTGTGACACATTCACATCAAACTCTCCTAATGATAATAAATTGTTACTTTTTATCTGTACGAGAAAAAAACTTTCTCGATATGTTTCGGTCCCTTCTCAAGAATCATGACCAGAGCGCGCAGCAGTTATCAGCACAGTTTGAAGAATTAGGTTTATTTATCGTTTGCAGCGGACAGCGTTGCTAAAGTTTTATTTATTGCCGAGTTTTCTGGACACGAAAACACTGATGATCGTTGTCTTTTTCGCAGTAATAAGGGAACGCGTGAATTGATTTGACAAATCGTTACTAAACTTTCACAGTTGATTATTATTATTATTATTTTTCAAACATTATTGTCTATTCTTTACACAAATGAACGGAAGACTTTAATTATTTCCAATCAATTGTGTACAATTGGCTAAATTTGAAATACCTAGGTATATATATAGATATATTTGTGGAATCAAATAATTCTGGGTTCTCTTTTGTTATTGGTGGAATCGGTCGTAGCGCTGTCTGGCAAGAAAATAAGTGCATTTTGACGGAACCGAAAATATTTGAATAAATGGTGTGAGAAAGAAAGAATGAATGTTCAAGAAGGTGGTATTGTTCGTTTGAAACGCCGATAGCCGATAGGTATTGATATTGGATATGTAAAAACCTATCATTGCACGCCTTGCAGACCTAGGAGGAAAGCGATCCAATCTTCACCTACAAGAGACGTCGACAAGCTATAACCTTCACTAGCACGGCGTACGTCAGTGGCGTGCGCCAACAATGCACCACTTGACGTTCTTAAACGTAGCACACAAGTAGCGCTACTGTGCAATAGTCGAAATAAGACGTTGACTGGAAGAAGAGCAGTTTACGAGTGATAGAAAGTAAAATAAAACCTCTTGCATTGTTGCCGGCGGCTTCGCACGTCATAACCAATAACGTAACCTGACCGAACCCAGCGCGTAACTCACTACGACCGCCAAGGCGGTACAGATGGGGGCTGAGAAGCAGCTTCATCATAATGGCCGTGCTGAAAATCGTTTTGTCGAGGACCAACGTAAATTTTGTTTCCGTTTACCTTTTTTGTTTTCGTATGGCAATTGTATGTGTGTGTGTGTATGTGTGGTGGTGGTAGTTCCATTTTATTTATTACTTGTTGATGTCATTTACCAACGTAAAAATTGCGATTTTATCTTGGTGAAGCACAACTCAATATCGAATTTCCGCTCGTTGCAAGTTTACAGTCTGTGCTTTTTTCTCAGCGCCGACGATTTTTACTTGAAGAACACAATACTTTGATAAAATAACAGGCAGTCAGTATCACTGTTTATACATACAAGCGGGGTTCTTAACAGAGGGCATGTTTGTGTATAATTTTTGACAACTTGAATAAAAATACTAGCTGATGTGATGTATGACGCGGAGTGTCGGCGTCGTGTCGGTCACACTATCAGACATGTGACGGTGGCAATCGGCGTGTGTGAAGCTGACACTGATACAACGCAACAACGGCGCCCTAATTAATCACGGCGAGCAAAGGACGAACACTGCAGGCGTGGAGATGTGATGCACCGGACAACAGGCACTTGTGATACCCGATGTTTTCACAGGCTGCCGTTGCATTGCACCAGTAATCCACTGATGCGATTAACTCGTAACCCGCACTGCAACGTGTATGTATGTACATACATGCATATATTTGATTTCACATCCCTTCGAAGCGCCTAATCATAATATCGGATGGATCGTGTAAAGAAATTTTCAAACAGATTTATCGTTTTGGGTTAATTAATATTTCCCGTGGCTGTAGGTGAACGTGGAACTTTATTCCTTCTGTCAGCGTAATGAAGCAGATGATATCTCGACAAGCCAGCGGAGATTCTTGTACACGTTCTTTGCTCGATACACAATGACCCGAGTGTTTCATTCAACGGCGTTAATTAAACAATACACCAGCGATACTCAATCATTTTTCTCAACGGACTATTCTAAACAAATTGATTTTCACCAAAACCTTTTAGAATCTCCGTCGAGACTATTTTGTTACTTATAGCGACCGAAAGTGATGTCTTTTAAAAAGTTTTGTGACACATTTTTATTAGTTACCTGCATATGTGTCATAAAATTAAAACCTATAGAAAATATAGATGTCCTCTTGGACGACGTTTGTATGCCAAGTTGAACAAATTGACCTGAAGTGTTTGTCCATCTCATGCATGATCTTATGAACTTTGGCTGCTGCATTGTATGCTGAGAGCAAACAGGACCCTTCACCCCCCACCCCCGACAATCCTCATCCAGTTTCTGTGGTACTGTCATCATTTATGTGTATGTACATACGTAGACACTGCAACCTTGGCATGCCCACCACTAATGCTCTTCTCTTGTACTTCTTCCGCATAGATTTCCACATACACACACAAGCCAAACAACTAATAATATACCTACTCGATATACAACATACAAAAACAGGAAAGGACAATAGCCCCTTCAAGAGGATACCTTCGGACGATTCAATATTACGGTCACTTTTCAAGCAGCACACAATCTCTAATCTATAAGCTTTGATCACGTGTAGCTAATTTAGTAGGCCGCGTGTCGACTAACAAGGACTTAACGTCCCACTATTGAATCATCGGATACTTTAATTTTCCAACTTGAGTCAAATTACCGTTTCTCATTTGGCTATATAAACGACGTTGTTTCAAGAGGACAATAAAAATAATAATGGCTGATGCAGTTTTTCTAATTTCATCATTGTATTATACTATTACATAGTATATAGCGTTGTCTATTAATATACGAGTATGTATGTATGTATGTATGCGGTTTTATTCATTTTTCAGACGTGTATGTTTTATGTCTATTTTTGTTTGTTTATTTGTATGTATGTATGTGTGGATATGAATTTGAATTCGGACACATTCAATGAGCGTACAATCGACCATGTGACGTTTATGTCCCACCGAAATACATCCATTGCACTAATGGATAGCGTACATCTGTTGTTAACCACGCTAACTGGGTCACTAAATTTTATCAGTAATTGCGATAGTGTCATGTTGCATTTGTGGTGCGCAGTTGAAACGTAACGCGCACCCGTCAACTCGGAGCGCTATTATGCTAAAACTTCTCGTCGCCGCCACTGAACGACGGCGCTCGTATGCAGAGCCTTCATAAAAATATATGCTAATTCATTAATGTTGCACTAGTGGAAAAAATTATCGTGTATCATATTAAAATGGTTATTTTTTAATTTTTTTCCATATGTGTGTGTTTGTGTGGCTGGTACATTTTAATTTCATACTTTGTAACCTTTATAAACATGCATGATTATTAACGTGTTCTATTTTAACCTATTTAAAAGTGTTGTCTATGAAGTATGCTCTAAAATATGTAATTAAAATTAATTTAAGAGGATTTATTTTTCACGCTTGCTTACTTGTTTGCTTGCAGTTCTGCTTTAGCTAATTCAAAGACATAATATATAGGTGCTATATCAATTTAACTCAACTAGTTGACCAATTAAAAATTAAACCGAGTAAGAGTGATTCATTGTTATAGAGTCTCAGATTGGAATCGCTTTAAATAGGAAATTTCATTTAAACATATAATAGTCGTGTGTCAAACTTTATATTAAATTCGTTATACAAGATTGTGTGCCCTGTATTAAGCCCTGTTGGTAAAATGAGTCCGTTCCAACTGCAAATAATCGTGCTAAAAAGCTGTTGGGTCATTCCCAAAGTTTGCATGACGATGGTCGTCGTGGTGCAAAGGTGTACCTATGTCCGACGAAAGCTTGCCTCGCCAACCGAGTTGAATATGTACGATAGAGGAGGCATACAAAGCCACGAGAGCATGTGGTAGGAGAATGTGTAGATAGTGTGTCGAGGCGTAATTAGCGGCTATTCTGTGATTACCGACG
Organism: Nebria ingens riversi; assembly: GCA_018344505.1. Lineage (NCBI taxonomy): Eukaryota > Metazoa > Arthropoda > Insecta > Coleoptera > Carabidae > Nebria > Nebria ingens. The sequence continues at coordinate 236,841 of JADQWA010000002.1, forward strand.
CCCTGCCTGTGTCACATGACCCGAGCCCAAAGCGGCGGCAACTGTTACACATCCAATGGCCGGACTTATTGTCTGTGACGTTCCGGCCGGCACCAAAATTCACTTACTATTAACTATTTAACACAGGGGTATACTATGTATGTACCTACGCATACACACACACATATTATTTCAAAGTATTGTTTTGAAAAGAAATACTATAGGTACTAGATAAAGTGTATACTATAAATGGAAGATTTTGTTTTCAATTTGTTGTCGACGAAATGTTTAGTGTGTTGGGTAAATGATGGGAAAACAGTTGCGTGGTTTGTGCAACCCTGGTGATCTTAGGGTGTTTCTGGCAGCCGGCAACCAGTAGTAGTAGTAGTAGTAGTAGGTAACGTAACGTACATATATACGAGTAGCACTTGTCTGGAACTGTGGTAGTTAGAACGCGAGGCGATAACTTGGGACAAATTTACGACCGTGCGGTTTATTACAGAATTTCTTGATTGCGACTCGAGTTTAATATGGCGAAAACATATTGGCTGTTTACTTAATTTATGTGCGTGCGGAGTAACGCAAGTGTGCCCCGAAATTAATGACGTTGCACTACTGAGAGAGAATCTTTTCACCTGCGGTGTTCGACTTCAGCATAGTTCCGCATGCGAATGCTAAAACAGTTTTTTATTGTTGATTAGAATTTATTATCCTATCGTATCATGAATAGAAACATGCATATCTGTATGCCACAATCAGGCAACGTTTACTTTCATCCAATAACCGACAAGTAATTTGCGCAATTTCCAAATATATTAGGCGCACACGCGATCGGCTAATGAAGTAATCTATAACAGATTGCAAACGTTGAATGTAAAACGCTGACTGTCTGACTGACTAGCTGGCTGGTTAAAATTTGCGAAAATGCCAACGCCAGCATTTCCTAGCTTCTCTCGTGCTACACGTCATCTGCTTGACGTATATTATCCCTTTACCAACTATATATATATATATATATATATATATATATATATATATATACGTGAAGACCTAATATACATACACATACACACATTGAGGGAGTCTCTCTTTAGTATACTAGTTACCGCAGAGTAACTGCGTGACCATTGCAATTAATCAAGAACTCGGTCCTTCCGTCCTTTATCTCTTCGGCCGGCGCCCCGCATGAACCCGCCGCGCGCGTACGACGAGACACGCCGGATATCCGGTCGAGACCGTCCGAAATCGCACTGAATAATGATGACGTAGACAGAGGACACCACCAGAGGCAAAGTTGACATCAGCCGCGTATGAAACAGCAATGGCCGACCATCAGGAATTTGATTTATTTTGCTTTAAAGATTCAATCAAGTAATCGATCACTATTTCTAACTAAGTTTACTAAACAAACTGAGATTGTTGAGGCATGTACATAGTACATACCTATGGAAGGAATTACAGAAAAGCTGTTTGTTTGTTTGTTTGTTTGTTAGATCAAAACATATTTCCCCGTAAAGCCTATTTTGTTTCTTTTGTGCAAGCTTCCTCTGTTTACCATCTTCCTTTATTATCTCAGAAGAATTCAAACATCAATTTTATAAATTGCTAGCGCTCGATATACGATACCAGTCGGTAGTGGGAAACTTTGCCGTTGCATGGCGCACCGAGAGGAAGCGCATCAGCAGACAGACTGAAAATTATTCAAACATTTCAGCTTCTTTATATTCTTAAACTCCATAATGAACTCTTTGTAAAGTTGTCCATATTCATATAAGTATTGCAAGAAAATCGCCATTTTATTTTGTCTTCTCCACTATTATTAATGGCATTTTCCACAAAAGAATAATTTACATAACATTACCACATAGATTATCATTGAATTTTTTTATTATGACCAACATAGCTTTTGTTCTCAAAAATTATTTAAGGGTGAATAACAATTATTTTGAATAATTTCAAATCGTAATATGAATATAAAATACAGTTTTCATTTGATTTAAATGCTAACCATGCATTGCCAAGATTCCAATTGAAACAATTTATTATATAAAATCTTTCTGCAAATGTTATCTATTAAATACAAATAAATGTACATGTATGGTTCATATGCTGCTAAGGTATACTGCCGCAATGTACAAAGCCGCTGTCAGAAGGTCAGAATAAGCCACGGCTTATAGATTTCGAGTTGCACAAATTGACAGGCAACAAAGATGGAATGTACACGACGTTCTGTGCACACATGAGTTGAACAGAGACCACAAAAAGAATCAAGGATTGGCGGCGATAAGGGAAACAGTAAATACGCGGCTGGAGTACCCACGGGAACAGTGTGTGTGTGTGGGAGTGTGTCCCCAATGCCATTATTCGGCACATGATGGGAAAAAAAAAGAAACTATACGATACTAAAAAGAAAATAGTTTCATGACTTAATTCAACAACATTATAATTTAATAATGATAATGCTCAAGTAAAAGTAACGTTTAGAATGAGATAGAAGAACGGAAAACGAATCAAAGTATATAGAGGGGTGTGTTCAGTCTTTTCTTGTTTCGTTTCATGCCGTCAGAGAGGCTGTAATCTTTGTTGAGCAGACTTGCTGGCCCTCGACACTCAATATCGACGATGGATCAGTTTTCAATGAAGCGCCCGGCTCCGGCTCCGGCTCCGGCTGGCATAACTACTCAAATCAATATGATGTTTTAATAAAAATAAATACGTCGGCTGATCTTTTCATTGTTGTCGCTTTCTGTGTGGGGGATGAAAATATTCAGATAACTTTAGCCAAGTATAAACATATAAATAAAGCTTATTTTTTTTACGGTTCCATATACGTGACATTGGTTGTTTTTTCCCCCCGGGTTGACACTTTTCTTTTAGTTGTACTTTTTCTACTGCTACTGTTGTTGTTGATGTTTTGCAACAGAAGATAGCTTACATTAAAATTCAGATCACAGAGAATATCCGGTCTAAATTTCATGTGTCCCGTTTCGGGGTTTAGTTCCCGTAAAAAAATTGTTTTCACACGCAACCGGGTTTCCGAAGCGGCCGTCCGTGAAAATAGAAAATATGAAACCATAATCGTCGCTATTGGTTTTTATTATAACCGATCCTATATAGCCGCTGTAATACATAATATATTTTCATGAGGGTGCACCCATATCTAATAGTGTGCACTATCGGCATGATACGATACTGATACGCGTTGGATGTGGAATCATCGTATTTGATAGTTTTGCAATAAAAATTAGCATAAACTGTGTATTGCGGTGGTTATGTGTTTGCCTAGTAGATAATTCAATGTAACCCATCTTCTATGTCAGATGTCTTGTGTGGTGTGGGAACCACATCAACATCTGCCTGCACAACGAAAACCAAAACGGAAACGTCGTGTTCGGCTCCAGTTTCGGTTCGCCCCGACTGTCACCAGCACACACCGAGTCGCGTGCAGTAGCACCAAGGGTTACAGCCTGAATTAAGCCCAAACCCTTTCGAATGCGAACGCCACTGGTCTGCGGTCCGCACGCGACAGATTTATGTGCTGTTCTAATGTGATTTATGAAAACGCCAGACCAATACACCATGAACCATGAAGCTGGGGCAGCGGCCGCCACTGCCACTGCTGCTGCTGCTGCCGCCGCCGTCGGACCACCACAACGGGCAGTGGTGGCCGGCCCACGAGTGATGTTTCGTAATTTAAATTGCCTACGATCCGCGATTGTCCCGCGCGGTTTCCGACGCACAAGTGACACCATTTTTAACAAAGCCGTAAATTCTCTGAACGTACATACACACTACTACAATCGTTTTTAATCAATCACATTCCTCATCTATTGTTTCTAAGTAGTAATAAATGTATTTCTTTTAATACACTTTATTGACATAAAATCAACGATTAATCTTATCCGTTTGGCTTTAAAATACGAGCGCAACAATTGAAAAATAACATGCGTTCGCGTTGGCAATATGCACCGTATCATAAATAACTCCGGAGACATTCGCCGAGACTACCGTAATGCTAGCCGATTTGCGGTTTTGACAACGGACGTAAATTTTCAACAAAATGGATGATGCAATCGATTGATCCATCCGTCCATCCATCGATCGCTCAACCGACAACAGTGATGATAAAAGCCCGGCGACCATACCATTACCAATAACCGCAACATTGTTCGCCTATCAAAACATTACATGTATGGTTAAATAGATAATGGTCACTATAATTGCTAAACATACAATTTTAGTATGAGCCACCAACATTTACCAAACAACATGAGTAGTAGCGAAGAATTAACATTGATTTTTATTATTAACAACTATGAGCTAATGATAAGGTTAAATTTTGAATCGCGATAGTGTTCACACAAGGTATGACCTATTATTTCTATATGGTCTTCAAACTTCGCTAACTTATATTTGAAAAATTAAATGTTTACGCAATTATTAACAAAGATATAATTTTCGTAGCAAATAATTCAAACATTTATTTAAAGATCATCATGTATCGTCTTTGTACAAAATATCATTTTCTGATTTGATCGCTGCAACTGGGAGAAACCGGTGCGGTGCTTAAAACCGCTTCATTAATATCCGTCGACAGAGTGTTTTTGTGACAGCGACACCTGTTTGGGGGCCGGATGGGCGTATCCCGGAGGGACCGTGAAACTCCTTAACGACGCGGACGTCATTGTTACGGAGGCGATAATGGGAACTTGGGGCCCTGACGCGGTGCGGGGCGGCACGGCACGGCGCAGATAGTGTCCTATCTGTCAGTGGCACGCGCTCCAAACGAATCATCCCCATGCACTACTTGACTATTGACTATATATCGAGTACCTACTATTGGCTTTGTATTTGTCGGATGTTGAAGATGAGAAAGTTTCTTTTACAATTCTCAGACACCATTATGGTTTTTACTAGATACAATGACAAATCATTACGTGATGAAATTCTTCCATCATCCAGCAAGTACGAGTATAGGTAATAAGCGTTTGTTTCGTATGCAAATTCAAATGACGCGTCGTTGTGGAAACAAACGGTAGTTTTCACTTTTCATGAGTGTCCTCAGATGGTTTTATTAGATGCAATAAAACTTGAAACTAAAACATACATATAGCACTTGGCATGAATTATCCAACCACCCTGCAGTTCAACATTTGCAAAAATTAAATTAGATATCTCCGCGACCACTGTTTACATCAACCTCTCCCCATTCATAAACACGTAGTAGGTATAGGTAAAAGCACCCACCCTAACCATAACCGTGCCTCGCAATTTTGCAGGCAGGACTGCTGCACACAGAAATTGAGATGCACGCAGATGTAATATAAATCCATGTAAAATAAATTGCAAATTGAATAGCGATGTGGCCATTGAGTTATATACATAAGTAGATATGCATGGACGTATATATTAGATAGAGCAAATCGTAGATTTATTCTGATGCGAAGAAAGAACGCCTGTGGAATATAGTACCGACACTCGTATTTAATATCATGAACGTGTAACTCGACTTTTCATTCATTTCATATACAAAGTGCGGGAGTGACAAAGCAAACTATAGTCGAATGTGAGGGAGAAAGCGATGAGCAGGCTGGGCAAACAGTGAAAATAAAATTACAATTACATGAGAACGGGGCGCGCACGAGCGCAAATCGACAAAATATGAACTGACGTTAAACCAGCGATTTGTATTCAGAAACACGGGGTCAATTCAATTAAAAAACGCACTTTATACTATTCCCCTGTCGGCCGGTATGCCCGCCGTACCTTCGGATGACTGCTTACCCTACCCAGCGCACCGAAAGGTAACAAGCTTCCGTATTCAAATAGCCGTATACCTAGTAGGTTGATATATACATACATACATACATACCTACACCTACTTTGAATATAAATATGAAACGCTTCAAAATGTGTAGGTTCATTCGTTCTTATCATCTTTACAGCAAACGTTGCCATAATATAACAATAGGGTTGATACTTCACTAAATATTGTATAGTAAATCTATAGGTAATACAAGCAATGAAACACATATTGTGCTTTCATTCGTGCCCAGAAAAAAGAAAACTGATTGGAGGAGTATAATGAAAAAGCTTGAAACGAGAAGCCCTCTTCACATAGCCTCCTCCTCTGAGGAGATATTGACAATTATTATCAATCGAATTCTGTTACATCTATGTTAATTGTCAAGGGGGCTCTTGTCCGAAATTGGAATATTTGGTATTAGTCAACAAAGACACCAAAAGTGGCTGGCACTGTGCCAATCAAGTACTACGTAGGTACCTATCCGATGAATTTTTTACCTTTTTCCCTTTTAATTACATGGCCAGCAATAATTGCCACTTGTATGTCGCTTATTGTGTTCGGCTTGATGGCCGTTCGTTCGTTCGTTCGTTCGTTCTGTTTGTGCACGCTTCGTTTGTCAAAAACAAAAAGTACGCACTCGAAATATCGTTAATTGTAAACTACAGTTGATTAGCATATGCAACAAAGAGCTGCAATTACACTTGTATCTAGTGCAGGTAGCGACTTCCCATAGGCCATGCATCAATTTAATTTAAATATGTGCATACATAGGTATATCCTTTCATTATAGAATTGACAGTTTTCGCGACTAGCCACCGTGCAAATCTGAGATAGGTACTCGTATTATTTAAAAAATGTTTTTTTTATTTATTTTTTTACATTTGATGGGTGACCCATCAAGTATAGTAACGCAACGGATTACGAATGTTTTCCGCTTCCACACAAAACATGTGTGATGTATGTATCTCCTGTTAAATTTGACCATTGACATATATGCTGGAGTGATGACGAAGAATGACGCGAACTGGTTTGTGTTGTTCGGTGACATATTCACGCGCGATCAGCTCCCTGATCGACGTTCACCAATCACGCGACACCTGCGTTTAGCATGCGTTACCCAACCGGACACGACCGTGCCACCAAAAATTACAAACGCTAAAAATATAATTGATTAGGCCTTTTGATAATTAATTGACGCCGGCCGGTGGACTAATTTAAAACGTGTTCGGACTTCAGCTCCTAATTGATATGTAGCAATTAATTACACAGCGTCCCGACACTACATGAACACTGCATATCTGCCGGAGTAATTGTTCAATGCACTGTATGTACAAAGGGATGTTGTTGTTTTTTTATATAAAATAAAATTGCATCCTACGTTTTTTCCAATCCACCAACAATGGTGACACTTGACATTCGATATATGTAAGCAAAAGAATTTATTAGCATAAAGTTATGCACTAGGTATTTCCATATATTGAAATAGAAATGTTAGAGTAACACGTCTATTATTTTTAACTGTCTATATATATATATATATATATATATATATATATATATATATATATATATATATATATATATAGTGGACACACTGTATAATTGCGTAATGAACAATATCATCCTACACACGATGAATATACATACATTAGTGAATATTCTATGTTGGCAAACGTTGTTATTGGGGGATCATTTGCAATTTAACAATGAAACGTCACCATCATCATCATCGTTTGTGGCATATCGCGCCGCTGCGCCGTGATCAGCCTGATGGCGTTCTACTAACAATAATTGAATCAACAATTGACAGAAAGTTCGCGTGTGGGAACACCGGTAGCCGTTCGATTTTAAACTAAACGGTCGCTGCCAGACAGAATAATCTCCAGGGGCGTTCGTTTGTCCGGGTTACGTGTGACACGATTTATAGAATATACTACTATAGAGCGCATGTGTATGTACGTATGTATGTATATGTACATACCTACTTTCTGCTTGAAACATGCATGCCTTGTGCGACAGATATCATCAGTATTGTCGCGTTAGTTAAACGACAGAGAGGTCACTAGTTATGCGATTAGTAATGCACTGTTGGAACGCTTTATGTGACCAAAACTCCGTGCTCATAAGACCAATTTATAGCATTGCGTTTCACCAGGCCCCCATTTCATATTGCCCCTTTCGTGTCAACCAATCACCATATAGTACCGTTGACTAACAGCACATTATGTCGCTGAATTACTACTCCACCAGTTCTAGTTACATTGTTAAACTATAAGCACAAGTAATTACTAGACGCTACGCAAATGCACATTCATTTTGGGTACCTATATGCATACGTACATACATACATACATACATACATATATGAAATGCATTGTGTGAATAGAAACAATAATTAAGGTGTATTAAGAATACTAACTAGACTGATATTTTACGACAATAAAATGATGATGTATAGTGGCGACAGATATTTTGTTTAGTAAATAAATACCTATAGGTATAGGCTATAATGTTTGTTATCTTCTAGAGAACATCATCCTACATATTATATAGATATACAAGTGTTTTTAAAGCAATTTTATCTCGACACAACGATATACATACATACATACATACATATATTTTCCCCATCAGTTGTGACTTCACCTTCTGTTCGCGCGAATGAACTCACAAATAATAGATCATGAAAGCACGATAAAGAGATCCGGAGCGTCGCGAATGTAACATGATAACGTGTGTCGATACTGAAGCAATAAATTGCTCAGAGACATTTTGTACATTGGACAATCTTCAGAATATCTGCGCGACCGGGCAAGGGTGGCCTGGATGGCCGCCCCAGAATAATACCTTACATAAAGACCACCCAGCCGGAAAACGAACGATGCACTAGATAAAACAACAAGACAGCCGCCTGGATGTAAAAAAGATACATGGACACTGTTAATTTTATGATGAGTCCAAACAAATTGGAAATCGAATTTTGCTAGACTACCTATCATTATTTCTAATCTTTAAATGCTTTTATTTTTATTTATTTAGACTAGATACTAAATTCAGCCCTCTCTGGTAATTTAAATTAAATCATATAATAATCAACAATACCAAATCGTTTATTTGACTGCAAAGTTATAATGTTATAAAATACAAACTATAACTATTCGATTACCTATATTGTATTTTAAACAAAGTTTAAATTCAACTTCAATAGACATAAATGAAACAATTGTATGAAATTAAATGTGTTAAGTTATAGTTAAAGAAACATTTAGGTATTTTAATTTAATCATCTGGAATATTCCATCATGCAATGATAATGATATGATATTTGATAGTAATTTATAGAATTTGAAGCGCCAATCAGTTGTGTAGCTTGACATAATAATCAGTGAGTATTGTTGTTGCAACAGTGTATTCGAGTAAGAATGCGGTGAACAGAAATGTCGAATTATGTGGGCTTGAAGTGCGGTGCAAGTCGCAAAGCCGTCCTTTGCAGTGTGTGTGCGTTGTCCCGGAGCCACCCGGTTCGGTTTCCGTCAGGGCACCGCGCGCTAGTGCCCTGGAATTAAGCATATTGCGGTGTCATCCGTGACCATAAATAACACGGCGGTTGAGCGCTACCAACTTTTGCCACCGGCTCACAGAACTTTATCCCCCTCGGGAGCACAATAGGAGGCCGCGGCTGGCAAAGGGATGAGCCTTAGTTCTATGTATGTATGTATGTACGTACATACGTTTATATGTATGTACGTACCAAGGGCTGAACTCTCAAATAGAGAGGGATATGTGCACCAGACAACACATACACAGCTCGCTGCAAGTAGACTCTCTCTCTAATGCAGATCGGACAGCCAGATTGAAGAATGAGAGAGGGCGCATTAGACTAGGGATGTAGATGAAAAATTATGAAGCTTCACCGAAAAAAAAGGGGCGAGGGTTTGTTAAAACCTAAAAAGACGTTCATTTCAAATCGCCGATTATAAATCATTGGCTCACTAACAGTGCCATTAAAGTTTATAACAAAACACACACACACACACATACACACATTGTTTTTCTTCGACGAAATCCATTGCAGAATTATGATAAAATTTGCGAGACACTAACGTTCTGATCTAATGTTTAACTGCGTGGTAGTTTCCTCGCTAGATTTTTCAACTTGAGCATGTGGAACAGTTACTAATGTGATCCAATTTTCCAATCGGCATTCCCATTACGGTCAGGATAGCACAGAATAGGCCAATTAGGTACAGAGAGAATGGCAGACGAAGCACAGAGAAATGGAAAGTTAGACGAGGGTGATAAAAATCAAACAGCACAAGTTTAATATTCATGGGTACTAAGAAGTTCTGGGGGCCGGCTGTTCTAATCAAACCACTGTATCGCGTTCCAGTTTATATATACCTTTAGCAGTTATCAAACACTTTATCGATTCTGAACGAGGTTTGTTGGTAGGTAATGTGGTAATCAGTTGCTTATCTATGGTTAACTCTTGTAACCATTGTGCATGTACGTAGAATGTCTTCAGAAAAACGCTGTTGATAATCATTTAGGAAAGGATGCCACATAATTTAATATGTAGATGTGTGGTACCTATTGAGTTATAAAATTGTACAAGAATAAAATAAAATACGGAATACAGTCCTGGTGGATTTAAAGTCCTCCAAGCGTACATTAAATGTATGTTGCAGCGACAAGGAGTTAGTTGACTTTAGTCACATCCTGCGGCCACTGCTGCACTGGCAACGGCTGCATTTAACTTCCTGGTGTATATAATAAAATGTACTGAAATTTATATACAACTACATTCATATATCATCAGTTATTGTTCGACACACCATTTTCTAGATATAATTCATATTTACAAGTGAACATGTTTCTAGATGATGGCATTAATAATATCTAGACCATCCATTCTACGCCAATCTAAAACCTACACAGATCAGTTATTTCGGCAACATCTGCACTTGAAATAAACACCGATAGATTATCAGTTCTCTTCTTCAACTGTCTTCGGAAATCTGGGTCTTCTGGTCGTTCAATATATGCTTGTACCGATCACGCCATACGTCACAAGCTTCATCCACTGCTCCATTCGATATCAGAAAGATAAAGTGTGACTTGAGAGATATACCTAGCTATATATAGTTTTTTTTTAATAAAATAAAAATACAAGCACTTTCTAAAACGAACAAATCAAACAAGGAAATTCGTAGATATGAAAAAAATATATATGTATATATTCGATTTGGTATAAAAAAATGTGGTTTATTTAAACTATGTACCACTAATAATTACGGAAACAGAGCGTTGGAACAATGAATACGAGATAAATTGAAAAGTTTCAAATGCGACTTTGTTCATTTCAAAAGAAATTCTCTCTAATAAACAAACAATCAAGTTAGTTCCACGAATTAAGCAATTCCTAAAGTTGTACTGCATAGTAGGCGAGCGAAGCCGTCAGGAAATTCATATTGAAAAATTAATGCGTACAATAACGATGTAAAAATAAATCGCAATACGAGAAGTAGGTACGGCGAGAAAATAATTAAATAATTTATTCAAATCGCAAGCCGTTGAAATTAATGTCCAATTTTTTCCTCCACATAAAAGTTTTCAGCGAGAAAAAAAGGGAAACGATGAGTGAATGGAAATGGAAATATAAGACAAATTGCGAAACAAATTAATTCGCGAGAAAATAAAGCGTCAGACTGATATCAATCATGGCTTGTTATTTGGTTAGATGTATGCACGTTTCCTCAAAACACATTTCCGGTTCACATTGCTTGTGTATGTACTACTACGTCTTCCCTCTTCATTACCAGGGTCAGGGGTGAAGGGGGATGGGTAGTGTAACTGGTTCAATGTAACAGCACTCAGTGTGTGATTACATTATTTATGAGCGTGCGTCTGTCGATGGGCCGAGCGCGCATCACACGTTGTTTCACGCGGTGTTGGGGCAAAGTGGAACGCACGCCGTTACTCCAACTGCGACCTGAGAAGCGCCACACCTGCTTCTGAGATGTGAACTATATTATGTGATGCACCCAACCCACAGCCCTGTGTCCTTTTCACAGTCTATCATTATAGCTATCAGTTATGTGATAATATTCGTGCTAGATTCTAGTACTTACGATATAGGTATGTTGTAGGTGCATACATAAATAAAAATAAATAAAAACTTTCAAAAAAATATTCACCACCAATTATAATTTTCTTTCCTCTCGGTGAAGTAAATTTGTTTGACGCCAGCGGTACATTTCTCCATTGCAGCAATTAAAACTTTTAGAATGATGGAGATTTTGAATTATTTTTTTTAATTAATAAATTTATGCGTTAAACTGTGGAAAATTACAAAATGCCGATTCAGATATGAAACTTTTTAATACTCGTTTGTAATTTACCTGGAGATAGCGCAGGCGGCGGCGGCGGCGACAGCGGCAGTGGCGACGGAGACGGCCAACTTCATCCGATGTGATTACAACTTGGTTCCGGCTCAGGAAAATCTCGCCATATCTATTCGTGCGGCTTTATCATTTGTATAACTAAGTATACTACTTAAGTTTCACAACTTTTAACATTACTTTTCAAGATTAAATAACCGTATTCAATGTTCTTTTCCAGTATTACCTATAGAAACTCGACCAAATGCTTTCATCACAGTTTAGTAACTATACCTGTATTACCTATAGGTGATGTTACATCACAATCTAGTATAGATCAGATCACGTAACCGTTAATCCGAAACAGATTAAAATGCTCGATCCTTGTATTAACAAAGTTACCGTCACGATATTAATCACTAACTAGATGTGCACGTATAGCATATAAATTTCTGATCAACTAACTTCATCGTTGCCTAAATTATTAAAACGATACAACTTATCAAACAACGTCGTGTATGTATATATGTATGTATGTACATGCAATAAAACTCGGCTTATACCTTGTCAATTTTTATAAAATGTCATTTTATAGATTTTTACTTTCTTATCCGAAGTTAATCCGAAGTTAATACATTTTTATACTTTTTTGACAATTGAAATAATCGCGATAGGTAGCTATTTTGTCAATCACTCCGAAACTAGACGGTTTTTAGCTTTTCTGATGGCAGATTTGAATTCAGCACTGTCGAATTATGATATAAACATATTTTGGACTTAATCGTTGATAAAACAAATTCTGTTCAAATTACACTTTCACGCTTTTCGCTATCAACGTACATGCAGAGCTGTAGCTCCCCACAGGTTCAACCTATTTGACTGAAAATTTATTTTCATATTAACAAACCTCTAGCCATGATGCTTTGAAAAGAACAATTTTATATCTGCGCCCAGTTTTTAGTTTTTATTGTTTAAACAATTGAGAGAGTCTAAAACAATTAACAACGCATTCTGAGAAGAAAACTTAATAATTCGAACTTGATTGACAGTTTGAGAGAGTTTACTATGTACATATAATACTTTGTTAAAAAAAAGTATATGAATAAAATTATAATTATATGAGACATATATATACATATATCATGAAGCTAAATATTCAAAGGATAATAAATACAAAACGTATTTTTAACTGCAGAGATATACTCGTAATCTTTTTATGTTGTTCATTTGGTCAATCCCATTATAAGCGAAAAGGGCCGGAAAAAAGACAGCGACATACAAAAATAAAACACGCCAAATGGTACCTACGCAAAAACCGGTCACTCCGTTGTATGTATGTATGTATGTATGTATGTATATGTGAAATTCTTTTTCCCATACCTACGGGAGTAATATTAATATTTGCTAATGGTTGCGTACTCTTTTTTTTCCCTCTGCAATTTATATTGAGTTATGGCTGGTAATAAAATCCACCGAAAATAATCTTATAACCCCACAATTTAAACCACCAAAAAAAAAAAAAATCTAAACTGTCAGCCTACAGTTCTGTGGACACAGCACTCTGGTGAATAATCCTGACGTGACCGAAGCATCAGACTCCCACAATTAGCATTTACAGGCAAGTTCTCTTCCCTCCAGCTGAAATATGGTCCTATTTTCAGAGATTGCGTGAAATGATATAAAACTACATGTTTTATTTTTTCCATGTCCATCAGTTTTACCTATAATTCGTTTCATTTATAACAATATCGATGTGGTGAAACGATTCGTCCACTACAACGATCTAAAGAATTTCTTTCCATCAGCGAAAAAAATCGGTTTCCGCATCGTTATTATCGACGGCGAATGGACCTACACAAGTTATGAAAGCTTGGTAAATAGCCTTTCTCGACGTCCGCTAAAAAAAAAAAATGCATTAGACGCATTGATGAGGGGCGCTGGTTGCGAGACGGTTAAACACAATGGCCACCATAAATCTGGTAAGGGCGGTGAGTTTGTGCCCGTATTTCGCCTTTTGCGGTTATGGGGCATACCAAACTATAACTACATACATACATACATATATTGCAACAACTTGATCGATGTGATGCCACCGTTGGAACAGCATCGACGACCACAAATGCGACGCTTAAATTGTTCAATCTTCAATGAGGGTATTCGAATAATTTTTGTTGGTGGTTGCAAAATTAGAAAAATCGCTGTCGTCTTGTTTGTATGTATGTATGAATTATGCATTGAAATCATTCGTATTTTGCAATGTGTTCACGCATCATTGTTACATGGTAAGTCAGAGTCAGCACGGGTGACGGCGTCCCAATGTACGCACGACTCGACGTAATTCTAGCCAATTACTGAATTTGTCAGCAGCGAATACAGTTAGTGGCTGATGGTGTGGCGGTAACTTTGCGATCATTAGCGCAATCGCATCAATTTCATGTTTCTACCGTACCGCATAAGACATTCACGACGTTTCTCAATCTATACCTATACTACAACTTCTTCATTCGCATGATGTGTAGTTAAGATTGAATAGATTAAAAATTGAATGATGCATGCATGACAAATAAAAGTAGTTGTCAAATACAGAGTCAGAGTTTGCGCACCATTGTGCTGTTGACAATAGTTCAAATGAAGATCAAATCGAATGTGTGTGTGTGTGTGTGTGTGTGTACTATCTCGCCGTTGTTCAATAATAATAATAATAATATCTGCTTGTCCTAAATCAATAGCTACTCCAGATGATTGTATTGAACGGTATACGGTACGCACACGTGTCTCTAAAGCGAGAGGGTACATTTTGAGACCGGCGAGACCGTTTCAATAATTTGACACTTCTGCACTGAAATGCTCTGTGACAAAGGTAAATTAATAATCAATTCCGATTATAATTGGGGTTAATTAGTTGTCAAACCCTCACTGTGGCGCCACGGAATTTGCCCAATTTGACAACTGCGAAATGAGGGGTGCCGACCGATAGACAGACAGACAGACAGACATACACATACATACATACATACATACAAACAGACAAACGGATGGAATATAACAGTCAAACGAACATGGGGATTTAATAGGCAGGATAACCATTGTTACAAGCGTGATAATGTAGGGAGGAAGTTGTACAATATTTCAGATTCTATTTGTGTAAAATTACACAAATTACAAACACTTTTTAAACACAGACTAAAAGATGACGCAGGGTTGCGATGATGAATCTCTTGAAGATATTGCACAGATTCCATTGTCAAGTCTAATGCTAACAGGTGCCGATAAATCATGCGGCATTGTGTGCGACGGTTTCAGTATTATTTCCCCATGTCCATCCCATCTTCTTCCTGTTGTTCCTTTGCTGTGACAAGGTGGCTGGGGGTGGAGAGGAGAGGGAGGTTTGGGTGTTTCTTCCTTGATGCCTACGCACGCCGCACGACACCTCCGTGATGGATGAACCGAAATAATAGTCGAATGTTAAATGTGCTGTGGTGTGTCGGATACATTGACAGTGTTGTCAGTACACGGCTGCTGCTTTTACCACTAATGGCTATTTTTTGCAACCATAATTCGCGACGAATTAAAATAAAATAATTACAGCCGTACCTATATCTGAACGAATCAAGCATTTTCTTAGGATTGTTTCAACAAATCTGAAATTCAGATTAAACAAATATAATTTTTGAAATGTTCTCTAGCCAACGGAGATTGAGCCAGTGAAGCGCGTAGCCATCCCAATTCTAATATCATCGTAGTCGGATAAATGTATGTATGTGAATGTATAAGACCCTTATTTGAACTGTATGCCGTTTCTTAACGATTTCTTACGATTCAATCATTTCTTTTAGTGGGGGAAGCAACTAGAAGACTGGATACTTTTATGTTCCATCTTACAAAGATAATTTTAAACATCGCATTGACGAACCGAGTGCTGCGTCTGAGTTTATTTGTACGTACGTTCGTTTGTTTGTTTATCTATCTATCCGGCTTTTCTATACTTTACTACTCTATCAAATTGATACATTTCATGTGTTTATTCATTCCAACATTATCTTATCTATAACTATCATTTCCAAAAGTAGTTAAGGTATGTGTCTGCCTGTGTGTGTGAGACTACGGGTCATGCGCTGGGGAAGGGCAAGAGGTGTAAGGTTGCCAAAATCAACAGTCGCACTGATATCTTCTATCTATCGTTGCAATCATCGCTCTTTTGGCGTCGATCTCCAATATAATTTCGTTCATTTTCCGAAACGCGGCGCGCTCGAGGTGACGCTCACCTCATCAGCGTTCCGAAATGGAACTAATGGAGCAAAGAGAACCTTTTTTCTTCGTTCTCTGTCTTTCTATAAACCGAGAGAGAGAGAGAGAGAGAACTTTTCATATAATTCCCGTTTTCACACCGCACTGACATTTATTCCTGCCATTTATTTGAGAAACCCAATCTACTGGTGGTGGAAGTATTGCTATATATCTTAGACACATTTTGACTGTCATTCATTTCAGTAAATTGTATTAGATATTATATAATTCTTCAGTTATACACACAACATCACTTTGTCGGGGTTTACTTGTCCTCGTTATCAATTGACACTAATATTGGAGAATAAATTCAACGCTGATTTAATTGTTTAATTAATTTTATTATAATTATATTATATGCTATTTGTTATGAGTTGGCTGCAAGTTAAGAACAGCATAAAATAAAATAGAGACGAAGAGGATGTGGGTCAAAAGTTTAAAGTGCATCGACGTAATTCCAGCCTCGTGTACTTTGTTTGCATCTGACGTTAAATGCGTTTGCGTTTTAAGGTATTTCTTATCTTGGTGCACAGTTTGAATTTCACGTACTGGTGCACTCGTGGTGTAATGTTGCAGTTTCTTTTTACTATACCTAGGTATATGTAAAATCAATTATTGAATTGTGTGTATGTGTGTGTGTGTATCAGATAAAAAAAAATTCACTGCCGCCATGGAAACATGTGCAACTAATAATGACTGTTTAAAATTTCTCTTTTTCGACCAGTCATGTGGATCCGGGTTGCGACTGATAATTGGTACTCTGGCGTTTCGCAAACGAACTAACGGACGCATGCAGTGAGATATCCAGTAGGCCTCTCTTTACGAAAGAGGCAATATATTTATGGTCCATTACACGCGTTGTTATAATTTACTAATTATTTCATTGGCGGGCGGAGCGAGTTGGTGGACGATTTCATGTTCTGTTGGAGATGATTCAACACTAGTCAGGATAGGAGTCAGTGGATAAAAGTGTTTACCTATAGTAACACATACATACATACATACATACATATATATGCTTCCGTATTACGTAAATGTTCCATAATTAAAGATAAAACGTAATGATACATATATGTTTATGAATGTCTATACTGCTATAGTTAATTTAGTAAATCGGAAAAGCGATTTGAAAATTGAGGCAATAGAGGTAAATGCGTGCCTGTTGTTGGTGAGAGAGAGAGAGAGAGAGACGAGACGCCGGAGCGACATCACACAAGCACATCACAGCGTCAGATTCATTCGGTGCAATTATCGGCTATTGTGCTCATCCCGGGCTCGCATTAGCGCCATTGTGAATCGGAATCGCATAACGAGTGAATGTGCGAGCGACACGGTGGGCCTTACATGACGTGACAGTTTCCCGCACCTCCACCAACCGACCCCCATCCCTTCCTTATACCTATACATGGTTCTATCATTGTTTGTTCATTGACCCACTGCACTAACATTACCGAGGCGTACAAAACCAAATTGCATCGATTGAAATGCATTCATTTCATACTCTATTCATTTGATCAACATTGATTTCGCCAAATTCCATATGTGTTACTTTTTCGGACATCCGGGAATCAACTCTGTAGACATTTCAAATATATTTTCTTTATCATCCATTTGAGGTCCTCACGTGTTTAGTGCCATTCACAAAAAGCCGAATGAACCACTATTGCAAAAACCAATTATAAACCGAAAGGAAATTACAAATCACGTATGAAAGTGAGTACGGTTAAGCATCAACGTTGCAGCAATCATTAGGAATGGAAAAGAAATGGATAGACGTACTTAGAAACTACTAATCCATTAAATATCGCATACTAATATAAAGTTTGAAAATAAGAAAAACTCAAGCATTGTGATTATCTGGTGGGAAAGAGGATGGCTGCGAAAACATAAGAAGAAGAAGAAGAAGAAGAGCCGTTTTCGTTAATCAAGCCATTTCGCGCGCGCGGGACTTTGGTAGGAAGGCGCGATAGCGTCCGCCGCGCCCGGTCTAACGTAAAGTTTACGAGTCGCCGTTCGCATTAAACCAGCAATTAATCCGTTTATAGGTATTACTGAACAAGCTGCAAAAACTTAAACCATTAACTCAGAATTAGTTGCAGTCGTTCGAATAAGCACATCGTTAAGTTCGTTGTTGTTTTTTACCTTTCTTGTTTTCAATTTTTATTTGCGTCATTGATTACTTTTTACTAACAGAAAATGTTTGATTTAAAATTAAAACCTAAGGTTAACTGGTGCAAAGAAGTCATAAATTACCTAGAACAAACTCATCTTTGTGCAGTTTTATTATTGGAGAGGTATTTTTGCGCGAAAGTTGATTGGTTGTTGGCATATCAGAGGCTTCCTCCTTAAAGTTAAATTAGAATGTTGGTCCTGCTGTGCAGAGGTTATCTTATCTCTCTGGGTGATTTTCATACGGTTTCCCCAATGATGAAGCCCATGTAATTATCTTTGCAATGCAGAACAAAGACATTGCCAAAATCAATAACAATATGTATATATTGAACAACACCAAATCTGTATCTGTATTACGAATACAATACAAGAGAAAATAATTATTCACTCGATAAATGGGAAACCAGAGTGGAATGATGAGAAAGCAGCGAAATTGGATATTTTCGAACAAAGTTCGCTTTCAGATTAATTTCATAAATATTATTAATTAATCAAACCAAATGTAATTATGAATTGATTCTTATTTCATTTTATTCTTAACTGTGAATACCTATCTATAGGTAAAGCAAAATAGCATGTGTGAATACGTTGACTAAACGTCTGGTTTACCACTTTAACTGGATTCGTTCAAATCCCGCAGCCAATCAGAAGATAAATGGTCGATACCCTCAAGATCGATTCGTTAAATTACGGTGCTCGAAGCTGTTAAATTAAAAGCGAGTTACTATTGCTTTTTCTTCTTCCTAATTTGGTTTTTTTCTCTCGTCGTCGTCGTCGTCGCCGCCGCCGCCAACACCACCACCGCCACCACCTACCCCCAACTTTCTTTCTTTTTTTTTTTGTCATTATTTTACTTCGTTTACATCTCAATAAAAAGATTTATACAATTTGAAAATGGAATTCTATTATTTATCCTCAGAGTTATGTAGTATATCTATGTAGCACATCACAGCAAGATGATAAATGTGCACGAGATAGATTTAAATACACAAGTGACAAATACGACAGTACGGTTCTGTCTCTGATGGTCGTCGCTTGTTACTTGGCCGTCGCACGGCGTGATGAGACGCAGGGTGTTCGTGCGTGCGTGCGTGCGTGCGTGTCCACCTGACGTGCCCTGCGTACGGCCACCGGAGATAAGCTATCATGCTGATAAACCGGAATTGACTCCAGGCACTACCCACGGCATGGCACCCGGTGGATGGCTTGTCTGCATTTTAATTTGCTTCGTCTCAAAATACAAAGCAATAATTTTATATCCATTAAATTATTACAGAAATTGATATCACTTAAAGATTTAACCAGAGTTTTATTACTCGCTTAGATTTAATTGTACCAATTTATCTATGATTTATATCACGACTTTAGGTAGCAGGAAAACCTTTTGTTATATTGGTATATATATTTTTTAAATTAATCTATATAGGTGAACAGATAATCTGCAAACTGTCACAAACATTTGTACAATCAAATGTACAACAGAATGAAACTAAATTAGCAAAAATTGATTTGGTCGCTTTTTTATTTGCTGATTTTGCTGGATTACGTAAACATTTCAAGCATTCATGTTTCAGGTATCATAATAATCTAGCGAAAATTATATACTATATATATTTATTCAAAAAGCATATATTTCCTTGAATCTGTCTAAATAATAATTTGGATGTGTATGGATTAGTTTTGGGTACCTAAATGTTTTAGCATCACTGTTTTCAGTTAGTAATAATACGTTGTCAGTGAGTGAAATGCAAAGTGCACTCAGTGAAGCTTCTCCGCACTTATAGCACCGTCGCAACACGGTCCAACTCGGAGAGGGTTCCCGTATAAAAGCACAAATATTTGAGCAGCAAACACTGGTGGCAGCGTTGAGTTAATGCTGATTTCAGAGATTTAGGGACCGGTAACCGACCGCTCGTATTTAGATCGCGTGATGGTGTCCAGATGAAGGACACACGTGCGTTGAACATTTCATTTTGATTATTTCTTCTAACAAATGTCGCACAGCTAAATGCGATAGGATTGAATTAAGTATGATAGGTAATATAAATTTTATTAAGTTTTTCTCGCGCCAGTTGTCTGTTGCATCCGTATAGGACTTATGTAGGTGCATTAATTAATTATTCCAAGCTTGTTCTTCTTCTTATTTATTAATTAAAGTGAGGAGAGTTGTTGTGCATGGATGCACGTTGCAGGAGCGGATAGTTGGTTATTTTATAAACACCTAGTATGTATACCGACACAAATAATTGTAAACATTAATATGGTTCTGTTGGGTGGAGGATTATTTATTCACTTAATGGTGATTATTTTCATAGAGTGGTTGTAATGGATAAATGTGAAGAAATGCTTTTATGTATGTATGTATATAGAGTAGAGTATAAACCTGTATGTTATGTATGTTATATATGTATGCGATCCATCTACATTGTGTTAGGTCTCATTGGCACAATCAGAGATCCCCTGGTTGATTACGCCAAGCATTGTACACGGCGTATCACGGTGTATGCACATCCCTCTTGTTCACCATCGCCGTCGTCGTAAGAACGTTCCGGTGTTCGTGTGTCGTAGCACAGAAGAATTAACTGTAGCGTGAAATAATTTCTGAATTTGCATCGCAGGCGGCGGGCGGTTAGCGCTCAAGCTACTGTGTAACTATGTAGTTACTTATATAATTTAATTCCGATATGACGCTGGTGTCTCCTCTCTCGGCAGCACTGTGTGTTTAATTTGGCTTATTATATCGTCGTGTTTGTCTTACACTCGACTCGTCCGTCATTCGCTGATGAGATTTACTATTCTCTTCATCTACTATATATATATATATATATATATATATATATATATATATATATATATATATATATATATATATATATATATAATACATACATATATACCCTATACGACGCCGTCGTAGCACTAACATCTTTCTTCTTTGGATACACCTTTCAAATGACTACATATAATCTTTTTAATTAAACATTCATTATTTTCCATTGTATGAAAGTGCGACATTCCATACAATACTTGTTTTTTGCTTGATGCATCCATATTGCAAATTGAAATGAGCGTTATGAAATTTTCAACTGGTAATCACCTTACGCCCAAATGCACAGGAATTTCGCAATTTTCGCACACACAACTTACGCTAAACGAATGCACAAAATTACAATATGAAACGCAAAAGCCGTACGATGTGTTTATCACGTGAACGCACATTCAAGTATACCTACACGCCAACAAACCACCACTGGAAAAACCAACCAACGAACGAACGAACGTACGTACATACGTACGAATATAATTCCTATACCTCTAGATATGCATACGACGTACCTGTTTGGTCGACAAGTTTGTTAACTAAAAGTGAACACGCACCTTGGATTCACTGGCCAATTAAACCAGCTTCCACATACATACATACATCTACTTCACACATTTCCATATCCCGAATGTTAAACTTTTTATTTGAACTAAATAACATATGTATATTAAGAAACTTTATTTGGGAATATCATATTCTAATGATGAAGTGGTGCACTTTGAAACATATGATAAATGCATGGCTCTCTTACATAAACTATAAATGTTAAGTATGCAGATGTGGATTAAATTTACGATATAAGAAGATCGTATACAAAGATAATGCTAGTTCTAGTCGCCGCACTAATTTCTAACGAGCCAAGGAAGGTATGTATGTGCCAGACACCAGCCGGTGCGACGGCGACGGCGGCGCTTGGCATAGTTAAGAAAACTGCTCTGGAGCGCCCTCGCACGCCTATATCACGCCTAATTGTTCCACGTGTATTGCACCTTTGTGCACGACAAGCGACATCTAACATTTATTGTTATCGTTTGTACTAAAAATAAAATGGAATTTAAACTGTGTTTGTTGGAATTTACTACGACACTTTTTATTTGTTTGAAACTCAATAAGCTACCCTGATGTTGTATAGGAAAACTAATCTGTACTCCATCCTCCTCCTCTACTGCTACTGATTGAAGGTAAACTGCCTGATGGATTATTATTAACATTTTAAAAATGATGCAGACTTTTTCAATTTGCTCCATCATCAGCAGCAGCAGCAGAAGCTGTACTAATTTTTCACGTTCGGTGCACGTTGTGGCGATGGCAGCACCTCTGCGGACGCGTCAACCGTCAGGACGCTTTTAATGACGTATAAAAATGTTAATTAACATTTGGGAGTTTTAATATAAATGCCGCAGAAAACATTAATCATTTAACTTCATTATGGAAATGAAGGACGGAAAATAAAAATGATTGACTTTGTATTAGGCGACCGACGACGAATCAATATTGAATTTGCGTTCAACCAAAAACGCATACGCGATAATGTTGAAATATATACATATATCGAAATCAAAAGATTACTACCCTTTGAATGAAAAGTATAAAAATAATAATAATATCATCGTAACCGATAAAAAATCGATGTGAAAATCAATATAAATAATTTGAAAAGCGTCTCAAAATGATTCCATATCCCCTTGTGTAAAGTTTCATTCGAAATTGAAATGCAATAAAAAATATTGTGAATGTGACAACAAAAACCGAAAACAATAAAAGTGAAAAGTCTTCTTGGCGAATCAATAAAAAGAACGCGCGCGCGGTTCGTTCGGGAGGGTGAATATTTCCATGAGAAATCAAACGGCAATATATCCAATATTAGGTGTTTACACTTAGTTAGGTCGCCGGGGACGGAAGCGCGCGATGCGATGTGGTGCGATGCGGTGCGGTGCGATTCAACGCGGCCCGACCCGGCCCAGGGATCACTCATTGATTTCATATCGAAAAGTCATCCGTTTCGTCACTGCGTCTCAAAGCACAATTCAATATTGTGGCGAAAAAGCAGTTGGGACGGGCGGTGCGTATGAATTATACATGGAGCGAAAAGGATTCCAGAACGTTTTCCTACTGAAGCTATTGACTCTTCTAGACATCCCCCGTGTCACCGACGAGGCGCGCCTCGCGAAAAGGGTTCCTCAGCACAACATGACACCCGAAAAGACACATTCTCTTCTGCTCTGACCATATATCTATAGGTATATCATTTCTGATTAAAATGTAACAGGCCGTCGTCGCGTCGGTCGTCACCACGTTTCAATCCAACTTTTAGTTTGAAAAATGCATACGCCATTAAAGACCATAAGTATGCACGTACATATCTACGAGTTTAATAGCTATACGCATATCAAAACAATCTGTGCAAATAATACACTCATCATTATGCGTTTTTATTTCCTGCCAAGTCGCGTCGCGTCGGTCGCTTCGCCTCGCGCTATAATAAAAGAAACTTTCGCATTAATTCAAATGAAATCCTCGCCGCGGCACACTCGTCAGATTCATCTGGCCGCCTCAACACTGTAGCTGGCTAGTGAGTGGCTGTGCTGTTTGCCCGGCGTGAAAATTGATTCGCAGAATATCATTTTCACTGAGGGTAGAGGAAACGACCACCGTAAAATACTGTAATTACAGAGATATAAATACGCGTTTTCGTCTTGAAACCCAAGGGCGCGCGTGGGGCGCAGGAGAGGGCTGTGATATTGAAATGCGCAATTTTCCTTTTGAATCCATTGCCTTTCCATTTACCAGAATTCAAGGGAGAAAGAACCACACCATTATTTCTAATGAAAGTTATGGCTACCAGTTTCATTGAAGTACATTTGATCACAACGTTGTTTGATCATTTCTGAGATGGTTCATACGCTGTAGAATTCTTTTTTTTTTTTTAATTCAATCCACAACTTATTCATTACCTATAATAACATTTTTAGTCACATCAGGCAATTAAATATTTCAAATATTGTTGTGCAGACTGCCATGATAAATATGTTCTTTTCAGCAAATTTATTCATGAACCTTGCGGTGGTTATCTGACTGACAGATTTCTTATTTACTGGATTTTTATACGTGGTACAACAGACGAATTCGTTTTCTGTTGTTTTATAGCGTTTCCGGCGAAAAACAACCACAAAACATATATTAATTTTTCTTTACTGTTCCGCACGGTCGACGCAAACCATGAAATAGACGTTTCACCAAAACGTCTATTTCATGACTTGTAATATTTTATATACCTATACAGTTCACTAAAACTTACTGTAAAATTGGCATGCGCAGTAATAATGTTAATTTCTACGCTGGCGGAAAAAAATCGTAATTTATTTTCGCTTATTCACAACTATTGTACGACGCCATTTCATTAGCATGCGGCTATTTACACGATGGATTAATTGACTAGTTACACCGAAGCGGAATATGTTGAACCTCCTCCAATTGACCACTTGGAGTAAAGATAATCAGTGTGCTTCTAAATGCACGAGCTATGTGTCTATCTAAAATGTAAATAGTTGTTCGTATCTATTAGCCTTGTGGCTAACAGAACTAACACGTGTGTATATATCCGTTTGAAGTTATCCAACGTGTTCCAATTTTCTCTGCCACCTTCAATCTACTTTACTCCGCATATCCTTTAGCATTTCCAGTGCTGAACTAGCCCGAAATATTCTATTTTCTCTGGTATTAGATACATTTTCTATCAATCACATCAAGTTATAAAGTGTTAATCATTTAATATGAAATTTTTAAAAAAAACTCTAAATAGTGATTTATTAAAAATAAAAAATATCACTTATATACATTTTCTATATAAGTAGGTATATATTTTATTCGAATCCCAACTAACAAATGTAATGAAGTTTCTTATAATCGGATTGAGAGTATGTAGGTATAACGTGTATTGAATGTCTTATACCGGCTGTTAAGTTAATTCGGCTGATTAGATGATATTTTTAGTAGCGCACACCCCTGGATATATCTGGTCGACAATTAAGCTGTTCCTCGTTAAAAACCCCTTCGCCTGCAGCTTTGATGTAGGAAAATTTTAACACGTTTCAGAACACTAAGCGTTCGTTCAAAATATTCTCTTTTTTACCGTTAATTTTTTGCTGCCGCTTGTGTGAGTTGAATTAAATTTTCATTAAAATGTCAATATTCAGATGGTTTTAATAAAATTAGCGCCTTTTCAGTTTCGATGCACACCAGGAATAAAATTTTTTAAAACTGTGCAAACTGCTGAACTACTACATACATACATACATATGTATATGGTTAGTCTAGCGTAATCATATCACGACTGCCTGTTGGCTTTAGTGTAATGACTTGTAATCATATTGTATGTGAGCGTGTTCAACACATGAACGTCTATTAAAATACGTTTTTCTGGATCATTTTCATGCTAGATTGATTATTATTGTTAATCGAACATACTAGTCATCGCTAAGTGTATGAATCATATTATTATAACGTATCAATGGAATTACTACACATTAACATCGTGTCAATATACCGATATTCCGATATCACAAAAAGAATAAATCCAAGTATTTTTTGAATTGTTGGTTGTTGCGGTTTTAAAAATGCTATATTCCATAAAGGTTGCGATACGATGTACACACATACATACATACATACATACAGTACTGAAGATATCGTGTATGACAGGCAGCGCTGAGATACTGCAAATGAGGAAGTATCCCTAGCACTGAGAAATAGAAGACCACATCTGGAATCGGACGTCCGTTTATGTGCATCTAATCTCCCGGCTTGGTCATAACCAACGTTATGGTGGTGGTGGTGGCAGTGGCAGTGAACGGTGTAGCCGAGACAGGACAGATTCCCGATGCAGAGCAGAACGGCCATTGCAATCATAGCACTGAGCATTTGACGGGAACGTGCCGATTGTTCTGACCGGACATGCCGGCTGCGGGTACGTGACCAACTGAGACCTGGCCGCTCACGTGACAGTTAGCCTCGATGACGAGCGTGACGGCGCATATGTAGTGCGTGTAATAAATTGAGACCACGTATTTTAAAGTAAACTAAATTGTATAGGTATATACATACTTTAGTATTGTGGAATTATACGCTAATCACATCTTACCTTTAATTTGTAAACGGTACAAAGCCATCGGATCTATTACGCCGTTAAAATGGCGTTATTATTATTATTATTATGTTATCTGCACAATATCCTTTTCTGTTATTGCTTACGTTGGCTTGAGGAAACCAGGATGTAGCCGCAAACTTTTCATCGGAAACAATAATAGTAGGTAGATGGCTACGCAGTACGACGTATTGTTCTGTTTTCCTCATCAGCCACAAACACCTGAATAATTTGCAAAGCGCCGGATGTCTGTGTTAAACATTCTTCCGTTTCCTGGTAGATTACCTTCTAGTAGTACGCAGGAGCACAAGAAAAGCATTCAGTAACCGTTTACCGAAACAATGCCCGGCCGGCGACATCTTTGTAAGGATGATGATGCGAAATTAAAACGGAATTTTCATCGTCACCATTGGCGTACCTATACTTACATTTATCTTTTACTGCATGTCAATCATTTTGATACAACGTTGACCCCGATCGAATTAACGTCTTTCCACCTGAAGATGGTGCACCATCAATCTAGGGTGTCTCATGCCCATCCTCCTTGGTGGTGAACATCAACCGATATCGTCTCGGTGCCAGGTATTAACGAGACGGAAAGCGGATGTCGGAATGAACGGCGATAGACGAAGATAAACGAGCATGTGCGACGTGGCGGCGGATAAAGTGTGTGTGTGTGTGTTTCGTGTAAGGAAGCTTCCTGCTATTCCCCTTCTTCTATCCTGCTTTCTGCATGCAAGGGAAAGCAGTACTGGTCTATAATGTTGCCATGGGATGCCACTGACAGTATCAGACTTAATGAAGACAAGGGGAAAAGACGTCGAAGAGGAAGGGACAAATAGGAGAAGACGGCTAACATATACATCAACTTGTGATGTATTTTATTTGTTTGTCATTCATCCAGTTTCTTTCATTTCGGTTTGTGTTTGTGACCATATAAATGATTTGGAATTAAAATTGGTAGTGGTAGACAAAAATCAAGTTCTCTTCCTTTATATACCGTATATCTATCTCTATCTCTCTTTTGCTGTTGTATTGTGTGAAAGCAACACTGGCAGAGATGAAATGTCTGTGGTTAGAGGTAGACAAGAGCGCAATGGGTGACCAGTGGACCGTGATCTTGAGGTATATACGTGTGTAGAATTCGAAATGGTAAAGAAGCCAAATGTTATCTCACTGCACTATCTATACCTACATAAGGCAAGCAATGGAAATGATTCAAATGCTTCCATATTCCATTCCACGACAGGATGGATGCTCCGGCGACTTTCAACAAAAGTGGTTACGAAAATATTAAGAAATACATTTAAATAATAAATGCAATTTTGTATGGAAATGTCCAAAAAGTAGTCCACCTTTTGGCTGGCACAAGTTGTGTTTAGGTACGAAAAGTTTCCCTCCCCCAGCAGCTAGCAAGTGAGTAAACGAACGTTATTTCGCATTGAGCGCACACGACGAAGAATAAAACTGACAAGAGCAGCTTCCATCGGGGGATGACCACACGCGGGCGAGAGTTTTCATTCGCGCATCGCATCGCACCGCACTGCAACGCGGCGCCACTAGCCACTAGCCAGCGAACCGTGAACACGATCACGGGCACCGAATGCTAAACAGCAAAGTGACTCTAGCTATTTTTCACATCTTTGCGCTTCTGTCTGTCTACTTTCTTGCCACTTTTTGCGCTGTTTTTGCAGCATACATCACAAACCATACGAATGAAAAATCTAAGTAGTTTTCCTTCTTTATCGCCGTCACAGGATACGGGTCTCTCTGAATAACTTTAATACTACGCTGAAGTGGATTATCCAATTTACAGATTGAACCAACAACATTTACACATCCATAATAATACCTATGTATGTACCTACGTGTATGATATCTTTTAGTCCAGTTGAAACAACGATATCACCCTTTCCGGTTCGCAAAATAAAACAATTTCATTTCCATTTGGTTTGAGAGAATGCAATTCAACTCAATTGCAACAGTATAACAAAAACTGGCAGA